>VXBQ01009680.1:0-49923 GCA_013400175.1 Phainopepla nitens
TTTTTATTTACTTTATAGAAGTATTTTTAATGACTAAATAAATAAATAACCACCCCCTGCAATGGGCAGGGACACCTTCCACCATCCCAGGTTGCTCCCACCTGGCCTTGGACAATTCCAGGGATCCAGGAGCCGCCCCAGCTTCTTTCCTTTCTGGAAAATCCATTCCTTGCTGCCAAATTCCAGCATCTTCATCTCTGCTCGAGCCAGTCCATCCTCATTTCCCAGTATTCACTTCCCATGTGAAACAAGGACTGCGGAAGCTCCAATAAAGGGAATTTTCTAAAGTCTAAAAGCAATTTTGCCATTGCAGAGTATTCACCAGCTCCCATTAAATATTTTCTCTCTTCAATTGCAAATGACAGCTCGAATGGCTTTGCTTTTACTGCACTTTGGAACATATTAGTTTTTTCCCTTCAGGGGAAGAAATGAATTTTTCCCCTCCAATCAAATGTAATCTAGAGCATTTAAATAATTCTTTTCCCAAACACATTTTTCAGTACTGCCTATGAATGAAAACAGAGATTTATTCTTTGTGCTCAGTTTTTAAGTTGTTGGTTTTTTTTTTTCCTTCCATTTTGAGTTTGGATTTTTGTGGGAATGAAGCGATTTTTCAATGCAACTATGAAATTCTAGTTTTTCTGGAATTTCACATTTCTGATTAATATTTATCCATTCATCTAGAGGGAAGGAATTCAGAACTGACTGAGGGAATGCAGAGCTGTACACAACTTATTTCTGATAATTTCTTGATACAATTACAGGTCTCCAGGTCCTATTGTGATTGCAGGACTGAACATCTTGTTTTATTTCAGTTTAATGTTTCGGAGCAATATCTTCTGAGGAAAAAAGTCACAATTTCCTGTCAGCAGCAAGCTGACAATAATAATTATGACAATGAAAATGACAATAGAGAATAAAATGACATATACATAAAAATATACAAAAAATGACAAACATATGTGATGTAATTTTAATGTAATATAAAGTAATAAAATATAATGACAAATATATATAAATAAAAATCTATAAAATGACAATACATAAATGACAATGAAAATGACAATACATAATTACATGTATTAATATTTATAAATTATATATATTTATATTTATAATTTTTCCAGATCCCACTAATTAATATTTCCTTGGCACAGGCACAGTTTATATTTTGATACAGTCCTTTTGTGGAAAGCTTGTAAGGACTCTGGTCATCTTTGAGTTGCTGATATTTCCTCTTCTGAAAATGCAGAAAAAAAATCAAAACAGAAACAAAGAAGGGAAGGGAAGGCAAGGGAAGGGAAGGGAGAAGAGAAGAGAAGAGAAGAGAAGAGAAGAGAAGAGAAGAGAAGAGAAGAGAAGAGAAGAGAAGAGAAGAGAAGAGAAGAGAAGAGAAGAGAAGAGAAGAGGAGAGAAGAGGAGAGGAGAAGAACCAAACCTGAACTCTGGGTTTTATTTATTCAGTTAATCTCATCAGTAATACTGATAAAACTCAATAAAACCAACAAAAGCCTTTAGCAATTCAAGCCTTGATGCTGCAACTGCTCCTCGAGGCTCAGAAAACTTCTACTGAAGCCACCTCTGGAGAACATCTGGCCAAACCTTCTGCTCAAGCCAGCACCGAAACAAAGTCAGATTTAACTTCAGAGCTGCTGCTCAGAGCCTTGGTCTCACAAGTTTGGGACATTTTCCGAGCAAATAAAGACACCCAACACATCTCTCTCCCATCCTGAGCCAGCACTTTTCTTGCTGCTTCCCAAAGATGGGAAGGTGCAGCTGGAAATACTGTCCTGGGCTGAATTCTCCACCTTTCCCTACTTCCCCACTGGAAATAAAATTGTAATGCACAATTTTAAGCAGCAATAAAAATAACTCTATTTTCATCACAGTGACTATTCTAATTATGGCTGAATTAGAAGCAAATCAAGGGGGATACTTTGAAAGACACGTTTTTCTTAGATATAGGAATTTTATTTGCTTGATTTTCCCTTTGTCCCCAACTTCTTCCTCTGTTGTTTGAAGCTGCAAACAAAATAAAAATATTTCAGGAAAAAAAATATATTTAAGTGCATTTCAGCATTTATTTCTGACCCTTGAAATGTTATTTTTATCAAGGTGGATTTCTTCAGTGGGATCCATTAATGGAACTGAGTATAATGAATTGTTCACCAATTGTTCAATCTGGTCTTTCCCATGGTTTTCTTGTTCAGGTTTCCTTTTGTTTGGAAAGTAAAGAATCTCCTGGCTTTAAAAATATCTGGTAAAATTCCCTTCTGTAGATTGCAGCCTTGCAGAATGATCTTTGCTTCCTGCCAAGAGAAGAACTGTCCTGCTCCATTTCTGCTGCTGCTGGACTCATCCAAAACTCAGCATTTTGGGGCTGTTTGCTGTTAAAATTCCATCTCAGAATGGTTTGGGTTGGGAAAGAGCTGAAAGTTCACCCAGTTCCAACCCTCTGCAAGGGCAAGGACACTTCCACCAGACCAGGCTGCTCCACTTGGATGATTTCAAAGCTTTTCTCCTTTCCAACATCCAGAACGTTCACCGAGCACGACTCTTCCAAATGAAGACGTTCCTGAGAGCGTCCAGATTTCAGCTCTGCACTGAGAAAGGAAAAATGCTGCTCCCAATTCTGCTGAGCTCTCCTTGGGTGGTGCTGTCCCCAAAATCCACGTGTGACCAAACCCACCTGGCTGCAGATGGCTGCTGCTCCTCATTTCTGCAGGTTTCACCATGAGCTAAATGCCTGCTCAAAGCCCCTTGTGTAAAGCAGAAGTAATGGCCCGCGAGACATCAGAGGTGATTAGGAAAAATAAAGTTCCTTGGAAGACTGAGATGTTGAATGCCTGGAAGTTATTTTTTCACTTAAATTCCAGCAGGTGGGCAGGAGGATCCACCAAGTAAATTAAAAGTGGGGTGGTTAAGCTGCTACTTGGCCTGTTAAGTTGGTAAATTAAGAACAAGACAAATAAACAAAAAACTCCTCCAGATTTTATTTGATCAAATAAACAGGAAAAAAAAAAAAAGCAGGTGAAGACCTGATAGCAAGTGAAAAAGGTGTAGAGTGAATTTTTCACTACTTCAAATAGAGATAATTACTGGAAAACTGGAGTAGGGAATGTGGGTTTGGTGATGTTATTGACCTGGGATTTTTCACAAAGGATCTCAGCAGCTTGGAAATACCCTGGCAGTCAAGAAGTCAAATTTAAAAAAAATGGTTCTTGGAGAGGGGGGGAAATAAAAAATGATGATCACATTAAATCAAAATTGACTTTCATTCTGGCCAGAGTAGAGCTACATGATGATACATTAACGTTTCATAGAGAAATTTGCTTAAAAGTACATGAACATATGAAGGGTAAGTGGAGCATCTGAAGAGGCTGCAAAAAATATTGCAGTAAAAAAAATCTCTTTGAGTAAATTATTAAAAGTATATAGAAATTATGAAACAATGCAGTGTTTCAATAACCACAATGAGCCTCAAATCTCCTTTCGATCTAAGCTGGAATTTGTGCCCAAAGAAGATTTAAAAGGATCCCACATCAAGGGGGGGATCAGCAGTGCCCAAGGCACCCACGCTGCTCTGGGAAGCTCCTCCCCAGGGATTTATTAAACACAGATGATCTGTTCTTTCTTTTGAGAGTTCTTGATCTATCCCACAATAAAATCTAATAGTACATTTTCATTTTAAATGACAGATAGTCATGATCCTGTCAGAGCTTTCCATTGGGAAATCTAATTTTTAGGTTTGAAATAGCAAAATAATGCTAGAGACAAGTCTTAAAAGAATGAATTTGCACGTCAACATCCTCGTATCTGCCAGCCTCTAACTTTAGGGGAACTTTGGGTCAGGCTTTGGATTGAAAAGTGGAGTTTTTTTGAGCAAAAGTATTGTGTGATATAAACCAGAAATCTTCCAGCCTAAGTCTTTTAAATTCTGGAGGGTTCATGTTTAAAGAAATGCTTTGCTGTCAGCAGACAAATACTGAAATAATTGTTCTCTGGGGGATGACAAACACCCGTTAAAATGCAGACACACATCCAGTTCTTCATTTTTAGAGCGCACTAAAAGTTTGATACACTGGGGACTGGCAGATTGATCAGGGGATCTGGAGCTTGGACAACAAACAATTGCTCATTTCTGTCTCCAGCAGCTGAACCCAAGCTCTGAGGTGAGAATGATTCAATGGCACAAAAGATTTTACAGCATCTCCTTATGCTGAAAAGATTCTGGTGGAGGGGTGGGGGGGTATTAGTGCATGAGGGGCTCCTTTAGCCCTGGGGAGGTTCCCAAAAGGAGTTGTGAGGTTTTCAGGGGGGAATTGTGAGGTTTTCAGGGGGAATTGTGCCAATCTGCAAGAAAAGAGGAGAGGTCAGTCAGGGGCTGTTGGGATAACCCAGTCCTGCTGTGGCTGTGAGGGCCAGAGGGAGGGGTCTAGGCCCAGCTGGGGTTTGGTTTAGGCTTAGATTTAAGAGGGAGGAGGAGTTCTCTGGTTTTTGCTTCCATAGAATCACTTAAGCTTAGGAGGAAAGCCTAAATTTTCCTCCTTTTTTAGGAGGAAAAGACCTCTAAAATATTCCAGTCCAGCAATTCCCCTGATACTCTGAGCCCTCCAACCATGTCCCCAAGTGCCACATCTCCTGGAGAAGGTAGGGAAGGAGATGTTCTTGACTGTCATATTCCTGATGATTGAAATAATGCTTTTTATGGCTTTTTTCCCCCCTTCTTTGTATTTGTGTCTACGAGCTTTGTCCCCTTTTGTGTCACAGAGGTTCTGGGCACAAGCCTTGGCTTTGGCAATGGTTTGGTGTCCTTTAAGGTGTTAAAAACAAGCAGAATTTATGTTTTCAACAGCGTTTTGGCCCAAATCTTTTCAGAGGAGCTGTTATTAGGTACTCTGGCTAATGAAGTGTCCTTTGATAATTAATTTGTCAGATTCAATTTATTGCATCATAGAAAAAAAATAATGCTGAATGTCTGGCTTTGGTGTAAAATTCAGGGTGAGTAGGTTCAGACAAAGCTGCTAAAAATAGGGAAAATTGATGTTGGGGGTTCAGCCAGAACCTGCTGGACTAATGAATTTTGGGACTGGTGGATTAATGAATTTTGGCACGAGATTGAGTGGTGCTGGAGGTGGTTGGGTTGTAAATATTTGTGATATGTGAGCAGCAGACCCAATTCTCTTTGGGTGAACTTGTTTGGGGGTAATTCCTCCCCAGGGCTTGACCTCCCTGCCTTCACAATCATTAGTGGAGCTTTTTGTGTGGAGAAAAAAATAGGATTTGCATTCCTTAGTCTCAAATCTGTTGGAAAGTCAGAGAAATCACGTTTAGTAAAAATGAGCATTAATGGGAGAGGTTTGCTCAGCACTGGGATGATTCAAGGACTTGGTTTTCTGTGCCCAGGCACCACTAAAAGGGAAAGAAAAAATAAATCAGGCAGTAAAGCAGAAGCTGAGGGTTTCTGGAGCAATCTTGGTGCTAAAATACTGATAACTGGGGAAATCTGATATTTTTAAGTAAAATAATTCTAAAATATAGCCACTGTGATGGGGTTGTGACAGCTTGAAGCCAACTAACACTTGTTCCCTGTGCTGCCTGTTTTCAGGAATGTTAATTAGGAGTTAACTGGTGTGGAAGGCTGTTTTTTTTTCTGGGATTTTTTGGTGATTCTCTCTGGAGATGAGGGTATTAATAAGCCTCTGCCTGGGTGTTGGTTACTATGACACCATTAATAAGGACAGGCTGTTTCTATGGTAGGCAAGCAGAATGTTTTAGGTGTAAAGATGGCTCCAAGACAAAAAAAAAAAATCCCTTATTTTCTCTTGGTAACAGCAGAAATGAAAGCTGTCATTAAAAGGTTATTAAAGCTTTATAGTTTTAATAAATTATTTTCCTTTTGCTGTTTGGGTCCAGGTGGTTTAAGTAATTTCAGGAACTGGAAATTCAGTTTGGTTTAGAGTTCCTCCTCAGACTCATCCAGGATGTTATCCTAAGCCATATGAAAGTGCTAATCCTTGTTTACAAACAAGAATAAGACAGAGTTTAGGCTGAAAGGGTTTGTCTGGGAAGGGTTGTAATCACATTTGTTCTCATTGGAATGCTGCAGTTTTCTGCAAAAAAATGATAAGTGCTGGACTACTCTGCATGATTCCAGGGAACTGTCAATCCTGAGGGCATTAAAATGCATTTGTGCACGTGTTCACATAATTTTTGAATCCTCTGGGAGCCTCGTTTTCCTGTTTCCTCCATCTCCTCAGGAGTGCCACCGCTGGCTGTGGCACGCTGCGGGCAAAGGACCAAACCCGTGCTGGCCCCTGCTCCTCTTCTGTTGTTAAATTCCCAGAAAATCCTCGCCACGGGTCGGTTTTACTTTGTCGCTTTATTCTCTGCGTGCATTTCTGCCTTTGCCATCCATTTTCACCGCCCCCAGCGCTTTGCCTGGAGGAGCCATCCTTGGGGATGCTTTTATTGAGAGGGTCAGGATGCGAGACAGCGACCGAACGCTGTCCTGGGTGCTTCGGTGCTGCCTTTGGAAGAGGAAATGTGAGCGAAAAGCAGGAGGATTCCAGCTGGATGGAATCCGAGCTCACATCCATCACTAGATGGCACGCTGAGAGTGGGAATGGACCCGGGCCGAGGAGTGAGCGAGTTAATTCGGGCCCGGGCTGAGTTAATTCCTCAGTTAATTCGGACCCGGGCTGAGTTAACGCCTCCGTTAATTCCTGCAGCCGCTCGGGAGCTGAGCAGTGACGCTCAGGCTCGCTCAGAGCCCCGGTGACCGGGGCAAAAGCTGAGCACACTTATCCTGGAGCAGACGTGTGTGTGTGGCACAGGCTGGTGACAGCTCCTGGCTGGCTGGGTGACACGGCTGCCGGGGAATGTTTGCTGCTAAAGCATGAAAGGAATCTCTGGTTTCTTTTTATTATTTTTTAAATATTACTTCTTCTTAATGTGGGTGCTACAGCCACCTAGCAGCTCTCAAACGTCAGTGAAATTCAATTTTTCGTTCACTATCACAAGTGCCTTCCTTGAGCCATGATAAAGAGGCCCAAGTGGCACCTTGTATTATTTTTGTTAGATAATTCTAAGAATTCCACTTAGAAGCAGACTCAACATGAGCTCTTGGAGGGTTTGGAATGGCAGCAGCCAAGCTCCTGCTCTCCATTGGTCTCACTTTAATTTGGGTTTTTTTTTCTGTTGCTGAGCATCTTCATGTTCATATATTGGATTATTTTCTCTCTGCCAGCGATCTCCCCTGTTGGATCATCCTCAGACCATTAAGGAAATCCTGCCTATTAAATGCTTAATTCTAAACAAGGATCAAGATCTATTCTTATCCAGTAAGGTTATTTTAATATTAAAAACAATCAAGCACGTGTTGGCACAGCAGCTCCTCCTCCTCCTGCTGCTGCTCCAGGCCTGCTGACCTGCAGAGCCAGGAGAGTATTCCTGAAATGAGAGACTTCATTTTACCCCTAGCAATTCCAAATTCCTGCTCAACTGGGTGTGCTGGAAAGCTTCAGCTGCCATCCATCACTTTATGGCTTTAACCTTCCACAGCTGATTTTTAAATGCTAGCATTTAATGTGGTTAATAATGGAGTTATTGCTTCCCCTGGTTGTGAAACCTCTGCAGTGAGGTCAGGTGTGTTTGTTTAATCCTGTGTTTTATAACCAGGCATGAGTAGGAATCTGGGATAACTGGTGATTTCTGTTTGGGATTCAGCTTCTGATGTGCTCAAATCAACCCTGCCCTGTCTTAATCCCAGGTTCATAACCCTCATTGGGAGATGTGGGGAGAAGGAAATACTGAGAAAGGATATTAATTAAAATTTTATTTTGTTGGGAAACTCACAGACTTTCCCTCCTGATAGACTCAGTGGGGAACAGTGCCTGTCACCATAAAAATGCTGCTGTGGTGAGGTGGGCTGTTATTGGTCCTTACACATAAAAGCTGGAATAAAGACAGTTTAATTCCATGTCTTTTGTATTCCCAACCTTTCTCCACAAGTTGTGCATCCCAACAGGAATGATCCATCACAATACACAGAATTTACCTTGGCTTTTCTTCTGCAGCACTGCTGAAAAATAAGAATTGATGATTTTTTTAAATATTTGTCTGTCCCACATTGGTGGAATGTTGGGGAAAGCCCATGTGGGTTTCAGTGTGGATACTTCACTCTGACCATAACTTATTTCATTAATAATATTTAATGTACACCCCATGCCATATTTGCATATCAATACAGCAATGGTGTGGTTTTGGTGCCAGATGATCTTGGACAGAGCATAAAAGGTGATTCTGGTGGAAAAAAATGCAGAAATACAACTTTTCCTGTACTTTCTTCTTCTGGATGGATGCATATTCCAAAGTCAGGAAGTTCATCCCTGGAGCACTCATCATTCCTTGGTTTGAAAGCCTGAGGAGTTATCTCCACAAAGTGGGATGCCTGCAACAGGAAAATATTGCAGACCACATTTTGGTATAAATATCTTAAAGTGAAATAAAAGATGGTAGATCAGGCAGTGATTTTGCTTTAGATCTGCAATTCAGACAATTTTTTTTCCTGAAAAATGATGAATATATTGAAAAATGAAGAATAAAAGGAAGAAATAGGTGATTATTTTAACTTGGAGTTTAACACATAATTTATATCCTCATTTGAAGCTGTATTGCCTCCTGTGTAATTCCTACGAGCTGCTCCTTTATTGAGAAGTATTGCAGCTATCAGTGCCACTTTTATGTTAGAATCTTTTCATACAATGCAAAGCTGGGAAGAAAAATGTATTCTTTCCTTCAGGCACTCATCCCTGTAAACCCCAAAGACAAACAGCTGAAATTCCTGGGGGTGAGGCAGAACCATATATCACTCCAAATTCTGGAACACAGAGCCTGGGAGATCAGGCTGATTTCTGGAACACAGAGCCTGGGAGATCAGGCTGATTTCTGAATTCTGAGGGACAACTGACATTCCACTCCAGGAAGAAAAAAGGAAGGGTGGAATTTACTCCAGAGCTTTCACAGTGGGGGGAAAAAAAATAATAAAAAAACCCCCAACAAAACAGAGTGAAAAACATCATGTTACAAAAGTAGAGGAGAGATGAGATTTGTCTGGGATTACTTCTTTTAAAATCCTAGGTGAGCTGAAATAATTCTTGGGAAGTGGTTTAGGGCCTGTTCAGTTTTATTTCATAGCTCTCAGTACAATCCCAGCTCTGATCCAGCAGCTCATATGGAGAGCTCATCACCTCAAGGCAATGATATTTTCTCACCCCTCTGTTACAGATAAGAGAATTAAGGGAAGGAAAGGTGAAGCTGGGTGGCAGCAAGAGTCAGAAAAGGAGCCCTGAGGGTTTTTCAGTGCAGCTTCCTTGATCTTATGTAATGAGGAGAGGTCACTTTATTGTGTGAGTAATAATTCAGTTGACTCTGGAGTAATTGTTTGGAGTGCAGAGTGGTGAGAGCTGATCCTTGCACGGATGTTTTCCCAGCCCTTTGGTGCCTGTGTTGCCTGGAGGGGGAGGAAATGGTCAGTGATCAAATCTGCCAAGTACTGGGAGTTGTGACTGCTGGGAATTAAATAATTTAACTCTAATTCATCTTTGAAATATGCACGCACATCTGCAGGAAATCCTTTTCAGACAGGTTTTGACCAGATATTTTTGTGGATAGTTTCAGTTCTTGAGCTGAATGGGCACTCCTGGTTTTTTCCTCTCCACTCATCAAAGTTCTCTCAGTCCTGCCTGGCTGCAGAGCCACGAGATCTCCCAAACTCACCTGTATTAACCCAAAACAGTGCAGAAATCTTTTGTTCTGTCTCCTCTTGGAGTTAATTACAAACTCTCCCAGCTGATTCTTTAATTTTCAAGCAGTTCCTTTCACTCCCCGAGATGCAGGTGTTGCATCTGGGGAGTATTTTTAGGAACTGCTTGTGTTTCTTAATGCAGGCTGTGAATTTTTAAGTGCTCTGCCCTTCCTGCACCCGTGGCCCTTGCTTTGATCTGGCTCAACTCCTGAGCAGGGAGCCCGGGGGCTTTCCTCACTGTGGGAAGGAAATGTGGATTATTTCTTGAGGTTAAAAAAAAAAAAAAAACCAACAAAAAACCAAAAACCACAAACCCCAAACCGTTGTCTTTGAAATGTGTTCAGTGAGGAAAGTGTGCAAGGTTAGTGCAGCCCTGGGGCGACAGCAGTGTCTGCTCCACAGCTACACGAGTTTGACATTGTGGGGTTTTTCAACAAAAAGCAAGCAGAAAGTACAGCACTGAGCAGCTCTGCCCAAAACCTCCGGGATGCTGGGAGCTGCAGGAATTAATGCAGCCAAATGAACAGCTCCCCCAGGAGCCTGAGTGGGGCTGCCTTTGAGGAGAAAATGATTTGATTTCCAGCTCAGAAAGGGTTGGGAGAGCGTTTTTGAAGAGGGGGAGTCGGTGGATTGGACTCTGAAGGTTTGGGGTGGGGTTGTGTTGATTTTTGTGTTTTTGATGTGGTCCAGTGGAGTGACCCTGTTCAGTGCTCTTGTCCTGTGTGATTTTCCTCAATGGGATCAATGCCAGAAAACCACAAACCAACTCTGCAGTTCCACAGGATCACAGAATCCCAGGATGGCTTGGATGGGGTGGAAGGGACTGTTTTGGTCTTATATTTTCAACTGTCATTACACTTGCAATAAAATTATTGATCTGTCAGGGAAACACTCTATTATCAACAACTTTATACCTTAAATTTAAACTTCCAGCTTCCTCTATCCCACTGTTGGATGAGGTGTCCTCAAGACTTATTCCTAAAAATCCAATGTATTTTAGTGACTTAAGGGATGAGATTTTGTCCCTGAACTGTATTTTAGTACTGTCTGTGACTTTTAAACATCTCAGGCCAATATCTGAATTATGGTACAAGATACCTGGCCTCACCTTGCTGTTAAGTTTTTTGGGCATGTGACAGCCATGGTTGTGACAAAATCTCTCTAGAACTCTCTGGACCAATCCATACCTTTCCAATTATAAATTCCACATTATTAAATAGATTCTCAATCCCCTGGCTGCCAGGGATCACCAGGAAGCCTTTGGAGAGCAGGCAGCTGTGGAGCCAGTTCCTGTTGATAAATTAGGTGCCAGATCTTTAATCATAATCTTTAATCCCGTGTCCAGCTTCAGGTTAATTATTCAGAGCTCTTGGAATCAATTTTGGAATGATGCACGCACTCAGGAAAACACTTCAAGCAAATCCAGAGCTACACATGTGTGCTTAAACCACTTATTAAGTGCTTTTTTTGCAGAAATATTCAGTGTTCATGAAGTCAGGTGCTTAACTGAAGGGGGAGGTTGTTAGGAGAGAAACAAGAGGAAAATTGAGGGCATTCCTACAAAGGGAATCTCTTTTCCTTCCAGAGGTAGTGGGACTAAACACAACTTGGCCAAAACTTCCAATGAATAATGTGAAATTTACTTATTTTGGGTATTGTTGAAAGTATTCCTTGATGATGGGGGTGGGTGGTTTGGTTTTTGGATTTATTTGTGTGGTTTTGCAGTTTTTTTCTTGGTAGTTTTGGGTTTTTGGGGGAGTTTTTTTTCCCACATTTAAATAAATAGTTGGGTTTTTTGGGATGAATGGGATTTGAGTCATTTGTAACAGTCACCTGCCAGTGCATGGAGCATTTTCCCCACAGCCAGTGGTAAATGGGAGCTGCTCTCCAGAAATGTGATTTAAAACTCCTGACATTGAGTGATTCCCCCCAGGAATGACCTGGAGAATGAACAACTAAAACCCCACTCAGGGTGGATGATGGAGAGGTTGAAATACTCCTTCCATAGCCACAAAACCCCATAACTATTTGGAAAAATAACTACACTTAAGCCTGATTATTTGAAGTGGTGCATCCTAGAGGCACATGGACATGTGTGGGTTTGTTCCATATATTTTTATTTCCCTAAATATCCAGAACACTTCATGAAGTGTTGGGATTCCATCACAGGACTGTGAATGTCGTTGTAGGTTTAAATAAATTAAGTTTTTAATGCTCTAGCAGAGTGATGACTTTTTTATTTTTTTTTAAATAGATTTGCATTTGATGATAATTTTTCTACAGATTTCTCTCCTTTTATTTGCTGTTACCTTTGTGGCAAAATCCTGAGGGAGTTCATTAAAGTGAGTTAGGAGAGGAATGTCATCCTTTGCAGGATACGTTTTGTTGTATTGTCCCAAACCCAGGGTTATTTTGACAGAGGAATAATGGAGATAGCCATGATTTAAAGAACAGGAGGAATTCCTGACAGGAATGGGGATCTGTCCTTGTTGGGAGTCAGCCTGGGGTATTTGATCACAGCTATTGATTCAGCCCATCAAAATTTGGTGTAGGAAATGTAATTTATGCTGCGACCTTCAGACAGCTCTCAGCTGAAACGGAAAATCACATCCCAGATCCTTACAGATGGCTCTGCTTAGCACTGGCTCTGAGGAAATGCAGGAGGGATGGAGGAGCTCCAGCAGCCCTGCAGGCTGGAGGGACTTTCCAGTGGAACAAACCCATGGAAATATCTGTCCTGTAGGCACTGCTACGCATCAAATTTTGTCATAAAACTCCTCTGATAGAAGAATTACATCTCCCAATGTCCTGGAGTGACTGTGTGATGCTTGTATCCCCAGCTGTTGGTCTGTCTGTGCTGGGTGTTGAGTTCTGCCCCTTTCAGACGGGCTCTGGGAGCGAAGAGGGGAGAGAAGAAGCCGGGCTTTGTTCTCAGGAGCTGCGCTCGCTCCCCACGGCCTCCTCCTGGGCTGTGCTGTCTGCAGGGGCCAGCCAGAGAAAGCTCTCCTTGGCTTTTTAGTGAGTTTTAGCTAGCTGAGGCAGAGGAATTCCCTGCACTGTGGTTTTGTTCTTTTCTTGGAACTGTTTTGAACCTGCTCTAGAATAAAAAACCCAGCAGAGCCCCGGGAGTTGCCGGCTGTGGCCAGCGGGGCCTGGCCGGGCCCGCAGCATTTCCAGCTCTGAGGGCACCGAGCAACCCCCTGAGGGACCGCCTGAATTTGTATCTCCTCAGGGCAGGGAGAGGTTTTGTTGTCTAGTATTGTTCATTTTTGTGCTGGGGAGTGCTTTGCCTGTTGAATAAACATTTTTTTTCCAATTCTCTCTGAGGAAATTTTTTCCCAGACCAGTTAGGGGAGGGACTGCTTGAGTTGGGTTTTTCTGGAGGAACCCTTTGGAGGATGTCTCCCATATTTGCCCAAACCAGGACATCCAGAAAATACAAAACTCTTCTTTCCTCCCTTTTCCAATTCTATTCTGTTATTTTCATTCTAGGTGTGAGGTGTTGATTTTGTTTTGGATTAGGCCAGTTGCAGGTCTGGGAATGCTGGAGGTGCTCAAGGAAGATGCACAGGAACAGGATTTGAAGGGTTGTTTGCCCTGTAAGGGTTAAAAATGTATTTAAAGGAACAGAGTGATGAGAAATGACTGGGAATGGGATAAACATCACTGTGAAGGCAAGGAGAGGAGCAGGGACTCTATTCCCAGTTAGTTTCATGAACGTGACCTGGCAGGGAGCATTTAGCAGGATGATCTAAAGTACCTGTATGGAATCCAGAGTTTGGGTTTGGGATGGAGGAGCCTTCAACACCTCCCATTGTCCCAGGCTTCTGTCCAGCCTGGCCTTGGGCACTTCCTGGGATCCAGGGGCAGCCAGAGCTGCTCTGGGAGTTCCATCCCAGCCCCTCCTCATCCTCCCAGGGAACGATTCCCTCCCAAAATCCCACCCGAACCTCTTCTCTGTCAGTTCAAAGCCATTTCCCTGTTCTATCCACCGGATATTGGGTCCAGTTTTGCTCCTCTGCTTTTCAAGAGAGAGGAGAAACTGCAGAAGAGCCAAAGGAGGGATGCCTGGATAAGTGGAGAGTTTGGGAACTTGACACATGAAAAAAGATTTGAGGATGGGCTCAAGAATTCATCCTTGTAGTACCAACAGCAATTAATTGAGGGGGAAATGAACTTTGTTCCTCGGTAAGGATTTGAACCAGAGGAACTAGGTACAGCCTGACTCAGGGAAAAACCTGAGTGGTTAGAAGAAGGAGAAAGGAAAGAAATATTAACCATTGGAGTAAATTTTCCAGGGAAGTGTAGGACTGTTCCTTGCTGGAGATGTTCATGGCTACCAGGGATCACCAGGAAGCCTTTGGAGAGCAAATGTGGGTGTGCAGGCAGCTGTGGAGCCAGTTCCTGTTGATAAATTAGGTGCCAGATCTTTAATCATAATCTTTAATCCCATGTCCAGCTTCAGGTTAATTATTCAGAGCTCTTGGAATCAATTTTGGAATGATGCACACACTCAGGAAAACACTTCAATCAAATCCAGGGCTATAAATGTGTGCTTAAGCAATTTATTAAGTGTTTTTTTTTTTTTTTCAGAAATATTCAGTGTTCATGAAGTCAGGTGCTTAACTGAAGGGAAATGTTGTTAGGAGAGAAACAAGAGGAAAATGTAGGGCATTCCTACAGAGGGAATCTCTTTTCCTTCCAATGGTAGTGGGACTAAACACAACTTGGTGGATGTTGGCAGCTTAGTTCAAAAGGGAAATTAGCAACTTTCCCAGGCTGTCCTGGGAGGTTGTGAGGGAGTGTAGAGAAGAATTATAAACAGTATTTGTATTTATTATTTGTACATGAGCTATGTGATGTTTGCCTTAAGATGTTTTTCAAGAAATTGTTATTCTTTTTCCACTAATGGGCTGAGGGGTATCTTTGCTTGCTAACCTGTTAACCAACATACAACTACCTAACAAACTCATCTAAAAAAGGACAAATCTTTTCTTAATAAACACTTTTACCTCCTAATGTATCAAGCCTTTATTACCACTGAATCAACTCTACAAAAACACAACTTGGCCAGAACTTCCAATGAAAAATGAAAAATAAATTTACTTATTTTAGGTATTGTTGAAAGCATTCCTTGGTTTTCATGGCTGCACAGGGACCTGGATGAAGTAAGAGCCACGGTGGTGGACAAAGCGATCTTCCCAGCTCCAAACCTCCAGTTTGGTCTCTCCTGCACCCTCAGATCTCTGCTCTAGGGCCACCCACAGCAAGGTTCTGCAGCACAGGAGGTTTTTCCTCCCCTCCCACCCTCCCCACAGTCAGATGTTGTTCCAAGCCTCGGGGTAAGAGCGCTTCAGAGTCGCTCATGATGTGGTTTTCTGTACGCTAAAATGTTTGAGGAGTTGAAAAGTGCACAGTTTTCTAAAAACAGACACCCTCAGGCTTCTGCTTGAGGAGCTGGAGACAGGAATTCTGTTTCAAAGCTGCCTCAGATGCCTGATGGTTGTATCAGAAAATGCTCCTGCTTATGCTGGGCTGGTGCCTGCGGTGGATTTGAGCAGATGAGAGCCCCCAACCTTTGTGTCTGCTGGATTTGGAACATTACAAGTTTTATTTTGGAGTATTTATGTATGAGGCTGCCGTGTCTGGAAACTCAAGGATTGGTATCATTCGAGATATTTTCCTTCCTCTGCTTTTGGTGGGGATATGGATGCAATTTTCAGTTTTGTTGGGGTTGAAATCCACTCAGTTTGGGGTTTTTCTTTTCCCCCAAAATGCCAAGAGTAATCAGCACTGTGCATTTGAATTGCTCTGGAATTAAATTTTGAGCGGAACAGTGTGGTAGCTATTTCATTATCTCGGAATTTATTCCAGAATTAGGAACCAAGGTTTTCAAATTTCATTTCCTTGTGTAGCTTCTTGAGCCAGCCCTTGTCTGTGACAGGCTGAGCTACAGCAGGAACGGGTTTAATTTATTAATTGGAGGCAACAGGCGCCGAAAGGTTCTGCATTTGGGCATGAGCACATCTATATTTGCATTCCTTAACTAGAACAAATGGATGTCACTGCTCAGCCCTGGATTTTCAAAGGAGCTCAGGAAGTTACTTTTCTCTTTGAAAACCCTAAACTTCAGAGGAGTTTTTTTTTTTTAAATTATTTTTGCGGTGACTCTGTAGTTTCACAACCACCAAGAAGAAATACTGATTAACTGGATTTCAGTGGCTCTGTCCTTCCTTAGCCCAGCTCCTTGGAGTTATCTTGGAGGTTTTGTTCTGTTGTTGTGTCCTAAGTTTGCCAATTCTTCTTCAGCAATATTTCTGAAATTCTGGGCTTTCTAAACAAATGCCCAGCATCTTATCTGCTATCGAGGCTGTTGGGGCTGCATCTCCCATCCTTTATCTCTGATCCCTTCCAGTCCTCTTGGAAGCTGCTGGATTGTTGCTGTTGTCTCTGGCACTGACAGCCCCATCAATTCTCTCTCTCTTCATTGGTCCCCTTTCTTCCTCCTACATCAAGATAAACTTTTATTTTTATTTCTGAAGATGTTCTCTTTGTTTTCTCTCTGGTGTCAGCTCCTGTCCTGTCGTCCTCTTGCTGCTGGCTCTGTAAATGTGGATGGTTCCAGACCCTCAGCACAGGCTCCTGAGTCCACCCCTCCTCCTTTCAGCCACAGTTCCAGTCCTCACCCCTTTCCTGCTCTGCAGGGGCCAGAGCTTGCTTCAAAATTATAAAAATGCAGGGATTAAGGGTGCCCAGTTTGATGTAGCCCTCACCAAAGTGAGCACAGGCAGCCAGCCACCTTTCCAGCTGGGTGTGTGCTGGGGGATTGCAGACTGCCATCAGGATTCTCCTCTGGCACATTTAGGACCTGTCATCCCCTGCAAGATCGTGGAAAATGCCAAAGGAATTTGGGGGATGCTGCCTCTCCCAGTGAGCTCCTGGGAGGATGATGGTTCCTGTTGACCAGGAGTGCAGCCAATCCATTCTGTGAGCCTCGGTTATGTGAGCTTAAGTTTGATTTCATCACTGTTTCCCTGCTGGCTTTGTTGCAGAACTTCTGTGCCCTGAATCCTTTATTCCTGATGAATTTGCTGTTGTGACTGTGGCTAAAACTTTCTTCACTTCTCATCTCACTTATCCCAAAAAAGCTGTTTATTCCAATAGAGACACTGGTTTCATCTCTGCTACCTGAGAACAATCCCAGGTCGATCAGGGATCTGACTGGTGCAGAGTTTGAAATCTTAAGCCTGTCAAAGAGCTGAACACTTTTGGTTCCTGACCCTTTTGCTGTGTTTGTGCCTCTCTCCCTGTGGGCACAGCATAAACCTCTCCTTGAGGAGGAATCCTCCTCTTATTTTTGCTGCTCCCACCCAGGACACCTCTTGCCCTCTCCACCTCAGCCTGGGGATGCTGTTTAGGGGACAGCTTCTGGCTTTAAACATTCCCAATTTCTTAACCCAAACCAGCAGTTTGCAATATCTGAGGATAACGCCTAAATGAGCAATCTGGTTTGTCCAAAAAAACCCCACACAGCTTCTCAAAACCTGCCTGGCCCGAAATGAAATGGAGTCATTGCAAGATAATGAACATATTTGAGTGTGCAGAGGTGCATTTGATCCCATTCCTGTAAAGACCTGATTACATTATGGTAATGAGAGTTTTTGGAGCTGCATTGTTGTTACGGGAAAGCTTCTTTTGAATTCAGCCCAGCAATAATTCGCTGCCTTTGATCAGAAGAAATGTCAATTACATTCATATTTGAGCTGGAGATTGTATAAACAAGCCCAGTCCTTTCAGTAGTGCATGGTTAACACAAAAAAAAGTAATTAAAGCACATCAATAGCATTTCTCAGAAAGCATGTGTAGGGGCTAACAACAAAGTACGGAATCTTACCCTGCTTCTCATTACTCTCCAGGTTAATAAAAGATATTTTTACATCAGCTTGGTGGTTGTCCACATATTCAAAACACTTTCCTCCCTGGCAGTGTCAGATATTCTTCCTTTTCCACCTTGTCCAAGAGGAGCAGGCACCTCTGGGGATCTGAACTGCCACTAAACCACGTACCCAGCAATCTTCACATTGGTCCATGTGACAATCTCACCTGAATTGTCTTGTTATTGAATAGGAAAATGGGCAGTTTCATATTTCAATTCTAACATTGAGTAAAATAGCAAATTTATTTTATATCATGGAGCTTGGTAGGAGGACATGGGAAAGTTCTTGGCCTGTGTGCAGGGGGTGGGAAACTTTGAAAATTGAAACTGTTGAAAAAGTTGAAACTTTGAAACTGTTGGGGAACTGAATTGGTCTTGTTTCTAAAGAGGTTTTGTGGTGGTGGTTTTTTTTTTTGGTGTTTTAATGGGGGATTTTTTTTTTGTTTTGTTTGGGTGTTTGTTGTTTGTTTTTGTTTTTGCTTTTTGGTTTTTTCCCCCCCCAGCTAAAAATAAATGGGCTAAGTCAGAGTCAAGAGTTTTTGTCTGTCCAGGCTGGTGCAAAAACAGCTCTCAAGAACTCACTGCAATCATCTAGTGAAGGACGAAGAAAATGTGAAGGTCCTTATTCTACCCCACTGTGATGCTCATGTGTGGTTGAGAATTCTGGGTGCTGTTTGTGAAGAGGAACAGTTTAATTAGGGAAGAGGGAGGACCTGCTTTTTGTCTGTTCCTCAGTCCCACTACATAGAATGGGCTCAGGAATGATGGGTTTGGGTTTTTTTGGCTGTGATCTTGGTGCATGAGAGTCCCTGGGTTCATTTCTACAACACTCTCAGCCATGGGATGTGGTTCTTAGAGTTGTCCTGAGCAGGACCAAGAGTTGGAGTTTGAGCCTTGTGGGTCCCAACTTGGGATATTCCATGGTTCCCTAGGTCAGTGTCTGTGTCGTGGCAATCAAAATTGTTAAAATGAGCTGGAGAAGTCACTGCAGGAACAAAGGAGAGGAAAGGATGCTGAGCTGGGAGCTACCAAATCTGTGCAAGTTGATGTGTGATGTAGTAACTACACAGTGCAAATTCCTAAGGAAAATATTCCTAAAAAGAAGCCATTTCAAGCAGAATGGTTAACCACTTCTGGGACAAGTTTATAATCCAGAATATGGACATACACTGACTTAAGTTTTGACTCTGAGCAAAGCTGTGTGGCAAGAAAATAGGGAAAATATTCTGTCCCCTCTCCTGCAAAGCATCAGATACTAAACAACTTTTTGAGGCACAGAAATACATAGGATTATTTTTATAAATGCTTGATCTTCAAGTCCATGGACAGAACTGGTTAACTGGGCTCTAGTGGGAAGGATCCATGAGGAAAAAGCAGGAGTGAGTTATTCCAGGGCAATTGTTTTAGTGCACAGGCTTTGCACAGTGCATCTATCTCAGCGAGCAGACGCCGCTTTGTGTCACTGGCCAGAATTTCCATGGTCTGCTTCAGCAGGCAGACTTGCAGAATAATAAACAAGATTTCTGTATGTGTGACTGCAGCAAATACTTGTTGACGGTGACTGCTGTATTTCTTTCAGAGGTCCTGCCAGCTTTAATTAACTCAGGTTCATTCTGAACCGCGCTGAGATTAGGAAGTTGTTTGCAATCTATTTGCATTGTAATACACAACCCGGAACATCGCTCTCCCCGTGCCTCCCTGGCTGCAAACCTGTTGTCTGCCTTTCCACAAGTGAATTTGAACCCTGGCCATCTTCTCTGCTCCATTTAGCTCCCGCTTTCCTAGCACAGGTTTGGGGACACTCGCTGGGCTGCAGCAGCCTGCCAGGCTGCCTGTGCTTGTCAGACTCAGCAGCCATCAAGATCTCACTGTTTCTTTTCTAATGTGCTTGTATCATATTTTAGAGTTTTTCCACATCACCTGCTCTTCTTGCCTTCTGTCTGTGAGCATTTGGGGTCTTTGATTCTGGAATCTCCTGGAGGCTGGAGCTGCCTCCAGCTGTTGCTGTGCAGTGCTTGGAGCAGGGGGTGCGTTTTGGGTGTGTGAACTGGGCTGCAATCACACAAGAGTTGTACAAACACACATTTGCACATCTTCCATAAGGCTCCAGCACAAATTCCTCCAGTGTGTCACCATTCTTAGCTTTACCCTGCTAGGACAGGCAGCCAGGCTCTGCCAGGGATGCTGCTGCACCTCCTCCTGCTCCCTCTGCTCTCAGCAATCTCCTTAAAATTTAAGTTCTGGGTTAATGAAACAGAGCAAAGCCTGTTCTCCCTGGCAGCACAACTGGCCAGAATGACAGCTCCCGCTCTGCCTGGGACAGAGATTGATGCTTGTGTGCTGTAGAGGAAAAAAGCTCCAGTAGTGCTGGGAGAGAAGGGAAAACACAGGGATAATGGAAATGGAGGATAAATAAGTGCTGCTGCTAAGTTTATTAGATGATTGTGTTGGATTGGTTGGGACATGATTAGTTTTCTTTTCCAGGGGAAGGGAAAAGGGAAAAGTTCTTCCCATCACTGCATTGTGTAGTTTATAGCATAGGGGAAATTGGTTTCTAATGCTGATGTATTTTAACTCACCCCTTCAGCTTTCAGTACTGAAACCCATAATTATCTGTATGGAAATGGTTTCATGACAGCAGGCCAGGCTGTGATTTACCCAGGAGGTGGTGTCACCACCTCTCCAGGGGCACTGAGAGCTCTGCTTGCTTGTTCTCTGTGGCAAAAAAGGAATTTTACCTTGTGCCCTTGTAATAAACTCCTCATCCCTCTGCTGCCCTCCTGACCACCCTGCCATCCTGGAAGAGAAATCTGTCCCATCCAAAGGGAGGAGTGCTGGGAAGAGCTGAGCTGTGGCCAAAATAGTGCTGGAAAGGTGATTTTTCACTTTAGTGCAGAGCTCTCCTGCATTTCTGCTGCTGCTCCAAGCTGGCCTGGGTCAAGTGTTCCACTTAACAGTGGAGAGCCTCAGTGCTGGGAGCAGCCCAGGAATGGTCCTGCTGTGGGGATAAAAGCCCTCAGCACACAGTTACTCAGCGTGGGTGGAAATGGAGAGCTCCAGGCTTTTAAAAACAAACATTTCTGGCCCAGCAAGCCAGAGACAGCCCAGCCAAGGAGCCACCTGCTCCTGCTCTCGTTTGAAGTGGAACTTGGGTCTCCTCTTGTGTCACAAATGCTTTGAGTTACTGCCAGCTATCAAATACTAATATTATTTTATATAATGGAGCTCTTTGTGCTCCTCTGAAGGACCAGCAGGGCTGTAATCATTGCCTGAAGGGCTTTAAAATTTCAAGTATTTTTCTCGATAGTTCTGGGAGGTTTTTCTTTAAAAGAAGTCCTGTCCCAGGGGAGCTGTTCTCCTCTCCACAAGCAGGAGCACAGGAGCTCCTCGTGGCACTGATGGCAGCTGTGCCTGCAGGAGGTCCCCCAAAGAGATTCCCTATAACAAAGCTCGGCCTCCACAATATAAAATGCAATGGGAAGAAGGTGAAACTGTAAAGGGCCTCCTTCTGAGCTTGCCCAACATCAATTTTAAAGTGATGGGAAGTCGGATATTGCTGTAGATTCCCTCTTTGTGGTAAAAGCAGCTTGTTCCTTGGATTTCTTTCCCTTAGCTGGTGTCAGCCTCCCTCCCTGTGCTCAGAGGCTTCTCGGGTCCTTCTGGTTCATCACCCAGATGTGACCTGAGGGCAGGCTGCTGTCACCTCCAGAGCTTTCCTGGCCTCTCCTGCCAGCCCCATCCATCAAGTGAACAGGTTGGAGGAAAACAGGAGCTGCCAGCCTGAAATAAATCACAGCTCTGAGCAGCACCAGCTCCTCGCTCCTGCTCTTCCTGCCTCATCCTTGCCTGAAAGCTTCCCAGCTCTGGGCATGGCTCTGTGAGGAGCTTGGCTTCTGTGCTGGCCAGGCTGGGAATGGTGGGGCTGTGGGATCTGGGTCTGCTCAGACCACAGAGACAACGCCTGGTGTCATCCCTGTGCCAGCTGGGAATGCAGGGCTGGGTGGGAGGCCCCCATCCACAGGCACTTGGGAAAGGTGGCAGCATTGATTTTATTATTTTATTTCTTTTTGTTAACTACTTCCAAGTCAAAAAAACAGATTCTGTGTCATTGCATGTGATCCACATCCAGAGAAGAACGTGACTGTTGTCCCTTTCCCTGATTAAGGAATACCAAGGCTTCTGTGCTGTGGTGGGATTTCTGGGATAAAATTTGGAGGTCCTAATTTACAGTTTGTTCACAACTGGGATGCCTAATGAAGGGAACACTCATTAATGTAGTTATGAAAAGCAGTAAAGAAAAATATGGAAAATAATTCAGATTTGTTGGTAGTGCTTTTGCAGTTGTTGGACATCAGAAAATCAGGGTACAATGTTGGAGTTGCTGAAATGGGGGATCCATTGACTGGGGATCCCGTGTGGTGTTGTGTCACCTTTAGAAATGCGACTTGCTGGTATTTTGATCTTTAGGATAGTTTATTATTTTTATCAGTTTAAAGCTCTGGATGACAGCAGTTTCTGAGCACTTGAGCACTGATCAATTACAAAATTAATTACATTACAAAAACACCACATCAAGCTAACAAAAAACCCTTTAAATTCTCCAATAATCATAATTCACAAAAAACCCTCCAATTCATAGAAACTAGTCCATAACCTCAAAAAAATTAACAAAATCATTAAATAAATAGAACCACTTCAACTAAAACTTCCATCTCTCTCCGTAATCCCAAAGAATTAACCACTTATAATCATTAATCTCAAAAACTATTTCTTCAACATCCCACTGCACCCAAAAAACACTCCTCAATTTACATTCTCCATCCCAAAGTACAAGACCTACAGAATGTAAAGTGAGGGTGGAAGAGGAACCCTTCCCTCCTGAAAAACAAAAAAATGTAGGAGAAAACAGACTTGGAGTTTTGGAAACATGCTGTGTTTGATGAACCACAGCCACTCTTTAGAATGACTTTACTTCAAGGTACCAGCACATTGCAAGTTTAATTCCTCTGGTTTGAAATCTTTCTTGAGGCTGTTTTGCTTCAAGGAGCACTCAGTGATTCTGGACAGGCTGGAATGAAATGATGAATGGTTCTGTAAACATCCCTGGCCGTGGTGCACAAACGTGGGAACACCCATGGACTGCCTCGGTGGAGGAGCACCAGAAGCTCCTTGGAGCTAGGGCTCCAAATGTAGGGTGTGGATGTGTGAGCAAAGCTCCTGTCAACAAAAAGACAATTCTAGTAATTTTTTTTATTTTCAAAACAGTTTTGAATTTCCTAACTTAGAATTCTAACTTAAAGCTGTGCCTGCTTTGATCCTTTTTTCATGTTTTCATTTGTTTTATAAGATTCATTTCCCTTATTTTTACCCCACTGAAAGGTGAACTCATGGTTAGCACGACACCTTTAATTTTCTCCTTTTTATAGCACACCTTGGGACGCCTCTTTGCTCCACACCTTAATTTTAATCATGCACTGAGAGCAGCCTTTATATTATTCAGGTAATCTTGGTGGAACAAAAAATGAAAATTGTTATTTGTCCTTGATGGCTCCATTTCCTGGGGAGCCTGTTTGAGATGTAAACACACCAGGCTTCACTTCCCAGCTTCTAAAGCGCCACTTCCAGGTGTGCCAGGATTACACACGGAGCATCAGGAGGTTTAAAATGTTTTTTCCTGTCAGAGCAATTTGAGGCATTTGATGCCCCATCCCATGCTCGCTCTAATGGAGGTCGTTATGATGCCTGTTTTGGAAGTGGTGTTATTGATGAGCTGCAGCTCTGCAGAACCCAGATTGCCTTTCCAGTCTGCTTTCTGCTCACAAGTTGTTTTCTCGGTGGGGAATAAATTGTTTTCGCGGTGGGAAATGTTGGTTGTTTACTAATAAGTTGTTTTCTCGCCGGGAATAGATTTGGAATGTTAAGATGGAAGATGGGGTTTTGCTTTGTGCTGAGGAAGGAAACACAAGCTCAAGTCCTTGAGCTATGGGGACTTTTTAACCAGAAGATTTATGATGTCCTGTGTGGGTTATGTGGCCCACTTTCACCATTCCACGGGAAATTCTTTCGATGAGGCAAGAGATGGGACTTATGGATGCTTGAAAGTGCATTTATTTTATCTTCTACATGGAGCAAAAGCATGAGGGCTTTTACAGGTGTTGGAAGCATGCCCAGAAGTCACAGAACTCTGCTTGCATCATCCTTTAAAGATTCATTAACCAATAGAATATTGACAATTAGGATGTTTGCATTATTAGACCAATAATAAGAAATTTCATCTGGCAATAACGTGACCTTTCCTGACCAATCTTGTTCTGCCACACAAATCCATTCTACAGACTTCTTGACACCTTTGTAACTACTTCTATTCTCTCTATCCAGCTTATGTCTCTATTTTGGCTACAAATCCACATTCTTGCTTCCAGCACCTAAGCTTGGAAGCTTCTCTCAGGGCCTGAGCTCAAACCCTGTGTTTAATTCTGAGTTTTGGCCCACAGGCCCAGTGTTCTGAAAACTCTTGGCTTTTTGTGCCAGTCTTGCACCTTACAGGCTTTTAAGAGGACATAGGGAATTGTGTCTTGGCAGTCACTGAGAACTGAAGGAATTGTGGTCAAGCAGTCTGCCTGTTGGTGGAAGAGGAGCATGGATTTCACTGGAACTTGTGCTCGTCTGCAGCTCTTCCAGGGGAAAATCTGTGTTGTTTTTATTTCATTTCTATCACGGAATCACAAAGGTTGAAAAAGATCTCCAAAGCTGAGTCCAGCCTCACCTTGTCAGGCAGACCAGTGTTTGTAGGAGAAACAGTCCTGAAATCCCCCTCAGTGCAGCTGGATGTGGTGTGTGTTTGCTTCCTCCACAGCAAACCTCCCTGGATGCATTAAAACTCCAACAAAATCTCCCCTGTGCGGTGGTGGGAACATTGGATCGACATTTTCTTCTGGAGGTGTTTGGGCAGAACAAACTCTGACTGAAATACAGTCAGTGGAACAAGGGTTTCATAGCTGGAAAAACGGGATTGAGTGGGAAAATATTTAGAAATTAGTTAGCTTCCTATATTTTTTCTTCAAATTTTGTTTCTGTAGGTCAGAGTGACTTTCTGATGATGCACTTTTATGTGAGATTTCTGAGATCATCCTAGAACTCATGGAATCGTCGTAGAATAATTTGGGTTGGAATGGGACCTCAAAATTCATCCCATTCCAGCACCCTGCCATGCGTAGGGACACCTTCCACTAGACCAGGAATTCAGGAGGAATTTCCTCATGGAAAGGGTTTTAAACACTGGAAGGGGCTGCCCAGGGAGGTTTGGAGTCCCCATCCCTGGAGGTGGCACTCAGAGCTCTGGGCTGGAGAGGAGGGCATCAGTCACAGGCTGGACTTGATGGTCCTGGAGGGCTTTTCCAACCAAAATATTTCTGGAATTCTGTGATAGCAGTGAAGTAAAAAAAGACCCAATGCCATCCAGGGAATGCATCTTTCTTTCTTGGACCAGGGATACGTTGGATATTTGGGAATATTTCTTCACCAAATGGGTTGTCCAGCATTGGAAGAGACTGCCAGGGCAGCAGTGGAGTCACCATCCCTGGAAGTGTCCAAGCCTTTTGTGGATGTGATGATTTTGGACAGAATTTAGCAATGCTGGTTTAATGGTTGGATTTCATCTTGGAGGCCTTTTCCAACCTTAATGATTCCATGATTCTGGGAAATATTAAAGGAAGCTTGATACACATTTTCTGTAACGCATCTGTTCAGGTGAAATACAAGATTCGTGTGTTTCAGGGGGTTTTGAGGTTGTTAATAATTTTCTGTTGATCAAATGGAGTAAAACTACTGGAGAGGGCTTTTTCGAGGGAGAAAAAAACTGGCTTTCCAGCAGCCAGAATTGGGGTGTGAGGATACACTGTACACTTGGAAGTGTATGGCTCAAAGATGTTTTAAATGGGGAGAAAAAAATGGATTATTTTACCTGGGGTGAACTTGTTTGACTGGGTAGAATACATATGCCCCTGAAAATGAGCCACATGATCACCATTTCCTTTCCTGGAACACTCCCAGAAAACTAAAAGTTGTCAAAAATTTGATATTTTTGCATCTATTGGAGAATTTGCATAGAGTAACTGCAGTTCCTGCTGTAATTCATTGGGTGCCTTCTGTGAACACAGATGTGAGCCCTTGGTGCTCTCCATAAATTAAAAGAACACATCTAAAAAATAAAATGAAAAAAAAAACCCAGAGAAAACCAAGGAAAAATCTGGGCAGGGGGTGAAAAATTTTCCAGATGTGCAGAAGAGAAATCACAGCAATGACAGGAAGCAGCTACTGGAGGGTAGGAATTTCCTTCCAGGCTGAGAGAAAGTTCTTGGAGTCAGGTCAGAGCTTTGCTGGGCCACGAGAAACTTCTCCTTGATCCCTGAACCTTGGAATCTCTCAGGGTGGAAAAGCCCCCCAAGATCTTGGGGTTCAACCATTCCCCAGCACTGCCCCACGTCCCCAAGTGCCACATCCACTCAGCTCTGAAATCCCACCAGGGGTGTTGGGCAAGGAAGAATTTTGGAGGGAAAGGATATTTAAAAGCTTGGAATAGCAGTTCAGATTTGGGTGTTTAAAAGGAAGTAAAGTCCAGGATCTCTCTGTGGCAAAATGGAATTTGAATTTGTTTTCCATACTGAGCCATACCAAATTCTTCTCTCAACCACAGGATCCAAAGGAGATGTTTTAGGTCACTTTCCTTTTGTTTTTCTCCTTTTTTAAAATTTTATTTTAAAATTTTTATTTGAGTTTTTACATTTTGTCTCCATCTTTGCAGTTCTTTTCCTTTTTGGAAACTCCTGTGTGTTCACTTCAATTGTGTGTTCTCTGGAGCCAAGAATCATGGAATTATAGAATTCCTTAGGCTGGAAAAGTCCAACCCTTAACCCAGCACTGCCAGCCTGTGTCCCCCATTGCCACCACTTGTTCCCCACCCACTTTTGGTGGCTTCTCTCAGGTTTTTCTCCATCCACTCCGTATTTTACCAAACTGAGATGCCCAAAATGCAGCTCAGTGCTCCAGGTGAGGACTCCTCAAGGACACAGGGAGAAGCAACATCCTTATCTCTCCTTCCCCCTTACTTCTGATAGCACTTTAGATCTGTCTGATAAAAAGCTGTCACCACCACAAGCCACCAAACTGGGGCTGGAGGGAGGAGCTGACACTGGCATTTGGATGTCAGGAAATCTTTAGAAAGGTAAAAAAGGCTAAAATGGGGATTTTGTGGCATTGGAGCAGAGGAACAGATGGATTTCTGCTGTGGTTTCATTTAGGTCAAGGGAAATCTAATTAACAGAAATTACAGCAGTTGAGCCTAGTATTAGTGCTGTATTCACAGAAACTATGATTTTTACATTAAAAAAGGTAATTATCTGCTCCTGTGAAGCCCTAGAGGAGACATAGAAGCTGTCAGAGGGCATTTGGTGTATTTTACCATGGAATTTTATTGCTAAATCTAATTATAATAACGAATTTTTTCAGTGAGGATGGTGAGACTGAGGGGATTGCTCCTGAAATGAGGAGCAGTGATTCCTATTTAGCAGTCTTCTAAGGAATTTATCAGGCTTACTCTTAGGCTTTGTTTTGTGGGCAAAATAATCCAAGTGGATTTTTCAAATGGGTTGTTTGAACTGCATTTTGAATTGGGAACAACCAGAGATTGAGAATTTGAGTCTTAAATTGGCCTTAGAGATGAATTAAGCAAAACTGAAATAAAGCTTTGTTAATTCTGAATGTCTGAGAGGCTTCATAGTTGTTAAGGCAATTTTAAATAATCCACTTTAACTTGATATTTCCAGTTAATTTGGATTTAGATCTCAGTGTCGCTGTGCTGACAAACCATGATATAAAACCTGTGTTAAAATGAGCTTTTTGTAGGGATAAAGCAGAATTTTGTTGTGCATGTCAGTGGAATGGTACCACTTTGCTGAAATCCAGAGGGTTTTCCCTCTTGCTGGAATTGTGACGATGCAAATATTTGTGCCTTGGATGACTAATTTTAATGGCTAATTTCTAAATAATTGATTTTTCAGGGGCTGATCTTGAAAATTTTTCTTTTCTCTGGAACAAGCCTTACCCTTGCCAGGCAAAATTCAAAATTCTATCATTTTACTGGGGCTGTGGACATTTTTTAATTTTAAAATGTGGCTTTGTAGATTCAGAAATTGCTTCATATAAACATCCCTGGAGAAACAATTTACAGAACTTCATAAATATCCCCGGAAAAACAATTTACAAAACTTTATAAATAATTCACCTTGAGAAACAATTTACAAACACATTCAAAAATGACTCTGGTGGAGAGGTGTGGCCTGAAAAGCTGGAGAAAATCTCAGCTCGTGCTCGTGCTGGGTCTCAGCCTGTTCAGGAGGAGCAAAGTC
Organism: Phainopepla nitens; assembly: GCA_013400175.1. NCBI lineage: Eukaryota > Metazoa > Chordata > Aves > Passeriformes > Bombycillidae > Phainopepla > Phainopepla nitens. The sequence continues at coordinate 28,151 of VXBQ01009680.1, forward strand.
ACGTCCTGGGTGGCATTTAATGATTTTGTCTTTGCTCTGACATTGCTGTCACCGTTGTTTATTTCTCCAAGCTGCCTGAGGCTCCGTGGCTCCTCGGGAGCTTTTCTGCACGAAGTTCTCCCAGGAACGGATTCGGAGCCAAGGAGGGCTCGTGGGCTTGCTGGGCTCCATGACAAAGGATGATCCATGGGGGGAATCAGCTTCTCCATTTCTATTTCTGTGGAGATGGTCAAGGTGATGGAATTAGCTCGAAAAAATATCCCTGACGGCTCATCGGGGATCTAAAGACCTTTGCGCTTAAAGATTTTTCAGTTCATTAAGGAATCCAAGTAAAAGTTAACTACTAAATAATCACTGACTTCTGAAGACAATTTGCCGTCAAATTAGGTCCGATATTGAGAGGGAAGGGCTCTCTCACACTTAACTCGTGTAAAAGCTCTTTTGAGAGACGTTTTTCCTCCCCCGGTGAGCAGCACATGTTCAGTTTGGAGCGGGTGACGTTTCCACCCTGGAAGATCAGCTGGGTGCCCTAGAAAATCTTGCCAATCATCTTCCCACTTGATCTCGGGGGATAAATTGGGAAGTGCTATTTTCCCTGTGTTTCATGTGGAAGGGAGGCAGGGGAGTTCAGGGATGTGAGATGGCTCCTCTGGGTTTGGCTGGCTCGTTTATTCCTCTGAAATTCCAACATCTCATCAGTGGAAGAGTTTGGGAGCTCTATTTTCCACCATTGATCCAATTTAGGGTTAAATATTTTTGCAGCTCAAGATAAGTTGGTGGAAATTTCAGGATGAAGCCGTTTGACTTCAGCACAGTCTCTTAAGGTGTGGTAAATTTGGCCATTTTCCTAAATTTAGACTAACAGGACTTCAGTATCTTGGAATAAACTTCACTTCTTAAATATTTACTGTTCTTAGCACCTGAGTAACTGAGCTGCTACTGCCTGAACAAAATTAAATGTCAGCTGAAACAAAAAAAGTGTTGCTGTTTAATGGCATGAAAGAGACTTAACTATGGCTCAAGAATGTCTGGGTATTGACATTCTGGTTTTAGAAGATTTATTTGTTACCCCTTCATTAATTATTGCCACTTTTCTGATATTATATTGGATATATTAACTATCCTTCTCACCCAACTGTATTTTTACTTCAATTCTTAGCCTTCTTTTTCACATAATAAACTTCATTAGTGAGTAGGATTTAGCCTGACTTTTTATGTAGCTTATCCAAACTGAAGCACGTCAACCACGAGCCTCTAAAAACGCTGGAACGGGGAATGTTTACAGACTTCTGACAAATACTGAGCTGGTGATTGCAGAGATATTTTTATGAGTGAGTAGCAAATGTTTCTGGAGAGATCATTTACAGTGAGGCTGCTCTGATTGAGTTATTTGCTGCATTTCTGTGGTGCTTTTTTTATTTTTTTTTTGGTCGTTGTTTGTTTTCTCCAAGGGAAGTCATAATAAAAGATGAGGCTGAAAATAGGCCCCGTGTCTGGTGGTTATGGATGCACTGCTATAAATAGTGAGACTTCTGGGGGCTTTTTGGATGTCACAATGAAATCAATCTTGAGATAATTATGCTACTCTGAAGAAGCTGGAACATCAACTTAGTCTTTTATGTGGGAATATATAGGAGTGACTTTATTGATAGGACAATAATTGGGCATTATGAAAACTGCTCAGCATCTTCCCCGAGTGTGGAAGTGCCTGTAAGTGTAACAGAAAATCAAATTTCCTCTGATCCAGACAGCTTTTCCATAGGTGGGGGTCTTTCTTTGCCTCTATCACCAGCAATGTAAGAAAATGCAGTTTTTCATCATAATGCAAGCAGTAATCAAAAAGTTTTAATATTTTTGTTTCCTTCTAAAGGGAAATGAAATGTGAATGATATATTTTGTCCCATTTTACCAGTACAGTTGTTAGAAACGATTTTTTTATGTAATGGTTTTAGGAGGGTGCGTTTCTTATCTGTGGTCTTAGTCTTGTGTGTCTCATGTGAAATTTTTACACCAAAACAATTATTAAATTAGAAAGATTTTTTTTTTTGTAAAAAACCCCAATAATTTTAGATCATATTTAGAATCTGAATCTCTTAGGACTAAGAAAGTACTGGCCCAAAAAGACCACTAATGTTTATGTTAATAATTGCTTTAAAGGGAAGATAGTTTTTGGGAACTCTAGGTAAATTCCTCCACTAAAAAAATGGGAAGAAGTTTTGTTTTCCTGCTAAGCTTTGCTCTGGAATGTGGTGCTAACCGAGGGAAAAGAGATTCCTTGTTAATATTTTATAATTATTTTCTAGTTCTGCTCCAAGGGTTATGTGCAGGGCAGTTGTACATAAAAAGCTGGAAAATATAATAGAATGACTGGAAAGAAAATCCCCTTGAGGTTGTTTTTAAGGCCTTCCCGTGGTTGGCATTGTGGAGGTTCCTCCTTTGGGCAGACTGGCTGGTGTCACTCAAATATTTGGGTGGCTCCCAGAAGCAGTAATCTCTGATTTTACAGCAGAGAAACTGTTAATCCATTTCCCTGCCTCATGTACATATAGATTTTATGTGTATATAGATTCAAGCAGACTGAATACCTCAGGAGAAAGCTCAAAAATGACTTCTCTAACACCTTCATGGCTATTAAAATAAGAGCATTTGAGTCCAGCCCTATCTATAGACAAGTTATAAATAGATTCCAGTGAGAAAATGATTTGTCACCAGCAATTATTAAAAAATTTCCAGTTAAATCCAAGTTACAACCTCTCTTCTTTAAAACAGAGAGGGCTGAATTATTATTTTAGGTTTCATCTGGGTCATTTTCAAACATGAATAAAACATTTCCCTAGCACAAATCATTCATCTCCACGAAACCTTCAGGAAGGGTCGCAGAAATGACCAGCAGAGGTGAAGATGTTCATGCAGATTTCGTGGTGATGGAAAAGCTTTTTTAGAAACAAGGGATGAAAGCAGAATGTGAGAAGAAATACATCAATTGGTGAGGGGAGAAATGAAGTGCTTTACTCAAATGGCACCACGACTGAATTAGTCAAGGGCTGAAGGCTTATTTCCAACAAAATATGTTCACCCAGCTATTAAGAGTGTCCTCATGAGGAATTCCTGCTGGGTGAGACATCAGTCACAGGCCAATCTCCTGGCTTGTATTGAAATTGCTGGGTGAAAAGGTGATTTCGAGTCTCCAGTGGTTGTTACTGGATTATACATCAGGGCAGAGTGAAATGGCAAAGCTTTATTGCCTGATCCTGCATTGCAGAATTGCTATTAGGTTAAATCACGTTGGTTGGGCATAAATCAGAGACGCACGGGTAAAAAATGAATATACACAACCTATTATTGGTGTGGCTTTGTTTGTGGCTTTTTCCACTAATTCCTGCTTAAAATTCACCTCTGGCTGCTGGAAAAGCAATCCCAAACCCATCAGGAGCTGATAGGAGCAGTGATTTGGGGGAGCTGCTGCAAATATTTGTGATTGGGCGCTGGCTCCACCAGAAATCACGGAGGAATAATTTGCAAATAGAAAATTAAACTGCAAAGCTCATCTCTGGGTGCTTAATTCCTTGATCTGATGGGCATTTTGGGGGGAATAAATCTGAAAGTTGGACACCTGGACTCTTCCAAGGATGCGGCAGCCACAGCTTCTCTGGGCACTCTGTGGCAGGGCCTCCCCACCCTCATATTGTGAAGAAATTGGAATTTCTTCCCAATATCCCATCAATCCCTGCCCTCTGGCAGTGGGAAGCTGTTCCCCATGTCCAGTCACTCCATGAACAATAAAACTTCATCAAAAATTCAATTCAATGCCATCATTATCCAGCAAAACTTTGGATAACTGAAGACACAGGCCCAGGCCTTCCTCTGGGCCTGTAGCTTGTTCTGGCTAATATTTAATGTTTTTAGGCAAAAACAAAATAAGAAAAAAAGGTTTATGAAGGAAGATTTAATTTTTTTTCTTTTATTTTTTAATTTCTTGGAATATCTGGTTAAAATTCAAGAGTGTCCTCCTCAGGTTTTTATGTGTTTACTTTTGTGGTCGCCATGCCGGTTTTGGTAGCACTAAAAAGAGGTTTTGCCTGTAAGAATGGGGTTCCACACCTGACTGCAATAATGAGTCATAAAGTCCACAAAGAAATGATTAAAAAAAATCCCCTGCTATTAATTGGAGTGATATAATTTCTCTGTATGTTGTTTCATTTGGGCTTTGGAGGATTAATTTACTGGAAGGGTCTGAATTGCAACAGAAGTGCTGATTGTACTGAAATTACCTTAAATGAGTCAGAAAAAAATAGGTTTTTACAGTCAAGCTCCTTCTGCTCCTTTTCATTTTCTCTGAAAGTTTTCCCTGCTTTTCCACTTGTTTTGTCCTTACAAAAATATTCAAATTCTATTGAATAGAGAATATTCAAATTCTGTTGAATTCTATTGCTTTTTGGACATCTGGAAAGCCTTAATCCCGCTCAATTTGATTTTAAATACTTGGCTACACTATGGGTTTGCAATTGGTATCTAAATATTTGTTAAGTGAAATTTTGGGGGCAGGAAGTGGAGTAAATTCCATGGGAATGAGCTGAACCGGGAACAACCTGCAAGCACCAACCTCTGCTCTTGATTCTACTTGGGTTTTTTAGCCAGTATTCCAGAAACTTCAACACTTACACAATCTGTGGTGGGTCTTTGTGTTCAACAAATCCATTTTTGTTTGTATTCGTGACTTTTTATTGAAATAGGTGTCGGCAGTGATGCCAGATTTATGGGATACAAGGATCATCCTGAGCTATTCCAAGGTTTAAGTGTAAGAGGGAAGTGCCTCTCATTGCCTTGGCTCAGCTGGCCAAACCAAATCAGTTTTACAGCCTGAAATCTGAATTCAAGCCTCATTCCAACTGGTTTGTTTTTTTTTTTTTTTGTTGTTTTTTCTGTTGTTGTGGGTTTTTTTTGTTGTTGTGTTTTTTGTTTGTTTGTGTTTGGTTTTTTGTTTGTTTTGGTTTTTTGGGTGGTGTGGTGTTTTGGTTTTTTTTTGTTTTTGTTTTTACATTTCCATTATTCCCGATGTCAGTTTTGGGTAATTGCTGCGTGTTTATGGAAGCTCTGCTCTGGAAAACCTGGGAAGCTGGAGTCCATAGCAGCCAATTAACACTATTTAACAGCTGCTCAAAGGGATAATTGCCTGATGTTAGCATCACTTAACGTTATTTTTAATGCCAATTATGCCAAATTTACTGTCCCCAAACACTCCAGGTATGTGACAACAGCAATATTTGCGTTCCTGTATGGAGGTGGAGGATTTTGTGGCTGCGCTGGTAAATCAGAGCTGAATATTCCTTGCTGAAGGATCCTCTCCTGAATGGAGATGTTGTGATGTCATGTTTGTCCTCTCCTGGGGATTTCTTGGTAGGATTGGAAAGCCAGAAGAAAATGAGCCACAAAAATTTCCACAGCCCGGCAGATAGCTCAGTTTTTGGTTAATTTTCCCAGAAAATTGGTATAACAGAGTAATTCCCACCCTTTTTAATGAATTTTATGCTGTATCCATAGTCCTGTTCACTCGAAATTCCTTGGACAATTACAAGATTATATCTCTACTCGATGATCTCGAAGGTCTCTTCCAACCTAGAGGTTCTATGATCTGTAATTTTTCTTTTAAATCCAGCTTCTTGATTTCTGTGAATTCCAGAAATGGTTGGGGTTTTTTCGGTAGTGGTGTGTTTTTTTTTTTTTTTTTTTTTTTTTTTTTTTACGATTTATTTGCTCCATAACCTCCTGCTAACAGGAGTCTAAATTTTTCCACTTTATATAAATGACTCATTCCTCAGCTTCTCTCCAGTGTTACAAACTGAATAAAGCAGCATAAATTACCCGTTTAGGAAAGGTCTTATTGAATGTTAACATTTTACATCCAGGATCAAATTGAAATAATTGCCTGAAAGGAAAACGCCTCAAACAAATGATGGCCCTTGAAAATAGAAATCATAGTTTCAAATAAAAATAGATAGAGAGCCCTTCAGAAGCTGTGGTAAATGAATGGTTGGTTTAGTTGGGAAGTGGGGATTTATTAGCTTGGCTAGATTGTGATGAAAGATATCTGTGAAAATAATTGGTCTCATTTTGGGAAAATCAGGCAGTCCATTAAAACTGCTGCACACAATGATCACAGGAATACTAATCTGGCTTGTAAATTCCTGTGATTTTTAGCACTCCCCGAACCAGTGTAAATTCCAGCCAAGAGAGGGAAATTCAGGTCATCCAGAGCCTTTTGTTTGTGCATCTCTGCATCTCCAGGAAGATTCTTGTGTGTGAATGGATGTTGTGAATCCCTCTGAGCCCCTGGAAGCCTCTCCTGAGATTCCAGGTGTAGGCAGGAGTTGATGTGGAGTATTTACAATTAATTTTGGGGTGAAATAACACAGAAAATGGAGTTTACCTTCCCAAACAGTGCCTGGCCAACACCCAGCCCATGTACAGAGCAGGGTGAGTTGTTTGAGTTTTTGAGGCAGGAAAGCAGAGCTGGAATCACCAGTCAGGGCACAGGGAAATCAGATTTTCCCTTTTGCCTTTAAAGATGTAAAAATAATTCAGAGAGATATAAATAAAATATGTGCTTTGCTTTTAGGACAGAAAGAGGTAAAATAATCACTATTATGGAAAATAGGAGTTGGGGTGGAAATGCTTCATTGGCACCAATGTATTTTCTGTAGATTTGATAGAGACAGGAAAATACTTTTAATCTTTTCCATCATGATTGATGTCAATCATCTAAACATGCAATTACCTAGGTACACAATTAATCAAAACACTGTGAGATGAACAGAGTTTCATTATTTAATTTCACCAATAAATGCCTCGACAGAATCTGCTCTTCAAAGATTTTTCCAACACTGGCTTCAGGACTGGTTTCGAAATAAGAAATGATCTCCCACGTGGAGTCATTTGTGGAAGTGTTGCTGGTTTGAAGCCTGTGGCTGTTGCATCTCCTGCAGCAACAAAGGAACGTGGGCCTGTGCAGCCAGACAGAAAAATGTACAGGGGGAAAGTCCAGGTGAAGAAAATAGTGGGCGAGGATGGTAATGTTGCACCTGTTCTACATATTTTTGCACTTGAAATTCTTATAATAAACTGCATTCCCTTTGCCAGCCAGGTCAGGAAGTCTCAGGGCTCAGCACTTTGGATACCAACCTATCCTGACAGCAAATACACCTGGAAATGCAGAACTGCAAACCTTCTCAACACTGATTTATAAATCCTTTGTGCCTTTCCTTTCTCAAACCAAAGGGGTTTGTTGCCCTTCCAGTTTCTGAGCTCTGCTGTGGTTGGACAAGTGAGATTTGTTGTTCTTGGTGCCAGAGAGAGAATTTTCTGTGTGTAAAATGAACAGTGAACAAAGAATGACTTTGCTTGGTGTAATTTTGTGAAGCAATTTGATGGCTTTTGGAGATTCTCTGTCATCCTTGAAGCATCACTTTCTGTAAGAGTATTTGATTTTGATGTTCATATTTTCAGAGCCCAGTCTGAGCTTATATTTTCCCCTCTGCTCCTCTCCTTCCTAACCTGGAGTGCTGCTAGGATTTCCCAGGACCTTCTGTTTATGAAATGCAGAGCAAATCTAAATCTTTCATCAAAATCAAGATTGAGTTGTGCCTTATCTCTTTCCTCTGCATCTGGTGGATTTGCAGGTGAGCATATTTCTTTCCTGGGTAGTGTAGAAATTGGAAGGTTTTTTTTTTTAGTGAAAATCCAGATTAATTCCATTGTAAGGCCAGCTCATATCTCTAATGTAAAAAGCTAACTAGGATGGAATTGAGTTCTGATTTTGCTGCAAACAGCACCATAAAATAGAGATGAAATTGAGAAGGGTGAAGAGCCTACATGAAAATATCTGTATGTGTGTAATGGCTTCCACTGGTCTGAGATAAATATACACAGCTAACAGGAAATAATGCCAAATTTGAGCAAAAAAACACACTGAGCAGGATTACAACGTGCAGGACAAATCTGCAGCCACATCTGAAGGACTAAACAAAGGAAACTCTATTTGAAAAGCAGGAAAAAGAGTTGTGAGTGCAGCCTTCATTTCCTGGAGGTATCCCAAACCTCCAAAGGTGTCCAAAAAGGTGTCCAAACCTTGGATGAAGTCCTGATCCCTCTGGCTCTCTCCCAGTCCTGTTTGGACAGGGTGATGTGACCACTCCCAAAGTTTTCGTCCAGCCTGAAGCATTTTGTGACTCTGGGCAAGGCTGAGGTAACAATGGGTGGATCAGTGTTGAATTCACAGTTTATAAAATTATGTGGCAAAGGAAAAAAACTGAGAGAAATTGCAGCCATTTTCAGGTGTTTGAATATAAACTCCACTGTTTTCTGGGCTTGTAATGCAGTTGGATAATATGTTTAGCAATGGTGCTTTTGAAAGTGGGCCTTTGAATGAATAAAGGGTTTTTTTAGGTAATGAGACTTGTTACTCAAATGAAAACATCCTTTCAGATCAAAATTCACCCTCCTGCTCATGCCAGTTCCCATCCTGCTTGTGTTCCTTACTCAAAGAGTGACATCTCTGGCAGAAAACTAAAGAGCCTATTACACAGCAAGGGAAAAAACAAAACAAAACACCAAAAACCAACTGAATTGAGCTCAGCATTTGAAAACAGAGTTGCTGGAAAGGTCCTGCTCCCCTCTGAAGGCCCAGAGGGCCTGTGGCAACTCCATTTGTCACGGCAGCAAAGGGGCAGAGTGTGGAACTCGCTGACAGGCACTGAGGGGAGGAAGGGGATGATGGATGGTGGGTGGCCCTGGGCTGAACCAGAACTGCCCGGGAGCTGGGCTGGATCCTGCTGGGGGCTCAGGGCTCTCTGGAGTGCCATCCCCAGGAAAACCTGCAGATATTCTGTAATGAGCTCATCAGCTGAGAGAACTGAAGGCAAAGCTTTCCTGCAAGGAGCAAAGCTGAACGTGGCAGCTGCTGAGGCTGAATCTGTTCCTTAACTGGTTTTCCTGGGGCAAAAAGAGGGATGGGAGAGGAGCTGTTGCAGCTTAAAAGCTGAGCTGAGGGATGGAACTGCTCAGCCTTTTTCAAGTTGGTAATTTTGGAGTCCTCTTCCCTCCCTGACAGTGTCAACCGCAGAGGAAAGTCACCTGATGGAGGCAGGGACACTTCTCAGGCAATCTCTCCCTTAAAAAGGTGATGATATTCACAAATACAACATCCCAAGGTCATTTAATAAGGTCACAATAATCAGTTATGTAATAACAGGATTTTTACTGCACAAAAAGATGCTTAAAGAAAAACTGACCAAAGTTTTAATATGGGTTTAAGCCAGACCCTAAATTTAATTTCTGCTTTGCCCCTCCAAGTGTATCAGAGGGAAGCTGTGTTTCCTAGCTGGAACATTGGGTTATTCCTGCAGTGCTGGGTGGGAAATAAATTGGGCTTTCTCCAAACTCATTTCCCAAGCTGAGTTTCATGCAAGGCATGGTCAAGTGCATGTTGGAGCTGGAAGAGGACAGGCAGTAGTGTGGAGGGACCACCTGCTCTGCTTCAGTCCTGTCTGGAGCCAAGGAAGTCCAGATTAATTGTAGTTGTATTTAATATGAGATCAGGAAGAACAGCTCTGACAGAGCTCACCGGCTCCAGGGCTGGGACAGAAGACAGAAAGCAAAGAGTTCCCAGTGTAGAGCTGGGATATGATGCTTTCAGGACGGTTGCAAGTAAATTGCTGTGCATTTCCAGCCTTGACATTTCAAAGGATGGAGAGGGAAGTCCAGTTCAGTGCTAAAAAATCCAGAGAGGTGGCCTTGCCACTTCCTCTGATGGCTGCCAGTGCTAGGGTTTGTTGGAATTGCTTCAAATTGGGGAAGTGATGAAAGTGAGTTATTTCAGAGGCTGGAAATGCTGTAAAGCCACAGCATTTTGATTCTTTGTCAAAGAGCACTGCAAGTCTGAGTGTTATTTGTAAAAACAACACAAGAAAATGATGGTTTAGGCTGTGGCCTCTTCTGTACACCAATGTATCAAACAAGGTATTTCCCTCTGGGTGAAAAAACACTGTTTTTAATGGAGTAGAGGAAAACCTTTGGAAGCTGTGCCTGGCACAGCCTTCATTAAATGCTCTATTTAGACTGATAACTTCAGCGATGCAACCTGTATTTTGTATTTCTGATAACACTAGAATCCGAATATTAAACATCCCTATATCCTGCCCTTTGCCTCGACAGATGTCTTGGCCAGGATTAAATTAATTGCTAAATGTCTTTTCCTGCCTGACAGCTGGGAATTTGAGGCTTCAGAGGTAAATAGGTTTTGAAGCAATCCAATAATAGGCTTACAAGGCTGAGAGGCAACAGAGCTGAAAAGTGAAAAATCAAGAGGTTGGACCATTAATACCTCCTTGAAAAGTTAATCAGTCCATGACAACAGGCTGGAGTCTAAAGAGTGGCTGTGCTGAGGGGATTGGCAGGTCAGGATTTTGCCCCAAGGTTTGGAATATTTATGTAGTTGTATGTTGTGTGGTAAATATTTGTGGTTAATTAACTTTGCAATAAAGTTGTGAGGTGATGTGAGCAGGTTTTCCTCAAGAGAAGGGGTGAATGTCCTCACAGCGCTCCTCCAAGGTTGCTGATTGTCACTGCCTAGCAGGTGTTGTCTTGTATATCCCAAATTTGGGGTTTCTTCCTCTATTTTGATTCAGTGCCAAGGCACGCTGGAGTTGCTGACTCCAGACACCCACAGAGGACAATGTCAAAGGATGAGGAGGCTGAGGGTGGCTCTTCCAAGCCTTTGAAGGAAAATCTCAGTGTTGGTGGCTGTGATTTCAGTGGGGACAAGAGGAAAAACAGAATATCAGAAGGTCCTTGGTGGCTTTGGGCAGCAGAGGCTGCAGAAGTCGAAGTGGTGCTGGAGGGAGGGCAGAGGTTTGGGGTTGTACCAGAGAAGGAAAATGATGGGGAGGGTTAAAATATTAATGATGGATGGAGAAAGAAAAACTTGGAGGAGACAAATCTACATGATAATGTTAAGATTGAAACAAAGGTAACATTGCTGAGAGCCCCCCAAAGCATTTTGCACCAACTGGTAAAATACCAGTGCCCATCTGCAAAAGGGGCTGCTGGAGGTTTGTTTTCCTGTTGCCTGTCTCCATGGTAATTTAGTTTCCTGAGGGCTGAAATCCATTAGTTTAATTACAATCTTTCATTTTAAAACGTTGGTGGCTCTGTGTCCCTAATTACTCTGGCTGGTGTGCAGATGTAGAGAGACCTTTTCCCATGAAATGCCTCAAAAATTCTGGGGGTGTTCCTCAAGGAAACATGAACATCTGGAGCAGAGCAATATTTTTGGATATTAAAGCTTAAAATGAAATATTTAGGGGTTCTTGCGTTTTAAAGCACACACCTGAGGAATGCGGGCAGGAGGATCTGGGAGCCTGGCAGATTCACAGATGCCACTGAAGTGAGCAGGAGTGCAAAATGAAGACAGTTTGGATTTTTGGTACAAATTCGGGGACATTTGTGCCACTGAATTCCTTCCTTGTGGGCACAGTGGGAAGAGGAGCCAGAGATTTCCTGGAGAGTGGGAACTTCCAGCCCTGCTGGTGCTGGGAACTCCTTTTACCCCCACCCACCACTTTTGGCAGCTGCAAATCACCTGCAGTGAAAGACCTTGAGGGAAAATGGGATTTGCAGGGATGAGCAGGGGCAGGGATGGACGGATCTGATGAAATCTCTGCAATTGTGATGGATTCTGCTGCCTTTAGCAGCCCTGGAGAAATGTCTTGGCAAACACATTCCTGTTCTGTTACCAGCTCCTAGAAGGTTTCTACAAGGACTCTTTTTTGCAGGAATTGCAGACGAATTCCCTAAAAATGGGAATTAACCTCTGATTTGGATAGGGCAGTGTCATGAGGGAAGGGGGTAGGAATGGGCTCTGGGAGTGCTGCCCCTGAAGGAGGAGATTGTAAAATTCATTATTATTATTATTTATAAAATTAATTTTATCTTATTTATTATAAAATTAATTGATTTTAATAATTATTATTGTTTAAAATTATAATTTATTGAAATGTATATGTTATTGTTATTTATCATTATTATTATCAAATCCTGCAATTTCCTGGCAGATTGTAACCATGTTCTGGTGACTTCCTTTTTGTTTGAATAACTTCCCAGGTGAATTTCTACTTAAACAATTTATCATGTCCTCCTATGGAAATTGTGGAAAACAGCCTTCAAAAAAAGGAGTAAGCCTTGTGAATCTTAATTGATTCATAATTAACCGTGCATCAGATGCTATTCCCAAAATAACTTGTCTGGTTTTAAGTATGGTTTAAGATTTTATTTTTTTTTAATAGGAAAAATTACAAAGGAAGTAATTCTTTAGGAATTTCTGATCCTGTTATGTTTTCTTTGGTAATATCTTATATTTTCTTTGGTAAATTCTTCTTTCTGCTTGGATCTTTCCTGTGGATATCCAGCTTGGATGTGGCTTGGGATAGTGGAAGGGTTGGAATGAGATGATCTTTAAGGTCTCTTCCAACCCAAACCATTCAGTGATTCCATGAATAGCATTGGCAATATTAGAAAAATGAAGTATTGGGGGTATAAATAAAGGGATCCACATTTTAAATGTTATTATGATGAGTTATTTGCTTTCTCTTCTGGATTTGTCTCCATTTGATGATGTTGAACACACCACAGCTCTCTTTAGACAGCTTTTGTGCAATATTGAATTTGCAGGTGTCCAGCTTTTCCCTCAGCCCTCCAGGGGGATGTCTGGGGGGTCTTGAGCTCCCAGTTTGTGCAATATTGAATATCCAGGAGGTGGTTTTGGGGCCTTGAGCTCCCAGTTTGTGCAATATTGAATATCCAGGTGTCCAGCTCTGCCCTCAGCTCTCTAGGGAGATGTCTGAGGGGTCTTGAGCTCCCAGTTTCTGCCGTATTGAATATCCAGGAGGTGTTTTTAGGGCCTTGAGCTCCCAGTTTGTGCAATATTGAATTCCTGAGGTATCCAGCTCTGCCCTCAGCTCTCCAGGGAGGTGTCTGATGGGTCTTGAGCTCCCAGTCTGTGTAGCTCTGATCCCCCAGAGCCCTGATGTTCCAGGGGCTGTGTCTCAATCAGTGTCACTGGAGCTGAACAAAGCACTTTGTGTCGGATAAGTTCAATTTCCAGGCCTTGATGCGTTTTCCCTTCACACCCCACCTTTCCCTGTGTTTTTTTCCTGATTCAAACACCTCTCCTGGCCACGTGAACTGTGCAGGTTGTGCTTGTCTTGCTGGTGCCTTCCAGGGAGGGAAACAAATGAGGAACAGAGACCAACCAACGGCCACACAGGTCTGGAAACATTTGTTTTCCTTCTGGCAGGAGCAGCTGCATCCCCAGCACTGGACAGAATCTCCTGGAAAGCTCCTTCTGTCTGGTGTGCATCCCATGGTTTCACACGGCCATGCTGCGAGCAGGAGGTGGAGCCTCACGTAATTAACCCCTTGGAAATGAAGGCAGGGAAAAACACCATCCTTTTTTTACACAGAGAAGTTGTTGATGCAGAATCCCAGATTCATTTAGGTTGGGAAAGATGTCCAAGACTGAGTCCAAGCTGTGCCCAATTCCCACTTTGTCCCCAGAGCTCTGAGTGCCACATCCAGGCCTTCCTTGGACACGTCCAGGGATGGGCACTCCAAACCTCCCTGGGCAGCCCCTTCCAGTGTTTAAAAATCCTTTCCATGGGGAAATTCTTGCTGATGTCCAACGTGAACCTCCTCTGGTGCAGCTTGAGGCTATGTCCTCTCCTCCTGTCACTTGTCTGGGAGAAGAGCCCATCCCTGCACAGGAGGGGAAAACTAAGCCCAGCCTGAAGCCATGAGTTATTCCAGAGTGAGGAGCAGCTGGAATCAGATATGTGTGAGGTACTTGTGTCAGTTAAAAATATTGTCCATCCCTATTTATTTTTTTTCCTGTGGAATTTGGCCTTGAATTGAAATTTCCATCCTTAATTTCCCCTTTGGCCCTGCCTTATGAGCTAAACATTGGTGTGCCTGGGGTTGATTTCACTGTGCTATTAGGAGACAGCAAGAAAAACAGGGTGACTTTGAATTTTCTTCAACAAAATGCCACCTTTTCCCAGTTATCCCATGCTTTTCTCCAAGATTTCTGTTAGCTGGGCCTCCAGCTCTGTGACAGGCAGCATCTGCTGCCAGCCTGGAGCTTTGCTGGGCTGCCTGGGGAGCAGGTACTGCCATTCCCTCGCCCTGCTGGGAGGGAAATTCAATTTTGGCCATCTGGCTGCTGTCTCTTAAGAGCAGAGAAAGAAGTCAAAGACCTGAGAATTGGCAGCTGGAGGGGCTGAGAAGTGGATGTGTGACTCTGTGTGGAAAATGGACTTTTCAGAGCTGCTTTCTGTGCTAAGCAGAGGATTTGGGTTTTGTTTGTGGTTTTGTTTTGTTTGTGGTTTTGTAGTTTTCCTTTCTTTGCAAGTAGTAGTTTTTCACCAGCTGCTATGGAATATTTGGGTTTTATATTATGCCACCATTTTGGCCGAAAGAGGAAGTTCTGTTTCCTTTTCTTGATGTATAATTGCACATTCTCTTTTAAAAATTGTAAAGGAAAACCCCGCCTTGTAGTGATTGAAGTATTTTTCTTTTCTGTATGAGAACATGCAGAATTCCACACTTTGATGTTACATTTCATTCCAGTGGATCCTCTATTGGGCTGTGTCAGATGGAAAAGGAGCGGGTTGAGAAAAAATAGTGATTTGTTTTAGGGTAAAGCAGGTGGAGCATGACCTAGCCAGGCACAGGGTGCTGATGCAGATAAATCACGCAGATAAATGATAATTCCCCTGTCCATCAATTAATAAGAGGCATTTCCCCTTCATTTCAAGCTTTGATTGGGTAGCTAAGACTTAAAAATCAAAACTAGTTTCTACCACTGTCAATTATGATAATAGACCTTTGTCTTTTGCCTCTTCATAGGTCAGTAGCAATTTATCATCCACTTAATTGCATACAAAAAAATTCTGTTCAGCGTTGAGTTAACCAGGAAAGCAGATCCTTCCCTTTGATCCTGAGGACATGAGCTGCAGTGGGGAATTTTCCTGCCTTCTCCTGCCTCGAGCCAGACCTCACCTCATGACTCACTTGCCTGAGATGAGCACTGCTTAAACAAAAGAGAAATTAAGTCAGGAGGCCCATGTGAGGGTGATTCACAATTCATTTTAAAAATTGCCTCGTCATTTAGTGATATCAAACCAACGTGCATCCAGATCTTTTTGGCTTCAAACACTTCCCTGGTGAATAATTGCATGCTTCCAGCTTTGCACTTTTTTTACCCTGCAATTTCCAGGGCAGATGTCCCTGGAGGAAAAGCTGCTGCTGAGCTCCCTGCTCTGGGGTTTTGCTAATTAAAGGTTACCAAATGCTGGTTAGAAACTTCATGAGAAGAGACAAAAAGCTTTCCTGGGAAGTGGGAGAGGGATGTGAGCACTGAGATGGAATTCTTTAGGGACAGTGAGGACCAGGTTTGGGTGATACTGTTGCCTAGAAAGGCTGACCTGGAAACAGAGACTGGGTGGAATAAAAGGATAAAAGGGATTTATTGAAAGGATCCAGCCTGGGCAGGGCAGGAACCCCTTGGGGCTGCACCCAAGGCAAACCCACAAATGGGCACAAAATGGATCCAGGGCACGAGGCCTCACACTTTGATAGGTTTGGGTCCATCAGCAGATTGGAGTGAATTGTCCAATTCCAGCTGCAGGTGATGAAGCTCCATCCTCTTTGTTCTTTTTCTCTCTTCTTCACTGCTGTTTCCACTCTTGAGCCTCAAAATTGTCCTTGGTTCCTAGCTGGAAAGGAATAGTTTTGTCTCCCTGCTCTGTGCAGAGAGCTCAGCAACCCTGCATATGAAACCCAGAGCTACACAGTAAAACAGCCCAGAGTAAAAAAAAAATATAAAAGCTAAAACTTATGGCATCAGTACCACTGCTGATCCCAGTTTGGGGTCACGTCTGGAAGCTGAGGGACTGAGGGAGCAATAGGAGCACCTCTGGAGAGCGTTGTGTCCATGGATACAAGCACAGCATCCTGGAGTATCCACCTCCATCTTCCCACTTTCCTCAGATGTGTTCAGTGCAAGCATTTTCTCCTTACCCTGTTTCTACACATCTGAACTTACTGTGTGTTCACTGCTGGAGAAATTACATGGATATGTGAATGCAAACATTGCTGAAAATTCCCTTTGTCCTTTCCAGCTGTCCCTGTTCAGACTATGGATGTGTTGAGTCTTTCTTCATATTTTTCCAGGAGCCTAAGTCCTGGTACCATTTTCCATGTGAGACTGGGAACTTGGATTTTCCCAGGAGATCAAACCCCACAGCAGTCTCTGTGGAAGGGCAACTTTTCCCACTTAGCTCAAGCTGGAACTGCAAAAAGTGCTGGAAAACTTTTCTCATTTAGCTCAGGCTGGAAGTGGAAGGAGTGGCCAAGTGCCAGCTCATAAACACCAGAGGTACCAAGTGAATAAAAACCCACCCTGCAGCAGAGAGGATGTGGAATTACAGAGCTAGGCACGTACAGCTGGGGATCCAGGAACTCTGGGGCTGCAGGAAAGCTGGACAGAAGCTGAGTGCCTCTCCCAGAGCCCACAGCACTGAATTTTACAGGCCCTGTGTAATGCAAGGATATTTCTTCCCATCAGGCTGATCTACTGGGATGTAAACCAGGGAATGGCTCCTTGGAGAATGGGGAGGGAGATGCAAAGTGTATTGATGTGAACACCCCACTGACCTGCCAGCACACTAACTCTACAGCTGGTGTTAAAGGATATATATATGATAAAAATTTGATCTTCTGCATGAATCTAATTTTCAGTTGGTTTATTCAGTGGCAGACCTTAGGCAGGGTTTACTTCTCCCTCTAGGTCAACAAAGGCCTTCAGCTTATATTAATACAAAAAAAAAAAAAAGAGCTTTATTATTTTAGGTGGTTATTATGTGTTAGAGAGTGTCCAGGGAAGGGAACGGAGCTGGGAAGGGCCTGGAGTCCCAGGAGAGGCTGAGGGAGCTGGGAAGGGGCTGGAGAATTCCTGAGGGAGCTGGGAAGGGGCTCAGCCTGGAGAAAAGGAGGCTCAGGGGGACCTTGTGGCTCTGCACAACTCCCTGACAGGAGGGGACAGCCGGGGAGGAATTTGGGACCTGCTCCAAGGGAACAGGGACAGGAGGAGAGGAGGGAGCTGGGAAGGGGCTGGAGAATTCCTGAGGGAGCTGGGAAGGGGCTCAGCCTGGAGAAAAGGAGGCTCAGGGGGACCTTGTGGCTCTGCACAAGTCCCTGACAGGAGGGGACAGCCGGGGGGAATTTGGGACCTGCTCCAAGGGAACAGGGGCAGGAGGAGAGGGAATGGCCTCAGGCTGGGCCAGGGCAGGCTCAGGGTGGACATCAGCAGGAATTTCTGCATGGAAAGGGTTGGCAGGGGCTGCCCAGGGAGGTTTGGAGTGCCCATCCCTGGAGGTGTCCAAGGAATGCCTGGACAGGGCACTTAGAGCTCCAGTGGGGATCGATCACTGCTTGGACTCAACCTGGGAGATCTTTTCCAAGCTGAGTATTTCTGTGTGTTCCATGTGGATGAGGCTGTCCATACAGACCCTGGGCTTTTTTGCCTCAGTCCAATTGGCTTCAAGTCCTGTTCAAAGTGAACATTTTCTTCAGGAGCAGCCACTGTGCCCTCTCCCTTCCCAGCAATAGGAACCCTGCCGATATCTAATGAAATATGAAAGATCCCATCTCTTATTCATGGCTGCTGAAAGTTGCTCAGCAGCAGTCTTCAAACACATCCCTGCAAGTACCTCACTCTACAATTTATGTGACAAGGAATGGCATGCAAACATCTTTGAAAGTTAAGTATTTTTGTTAATTATTGAAGAGAGACATTCCAAGTGACAGACTGGATGAATACTCTCCGGAAAGCCTCCAGTCTTGTGGGGAGGAAAAGGAGACTTAGGGAAGCTCTGGGAAATATTGAACTCTGGAAGATGTAGTCATTCCAACCCCCCTGCTGTGGCCAGGGACACCTTCCACCATCCCAGACTGCTCCAAACCCTGTGCAAACTGGCCTTGGGCACTTCCAGGGATCCAGGGGCAGCCACAGCTGCTCTGGGAATTCCATCCCAGCCCCTCCCCACCCTCCCAGGGAACAATTTCTTCCTAACCCCCAAACTAAACCCTCCTTTAGTTTAAAAATGTTCCTCTTTCCTGTCACTCTCTGCCCATGGAAAAATCCCTCTCCCTCTTTTCTACGAGCTCTTTTCAGGTACTGGTGGCCAGACTAAGGACTCCTTGGATTCCTCTCTTTTTCAGGCTGGACAACCCCAGCTCTCCCAGACCCAAGGTACTCTAAGCCTAAAAAAATCACCCCACTCAGGTCATTCCTGTCAGTCCATGGGGTCTATATTTATAAATATTGGAGCTTGGGCTCTCCTCCTGAGGATATTTATCACCGCATTCAATTAGAATCCTCATAGAAACACAGCAGTGAACAAATCTCCCCAATTCTCCTTTCCAAATTCTTGTAATGATAAAAGAAGAAGCTTTTGTTTCAAAGGTCTTACCAGCTGCTGTTAAAATCCTTCACAAATAATTCCATGTTCTGCCACACTTTAAGTTTCATACCTTTTCTATTCCAGCAGGCTGCAAAATTCCCAGAAATAATAAAAAAAATCAGAGCAGGGAGATCTCATATGGGAAAATCACAAACTCTTACAGCTCCTTTTCTTTGAACTCATTTGAAAATCTCCCCTCTCACACCACAACAGCTCCTCCCTGACACGACCTGTAGCATTCCATGTCATCCTGCTCCGTGGCAAAGGCAAATTTGTGTCTTCTAGGGAAGAAAACATCCCCTGCACATGAGAACTCTTTCAGGCTTTTGTAGGAATAAAACAATCCCAGGAACAGGGGGAGATGCTACAGGAAATGTGATTCTCAAACGGATTTTTTTTTCTGCTGCAGTGCTTTCAGTGAATTTGTTCCCCTGGTTTGATTTGTTCTGTGCTCCTTGTAGCTTGAAGCCTGGTTCTCAACAATTGTAGAAATATTAAGGCCATGTCAAGTAATTTTCTGCTTTAATTTCAAAATGTAACTTCTTTTATCTGCTGATGTTTAGTGATTAACATCGATATCATCATCAAAACCACTCACAAGATAGTGGTGTGTGTGAAAATAATTGAAATTCTATAGGATTTATATGGAAAATTGATTGAGGGATGACACTGTACAAAATTAGCCTGAATATTTACTGTTTTCTAATTAAGCAGTTTTCATTGCTGAATGAAAGCAATGAAAAGATTCCTCTACAGAAATTTTTATCAAGATTCACAGTCAATTTTTCTTCCTGAATTTTCTTCCTGAATATTAGAACTAAATCAATATTTTTGATTGTCCAAGGAGCTATAAATATATATATTTATATAAGCCCACTAATGGAAATGCCAGAATTTGTGTGGTTGTTCTCTCTAAAAGCAACCTGATAATTTGATTTATTTAGAGTTTTTCAAGGAATTGAAGTCCCTTCATTCCTCATTCTTGAAAATGTCTGCATCTCTACACCCCTAAATAGAATTTCTATGTGCTGATGACTCTAATGCACTTTTTTAGTCACTGACTCTTTAAAAAAGGGAACAAATGCAGATGTTTGTTCTCCTGGGCATCCATTGCTGATATTTTATTGTACTTGTAGAGGCAATAAAAATATTCATTAAAAAAATGTTTTTGCAGCTTCCTACACTGATAATTTTTTGGGGAAGTGTGAGGCAGTGTTATCTTTTCTGATACCTGGCCCAGTGATATTGATCTATAGATATCCAGAAAAAAACTGATGCTGCAGAGAGTGGAGATATTTAAATATCAGGACCTATTTAGGCTGAAGTGGTGGAACACACCCTGGTTCCTGTTATCCAGAGGGATTTCAGCGGATGTGAGAGATTTATTATTGCCACAGAAGCCTTGTGGGTTTTGAGGTGATGCTTTTCATGAATTTCAATAAAAATAAGATTTCCCAAAGGCTTCAGGCTGACCCAGGAGAATGAAATGCTGGATTTTCTCAGCCACAAGCACAGATTTTGCCAGGAAAACCTTCCTCCACGATAGCTTTTCCATGGTTGGAAGCTGGTGTGTACTCTTGGGCTCTGTCAGGGATTTTAACTCCAGGGGAAGTCTCTGTGTGTTTGGAATCTCATTCATGGAAGGGACTCCATTTTTTTTTTTTGACATCCCCAAATCCCACATTTTTCAACTTTTTCAGTCCCAGAACTTTTTAGATTCCTGGGAATTCTGTCAATATCAGCTTTCAGTGGAGTCTGCCATGGGCCACTCCCATCTGTGGCTTTCTCAGGACGTCCCCAAATCCCCAAATTTGTTCTGGGTACAGTGGGAGATGAGACGATTCCCTGGCTGGATGATGATTCCTCAGGTTTAGGAGCTCCAGTACTAAACATTTCAACTCCACCTATCTGAATTTACCTTTTACGTCTTTAGCAATAATTATTATTATTATTAATTTTTAACTGACGCCTTCCTTTTGTGACCGGGTAATTACTGAAAACTGTGGAATTATGGAAAGTTTTGGGTTGGAAGGGACCTTAAACATCATCTTGATCCAACCTCCTCCATGGGCAGGGAACTTTCCACAATCCAATTTCCATTATAATTAGTATCAATCTCAATTTTTCCATATTCAGGGAATTACTGGAATCCCAACTAAAGGATCATTCTTTACTCACTTTTCTTCCTTTTCCATTGTCCAAAAACTCCTCAGTGCTGTGCTGGCTTTCAATAAGGAATGAAGCTCAATTGTCTGTGAGTAGCTGATATATCAATTTAAATATATTCGGCCATTAATTAAGTCCCCTTCTTTTTGCATGCAAATGGATTTCTCTCCAGGGAATTAATTACAGAACAAATTTCAAGCTAATCTATCTTTGCAGTCCAATGCAATATTGTGCTATGAAACCCACTCTCAAAATGAAGCAGCTCCTATTTAATGAATTGCTATCAGATTTTTCTAAACAATTTGGCAGAGTCCACTTCAACAAAACCGGAATCAGCCTAAAACTGATTTCCAAACATCCCAGTGCAGGGCAGTGGCTCTGGCTGATAGGATTGCACAGGGATTTGGGAGGAGAGCTGATGATTCAGAGATGGTCTATGGTTTTTTTAAATGGTACATTGAAATCTGGATTTAATTTTGATTTTTTACATCATTGACTGTAATACTAATTTTTCCCTGGAAATAATACTAATCATGCTAATTTTAATAATTACTATTGTAATTTACTAAATTATAACAATAATTTATAATAATAAATAATAATTTACTAAATTTAATAATACTAATAATACTAATTTTTCCATGGAAACTGATTAAAACCCATGCTCACTTTTTTTTTTTTTAATTCTACCATATCCGTATTTTAAGAAACTAAATCTTCCAATAATCCATCTATTCAAACTGATAGTGATTATTTTTCTCAGGATGTGAATATCCTTTCTGTAGGAATTCCTCCTCTCCTGGAACGAGGACTAATTTGTTCTGCATCCTTGATCCTGCAAAACCTTATCATGTACTTATATTTATCATCTCAGGAATAGGTAGGCCAGGTGAGACTTTACTTTCTGACTCACCATTTTTCTTTAAACACAGGGAAAACTGTTTGGGTTTCCTAGATTGATACCAAAACCACCCAGTTCTTGGCCAGAATTTTATGCTCAGGAAGGAAATTAGGATGAGTGTGTGGTTTTTTTTT
>VXBQ01009680.1:49960-98417 GCA_013400175.1 Phainopepla nitens
TTTTTTTTGGAGTATTATGATGTTGTTGCAGTTGTGATTATTGGTGGGAAGAGCCAAGCCACTGCTTGGGGGTGCAGTGCTGGTGTAAAACCCTCCCAAGCCCCAGGAGTGCCCCCAGCCATTCCCATTCTCCACCTCCCAAGCCCAAAGGATAAGAAAATATCCAAAATATCCGAGCTGCTGTTCTGAGAGATGGCAGGATGGACACCCAGTATCACTGCAGCCCCTCCTGGCACAATCTGCATCTATCTGAGCTCCTTGGAAAAACTTTTTTTCCCCCCCATCTGATTTATTTTGGCTCTGAGCATTGTCCTTTAGGCAACTTTATTAAGTGGAATCACTTTCCATTTGCTGCTGCTTTTTAAGAGCTTTTTGTTTCACTTGTGTTTTCCTCCCTGGCAAAGGTTAAGTGGAGGTGACCCCAATCACATTTCCCTCATTCCCCACTTCACTCTGTCCTGGCACCTCTCTCCTCCAAGGCAGGATTTATCATTGCTGATCTCATTTAGTTCAGGTAATAACACGGGATCTGCTCTTCCATTTTCTTCTCTCTCACTTTCCCAACTCCAAACCCCAGTCCTCTGTCACTCTATTATCACTTCCAGAGCAACTGAGAGTGAGTGACTCGAAGATTTGTTTGTAAATGGGTGCTTAAAGCTGTTTTGCAGCACAGTTCGTGGCAATTCAGCACTCACAGTTTTTTTTGTGGAGCTTCTTTCACATGGGAATTTGCAGTTACTTCTGCTGACCAGCTTCACTCATTAATTTGTGGTTTTTATCTGCCTGGAGAAGGTGGTGTGGAGGTTTCAGAGCAGCCTTCCAGTGTCTGAAGGTGCTTAGAGGGAAGCTAGGGAGGGACTAAATGTTCATCAGGAGCTGCTGTGATGGGAAAGGGTGAATGGATTTAAACTGAAAGAGGGGAATTTTAAGTTGGAAATATGGATGAAATTGTTCCCTGTGAGGGTGGGGAGAGGCTGGGATGGAATTCCCAGAGCAGCTGTGGCTGCCCCTGGATCCCTGGAAGTGTCCAAGGCCAGGTTGGACAGGGCTTGGAGCCCTGTGGAAGGTGTCCCTGCCCATGGCAGGGGTGTAATAAAATGATTTTTGAGGTGTCTTCCAACCCAGATAATTCTGGGATTTTATGATTAAAGTCAACAAGTTAACAACACCTCATAGCAATGCTCAGTTTATTCAGCTGTGTTGGCTGTTGCAACAGCTAAAAAGTTTCAGATTTATTTATTCTACTTTGAGGATAGATTTCTTTTTCTTATCAGTGCAAAAGTAAAGCGAAATCCTGCACTTATTTCTACTGTGGGGCAAAACTTCCTGGAACCTTAATGGAAAACACAGAAGGGTCCAGGATATGCTCTGCACTCACCTTGGTGCAATATACTTTAAGCACCTTCAGATAGAAGTGATACCTAAAAGCACAAAAATAAAAAAATCTACATCTGTTTTAGCCTTGAAGACAGGCAGGCTCATAGAACATCAGGAGCTGGAGAGGTGTAATAAAAGTGGGAGCTTTAGCAGCTATCTGGAGAAGTGGAAAGGTTGAAAGGACAGATCAGGAGATGGTGCCCTGGTGAGAGAAAAATAGCTTTTCTCCAGGACATGTTTAGTGTGCTGTGACCCTGGGAAATTGTGGAAAAGCAACTAAAATGCAGCTTAGCATTGTGGTTGTGATGTAAAACAGAAAATAATGCTATTAAAATATGCATCTGTGTGAATAAATGCATATATACAGAGAAATACATGTATATGCACATATTTATTTGCCTGAAGGGAGTACGAGTGGAGATGAAACTGCTCAGATGCTGCTCACCAAATATAAACAGAGTGAAAAGGAGTTTTTGGGCTTTGCAGGCACAGGAGGAATTTGCAACTGCAGCTCAGCCCCTGTGAGGTAATGTGAGGGTTTGATTTTTCTTGGGATGGTTTGGCAATTTTATAGCTGTGGCCTCTGAGAAAATGTAGGAAAAGGTCTTTTTGCAGAGCTGGAAAATGGAAAGTGAGAGTGGTGAGGGGATGAAATGAAATGGACAACAGTCAGCAAACAGAATCTTGGTTTAGGCTGGGAGAGCCTTCTAGGATGGAGTCCAACCACGAACCCAACATTTCCAGCTCTCACTGACCCCACATCCCCACATTTCTGAACCCTCCCAGGGGTGGTGATTCCAGCACTGCCCTGGGCAGCTCTTCCAGTGCCTGACACCTCTTTCAGTGTAGAAATTCTCCTTAATATCCAAATATCCAATACCTAAACCTCTCCTGGCCCAACTTTTCCTCTTGTTCTCTCTTTCTTGTTCCCTGGGAGGACAGACTGACTCCCACCTGGCTGTGGCTCAGCTTTGATGCTCACACAACTTTTATCAACAGCTGGAAATGTTTATTTTCCTTCTCTTTCTCCTCATTTCAAGTCAAAGTTGGAGGTGCACTACGTGGGCAGGAAGGAATGAAGAGGCCTCTTGCTGGCAAGGAGCTGGAGCTGTGAAACAGGGCAGGGAGCAGAGGGATGGACTGATGGCCACAGAGTGACAACAGGCAAATGATGCCAATCAGAGCCCAGAGCATCCCGAATTTAGGAGATAAACTGGCTTGGGAAGTCAAAAAATGGAACAAATGCAAACCTGAAGGATGTTTTCCAAGCAGAAAGTGGTCTGGCAGGCATTGGGTAGAAGGTCGTTATATTTTCATTTTTTGATGGGTTAATGAAGTTGTACGCCTCCAAAAATGTGGAGATTACCTCCTCATGCATAAATGGGCAGTGTAAATAATACTGAGAATTTTGTGAAAAGTGAATTTTTTTAGGCAGATCTTCTCAAAATTAGATATTAAAAAAGTCTGAGAATATCCCTTGTTTGTGTGAGAGTTTGGGCTGTTTGTGGTGAGTTTTGAAGGAGTTTCTGGTTCTTTGGAGAAGAACCTTCTGGAAGAAATGAGGTTGGATGCAGATCAAGGGCTGCATCAAATCATAGAATGGCTTTGCATGTAGAGATTTGGATTTACATCACTTTAACTCACAATTTTCATACCATATTTTGTTGCCCTGTTCACAAAATTTGGTTTCTAAGCCTGTTTCTAATTAAAAAGTCTGTCAGAAATTTTACTGGATATCTAATTACTAAAATTGAAAATATGTGCATGCAGCCACCACTGATTGCAACCTCACCAAAGTTTTAATTATAATTGCTGCAGCCTAATCAGAATTGCCATATCTGTCCTTGATTTGCAAGAGCATTTTTGGCCAAAAGAGGTGATTTAAGTAAAATATCCAATTTGGACAGAAAAACCAATGGGCTTTTAATTTGTCTGCTTTGGAAGCAAAGTAAAATTTCCATAATTTCTTTACAGAGAAACAATGAGAAATCTTAAAGAAATTAAAAAATAAAGTGATTTTTAAAAATAAAATAATACACTCAACTCCAGCTTTTCCCCAAGGAATGCTTTTTTATATTATTTCAAAATACATACCTACATTTAATTTATTTGAAAGACCTCTTTGATTTTCCACTCTTTCCCCTTGGAGGAACTTCAACCATGAATGATAAATCAGGATGTTGAAAAGTTTTCTTATCATTTTTAGACATGAAGGATAATGGATGTTTCAAGAAACAATACCAAAAGCTACTTGAAAGGCAGAATTAAAAATAAATAGAAGAAAAAAGATGAGAGAGGGAACCTCCCCTGTGGATTTATGTCCTTTTGATTTATCTGCAAGAAAAGCTGAGTTCTTGTGACAGGAGGGAGAAGGGCTTTAAGTGTCTCCTGTTAACCTCAGGATATTCTGAATTTTCAGTGCTGAGTGCATGGGATAGAACATAAGAACTTGTTGGGTGATAAAAATCTGCTTTTTCTTTAGCAGCTGCTGTCTTCTTTCTCTTTGTGCTTTTCATCAATAAATGCAAGATGGAATTTTTCCTGGAATTAAGTCATCCTGGAATGAATTGGGGTTTGGCAGTTTGAAGGTTATTTGTCCAAAGAGTGAGGCGTTTGTAGGATTTACCTGTGCACTTCAGGGACATAACTGCTATGAGGAATATTCAGGAATATCCTAAATTTGCAGCTGATGAGGAACAGCATCCTAAACACCCTCATAGCTGAGCCATTCCAAGCATTTCCTCCTGGGGGGATTTTCTTGTGTTACAATTTGAAATTTCCCGTTTGCCCTCCTACAGGATGAAATTTGGTGCTGCCTTTTTGGCTCTGTGTCCACCACCTTTGGGTGGCTCGCTGGGGGCAGAGGAGAATTCCTTGTGGGATTTTACCTGGCTGCAAATCCCATTCCTGCCCTCCCTCATGTCCCTTTTGGAGCCGGGGATCCCGGCCGTGTCCGGCTGTCAGCTCGCACCGAGGATGCCCCACCTCCCCGCCCTTTTGCAGAGCTTCTCAAAACCACTCATTTTATTCTAACAAGGCAGATGACATTTCCAGCAACCCTTTCCAAGCAGATTCCCTGCAGGGAACTTCAGGAGATTTGATCTGGGTCTTGTCAGATTTTGCTCTCTTTTGCATCTTCTTCGACCGCTCGCCCCTAATTGGGTTGGCCCCCAGTGGTGTCCTGAACCCAGGAAGGTGGTTTTTGTGACAGCTCTGCTGCTGCTGTCCCTTGCCTCCTTGTCCAAACACTTGGCTGCACTTTTGCTTCAATGGAAACCATAAATGAACTAGTTTTCATCTCATATCAATTATATCATTTGGAATAATGGAAAGTCTGAGTGCTTTCATTCCTGAAATCAAGCCATGCTCCTCCAGGTGAGAGAGGTTGTGCTGCACGTTAGAAATGTTGGCTGTGCCCCACTCCTGAGTCCTGGCACTTGGGAAATCAAACCTGAGAGCCCTCAGATTTCCAACAGAGAATCACTGGTGCTTTTGACTCTTTCTCCCATCGTGTCAGCTTTGCCAAACTTCAGACTTGCTAATCAGGGCAAAGGGTTTTTCTTTTCTCTGGCTGAATTTTATCTACTGCCCTGACATGTAAAATTGATCTCTTGCCCTGATGCACCTTTAGTTTTACATAAAGACTCCAGAATCCAACATTTCTGCCATTTCAGACCAACAGGCCTTTGTCTGGGTGATTTTTAGCTTCAGTTTGCACATGGTGAGAGCCCAAGGAGAGTATTGCTTGTTAATCATCAATAATTACAGTATTTTAGTCTCTATGCTGATGCTATTGATTAGATTGAAGAGCTTTAGGACTAAATTCAGAATCTCAAAGTATCAGAGAACTACTTTATGATTCTCTCCTAGTTTTGATTTGTTGTTTGAACTTGTCTTCCCTTTCCCCATCCATATGTTAGATGCTCCTTGTTTCCTTCAGATTATTCAGGCATAAGAATTGAATACCATTATGGCTCAGCTACAAGAGTTTTACATTAGCCAAAATATGAAAAGCAGATTTATAGCAGTTCCTATAAAGCCAGAGATGGTAAATTGTATTGACGTGTTGTGTTTAGGGAAATCTCTCTTTACCACTGTCCATTTGTGCAATGTAAACTGATTCTTTTGCTCCCCTCTCATGAGAGCATGTTCCATTCAGGGAAATACATTAAAGTTTAAATTATTCAGCGTGCTTTGCTTTGAATGCTCTGAAATCAAATTCAAATCTAGCAAATAAATCCCTCCTTATGTATTAACAATGGAATAAATATGAGTGTTTTGCCAACAGAAATTATTCTTCATCTGGATTTTTCTGTTTGTTCAGTTTTGATTTTTTCAGTTTTCCCTCAGTCAGAGGGAAGTGGGACTCTGAGTTTTTACTCCCAGCTCCTGTTTGGGTGTGACTCTACCCTGACCTGGGGAAGATTTTTGTGCCAGGATGTTCTTCCTCCTCTCATTTCTTAACAATGTATGTTGTTGGGAAGGACTTGTTGATGGAAGAGAATAACACACAAGATTTGTGACATGAACTTTGTGGTGGACTCAACAATGCTCTTCAAAGTAATGGGGAAAATTCTGAAGGCAGCTTTGCCTGAAGATAACTTCTCTTTTGTCTTAATAAATGTCCAAAAAACTGAGTAGATGTGACACTCATGATAGGGTTTTGTTTGTATAATGGTCAAAGGTTGGACTTCATAATATCAGAGGTTTTTTGCAAACCTTCCTGATTCTTTAAGCAGTTTCTTCCCTAAAGGCCTCAAATATTACAGAAATTACAGGAAATTAGTAACATCACCAGAACTCATGGCAGCTTCACCTCTGTGATGGATTTCTCAATAAAATTGTTTGGTTTTATAGAAGGTGCTACAGAGCAAAAGGCAGGGCAGAGTGAGGGGTGAAATCTGAGCTGCTGGACCAGTCTGAGATGGTCCCACTGTGGCTTTGGACCTCAGCCTTCAGCTGTGGGCTTAGAGATTTCATGGAAATCTGGATTTTATGGAAATAGCTCAAATTTGGAATAGATGAAGAGCTAGAGAAGGTTTTTTGGGAATCCTTGAAGACTCGTGACCAGGAGATATTTGACTTTTAGTCTCTATGTTAACAAAGCCTTAACAGAGAGCTGGGAATGGGAGTGATTTATGTCCTGCTAAATTTCATGAAGAATTTTTGGGATTTTCATTTTGTTTATTCCATGGATAGAAATCCTGGGATTCCTGAGAGGAGGATGGTGGAATTGCAAGTGCTCTGCATGCCACAGAATTAACTAGGATGACTCCCAGCTGCTTCAGTGCTTTCTTTTCCTCCTTTCCCTGTCTTCCATCTGAACAAAATCTGCTGCCCTTGAGTCTCAAAAATTGGTGTTTTCCTGTGTAGAATGAACCTCCATTACAGAGAAGAGGTGACACCTCTGCTCATGTGGTGTTAAACAGATTGTTTGATGTATTTACCTTCATTTACTCGAGCCTCTTACTGTCAGCTTTTATCCTTCTCTGACCTCCTGGCAGTTTGTGCAGAGTTTCAAAGCTAATAATATCTGCTAAACCAGGCATCTGCTAGAAATCATATGCTGTGCTTCAAATCACTCCAGAACAGGTCGGAATTCAGCTGGAAAATTGAGGAGGCTCTGTTAACTTTATGCAACCTCTTAACTGTCTTCCCCAAAGGGTAAAATATATGTTGGTTTTATAGGAAATCTTTTTACAACTTTTCACGTCCCTTCCAGGATCAGAGTACGAACTTGTTCTACTTTGTAATTCCATAACAATCCGTGGATTTTCAGTCAGTTAAATCCAAGTTGAGGAAAAGTCTGGTGGTGCCTCAAGAATGTGGGAGTCATTGGAAGAAAATGAATGGGAGGAAATTTGGGTTAGGATTGGAGTGGTTGATGTTTGGTGTTGGAGCAGCTCTGGGCAGGGTGTGATAACGTTTGTCTGCACTAAAAATGATTTGGGATAAACATTTTGGTTTGGTTCCATGTGTCCATTTAGTGTGGAATGGATTTTATTCCCTTTACCACTGCCGGTAAACCTGCTGGATATTCAGGATGTGATTCTGCACTTCTTTGCATTGGCAGGCAAAGCCTCCCTGCAAGGGTGTGTTTGTGGAGGAGACAGAATCAAATAGAAACAATCTCTCTCCTCATAAATGTTCCTTTAATACAATAATCATAAAATCCCAGAATGGTTTGGGTTGGAAGAGATTTTAAATCCCACCCAGTGCCACCCCTGCCATGGCAGGGACACCTTCCACCATCCCAGGCTGCTCCAATCCCAATGTCCAACCTGGCCTTGGACACTTCCAGGGATCCAGGGGCAGCCACAGCTGCTCTGGGAATTCCATCACAACCCCTCTCCACCCTGCCAGCCAGGAATTCCTTCCCAATATCCCATCCATCCCTGCTCTCTGGCTGTGGGAAGCTGTTCCCCCTTGTCAAAACTCCCTCCCTGGCTCTTTACTTCACTCTGCTGTGCCAGCTGCCTGCAGCACTGCTCCTCCTGTTCCTCAGGATACATTAATTTTAATTATTTTTGATGCTTTCTGTTTTTTAAGCAGCAAGTTTGTGTTGGCAGAGGGTGGTGAATATGAACCACATTAAGGCAGAGTCCTTCCCAGAAGAGTGAAAGGATTCCAGCATTATCATTCCCAGTCGTTCCCCGAGAGCTGTGGGGACAGCGAGGAGAGGGATGGAAACAACAGGAGAGTTGTTAAATTCAATAACAAATGAGGGATGGGGAGATACAGCTGGTCCTGGATCTAAATCACACGAGATGGAGGTAGCAGGACAGCCCAGGACACCAATTTATTTGTGGCTGGCACTGGTGTGTGTCCCTCCCATGGATTTATGGTTGGGATTGTCCCCCAGCACCAGGGCTGGAGGGGGGTGGGAGTTACTGCTTCCAGGGGAAACACTGCCTGCCAGAAGTGTGAAAAATGACTCTGTGGGATGAAGGACAGCCCAGCAGCTTTTTTTCTGGCCTTCCTGTTATTGCTGAAGAGAGGCTTTTTCCTCTTTTGCTTCATTCTTACCGGCGAGTTGGACTCAGCAGCGGCCTTTGGAGGTGTTTGCTGTGGGGTTCTGGGATTGCATTTTGGGTTTATCTTGATTATTGCACATCCTCTGAGTCATTTCTGTGTCTTATTGCTTCCAGTCCTGCCTCTGCTGTGTTTTGGGAAGTTCCTTTTTCTCTCTTTGCCAACATTAATGCTCTGTCTTTATAAAACTTTAGCAAGAGGAGGAATTTAAGCGACAGTGCTGTTTTACCACCCTGCTGTCCCCATGTCTGTTGCCCTATAGGGAGAAATTTTGTCTTATTTTAGGATGGTTTGCTCAGTTAAGGAAGGGAAACCCTTGGATTTTGTTCCAGTTCCCAGTTTTTATGTTTAATTTGCAGCTGAACATCTGGGCCACATCAAGGAAAGCAAGACACGAGCTCCTCTGGGGAGCTTGGCCTGAGCGTGGCTCTGCTCAGCTCCCTCTTCCTTCCAAAGAAATTCCATGACCCCATTTCAAAGGGTGCTGTGGGAATGAATGCATGGAAAGGTTTGGGATTTTCTGGTGCTGCAGCAGCTGAGCAGAGCAGGAGAACAGAACTGGCCTTGGGATGTTTGTGTCTCAGCTTATGCCCTCTAACACATCCCTCATCATGAGGAATTCCCACCATTCTTTTCTTTGTGAACGGGAATTTTTTTTTACCTTTTTCATGTTCTCATTTCCTTTTTCACATCTTGCCTTTTACTTTCCCACTGTCACTTGCTAATTGCCCATTTCCACCATGCCTTGTTGAATCTACTGGGAAATTCGTGGGCTTTTTTTAATATTTACTGGCCCATAATTTTTTTTTGGGTAATTTGATCAATATCCATCCTTTGATCAGTATTGATTCTTTGATCATTTGATATCTTTTACATTCAAGGGTGTTAAAATGATATTTACAAGACCAGCATGCTGAGCTTCAGACTCCCATCACAATTTGGTTTTCTGACCCTATGAACTCCTTGGATACTCTCACTGGACTCTTGCACCGTGACAATCTCTGTTTTATTATTAATTTATTAACTCTCTTGGTCATTAACAGCCCTCTCTGAGTAAAATATTTTCAAAATACTCCAGCTGGACTAAAATTTTTCCCCATGAGAGGCTTAGGGTGAGAGGAAGATTCACTTTGTAGAGGGGAAAACACAACTGGTTATAGTGGGGAGAGGATGGGAGAGCTCGAGCTTGAGTAAACCCACAGCTTGAATCCTCTCCAGTTTAACACTGGGAGAGTTGAGGAGGCAGATCACAGAGTAAAAATAGAGTAAAAACAGAGGAAACACAATTAAAGCTTGGTTAATATTTCAGTTTTATGCCATCACTGGCTCTCAGCACACAACTCCAGCTTGTGTTCCCTCTGCAGAGCCTGGGACACCCATTCCCAGGAGCAGGAAAGCAGCAGCTTGCTGCTCCAAAGGCTCTGCCTTCTACTGCAGCCCCTCAGTAAATGAAAGAGACACTCTGAGTTTATCAGAATCTCACTCTTTTGGTTATTGTTGATTTTGGAAGTGCAGACAACTTCCAAAGTTACCAATTTTTAACTCAAATCATTCATCTTCATTCGCCTTTTTTTTTTTCCCTTCAGTTTCTGCAGCTTTAAAACACCTCCAGCTTGCTATAAACTCGTTTTTTTTAAAGATATCATTTTAATTACTTTTGATAAGGAAGAAATCCTCAGGATCAGTACTAAAACCTAATTCCTTCTTTAGTGAAAAATCTGATTATTCATTGCCAGCTCCAGTCACCTGCAGAATTCTGGGGGCAGCCAGTCCAGCCCAGGGTCCCCAGTCCTGCTCCAGTCCTTTTTCCTGTGGAAAAAGATGATTTTCCTTGTAAAACCCAGCGGGTGCAGGAGGTTTAATCCAGACTAAACCACATTTCTGGGGTGGCACAGCACGCCCAGGTTCCTGTGGCTCTTCAGTGAATAATGAAACCTCATTTCAGTTCCCTTCATGCCCAAAACTGCACAAGAGCCTCTCACTGAGCTCTTGGGGGAATTTGCCAACAGCTCCACAGCCATGAAAAGGAAAAAAAAAAATCTCCAAGAGTGTGTGATGTTTGTAGATGAATTTCCTTTTGTTCAAATACACGACAACTCTTTCCAAATATCGTCTGTGGGTTACAGGCTGCTCCCTCCTCAATATTGCCACATCTGTGAATTGCACCTTGTGGTTTTTTCTGGTCCATTCACTGCTCTGGGCACTGAGATTGATGCGTTTTCTGATATATTTTTTTTTTTTTATTAAGCCTGTAATATGTTGGCCTTCCTCAGGTTCTTATCCTGACAATCTGATATTTGTCCTGTTGTTTCCAGAGCGTCCCAAATTGCTCATAGCCATAGAGATATCACTTTGCTTGCTCTTCCCTCCTGTATTTATTCCTTCTTTAGGGCACTATTGTTGATGCTCACAGGTTTTAGTGTCACATTTTTGCTGACAACTCTCAAATCTATTTTTCTGTCTGTGCCCACTGACCCTGTCCTGGCTCTCCCTTTGCTGTGCCTGATTGCCTTCATGACATTTCAGGTCTGAATTGATGCCATCAAACTTCCTCAAGCTGAGTTGCAGCTTAAAGAGCTGTTTCAGTATTACTGTTTTATATTTCTTTTTTTCTATTGTCTTTGGCAGATGCAGCAAAATCTCTCATGATTTCCTCTAAGATCTGTGACTAATATCAGTAAATTATGAGTGTTTCATCATGGAAGTCTTAATAGCAATCAGTGTTTAATAAACTTACAGTTCTCATATTCAAATGAATGAATTTAGGCAACTGGAATTTCTCCAGTGGTTAAGGATGTTGACCAGTTAAAAATGTGTGTCTGTTTTGAAGGGCAGTTCAATAAAAAACTTTAAATAATAAAATTTAGGAAGTCTTTATGGCACATAAACCAAGCCCCCCAATTTGCCTGCGCAGCAGATTCTGTGTGTGTGCCACATCCCTGGGCAGCTGTGACCCAAAAGAGAAGTGGCACCCTCAGAGCTCCCCAGAAATTCCTAAAAATCCAGGAATCCAGCAGAGAGCATCTCAGGAGAGCTCATTTGGAATTGTATTCCTGGAAATTCGCTGACCAATGTGCCCCGGATCAGTAAAAATTAGTGGAAATTACTGTCCTGAAGGACTGGCTGTAGGGATGGGACGATTTAGGGAATGACGAAGTCTGGTTCTGTGGGAATTCATGCACAGGCATCCAAAAAGACTGAGAAGTCTGATAAATATTCCTTTCTAAACCATTTTTCTTTTAAAAAAACTCAACGGGTTTAGTTTGTAATGCTGAGATGATTAAAACCAAGTTCTATTTTATGATTTCCTGTGTGGTTAAAACAATAATTTTCTTTACATTTTCACCTTTGTTTCAGTCTTTACCCTTATCTTTTCCTCTGCTGCTCCCTCCTCTGTCTCTCACGCTGTAACAGAATTCCTTATCTCATCACCCCCTGTCTCTGCTGACTTCTAAGAAGAAAAGGTTGATCTAGCATTTTTACCCTTTGCTTCCATAGTAATTTGCTCCTTCTGAGGCTTCTCTCTGGCTTCCCAACTCTGGGATTAACATCCAGTTTTGAAACACTTCTCCTTTCCTTCCATTTCCACTGTATTTCTGAACATCCAAGTTCAGAACTCATCCAGGCTTTTTAAGATATTTGAACATGATTTGCAAAGCAGCTTCAAATCAATGTCAACCCAAAACAGGAAGCTTTATTACTCAAAGAATTATGCTTAAAATTGGGAGTTGAGAGGGGAGACGAGTCAGGCTGGAGAGGCAGGAGTTCAAGGTGGTTTAATCCCATTATTCTGAGGAGAGCTGGAGGGCAGATGTTGTGCCCTGCAAGAACTGACCTTGTTATCCTCCTGAAAACTTGGGGAGGTGACAGGAGGGCAGAGGGAAACCTCTCCATGCCTGGAAGTAGCCACAGAAAAGCTTTTATTCCTCCAGTAACTGTTCCTGCAGGGACAAAGGGAGTGACTTTTGACCTGGGAAGAGAGTGATGGGAAGAGGGGGAATGGTTTTCAAGTAAAAGAGAGATTGAGATGGGATTTTGGGAAGGAATTGTTCCTGTGAGGGTGGGGAGGCCCTGGCATTGGGTGCCCAGAGAAGCTGGGGCTGCCCCTGGATCCCTGGCAGTGCCCAAGGCCAGGTTGGAGCAGCCTGGGACAGTGGACGTGTCCCTGCCATGGCAGGGGTGGCACTGGTTGATCTTTAATGTCCCTTCCAGCCCAAACCGTGTTGGGATTCCATGATTTCTGTGACCCAGCTTTCATCCCTTTGGAGAAAATGTCCCTTTGGACATGAATCACTCATTGGAATGTACAATTAAGCCAGCTCTGGTTGGTTTGGGCAGCTGGAGGACTGGAAATCCCCCAAATGCCAACAAAATCTGTTCCTTTCATCTTGGTATCAATTACTTCACCAGCGTGCTTAACACTTTCCTTTCTCTGAGGTAAGTTATCCCTCCTCATTCTTGAATTCTCATTAATTTACACCTCATGATTCCCAAAAATGATGATGACACACGGAGCACTTGGCTGCTGGGCAGGTTCCAAAGCCAGTGCGTGGTAATTATTTGTGAGTCCGTGGGATTTAATTAAACCGCGTTTAAGCGCCTCAGAAAGTGACGACTGGAAGTGATCTAAATAAAATGTTTACAAATGGGCACATAAATCTGATGTGGAGCTAGGCTCTTTGCAATGCTGGGCTCGTCCCTGTGCAAAGGCAGCTTCCAGCACAGCCTGCCTCTGATAATTGCATTTTGCCTTAATAAACACAAATGGGACGGATGCTTATTTTTAATTATGTTAATGTTTCCCTTTGTGATGCATCTCACCGTGCTTGGCTTTTATATTCGGTGGAGAAGGGAAATATCTCCATGTTCAGAATTAGGGATGGTTAAAGGAAGAAGCAAATTTTTGTTCTTTTTGTGTAAAATTCGGGGCACATTTCAAACCTGTTTTATCCTCGGGAGGTTTCTCCAAGGGAGCGGAATTTATTGCACATCAGAGGGACGGTTTCTATTTAATCAGCAGTTTTCACTCTAGGTTTTGTTCATGTGGGATATGTCACTGATGTGTGGGGAAATATGGGAAATCAGAGTGTGACAGGACACAGGGAATGGCTTCCCACTGCCAGAGGGCAGGGATGGACGGGAATTTGGGAAGGAATTGTTCCCTGGGAGGGTGGGGAGGGTGCCCAGAGCAGCTCCTGGATCCCTGGAAGTGTCCAAGACCAGGTTGGACAGGGCCTGGAGCACCCTGGGATGGTGAAAGGTGTCCCTGGGACAGGAACTGGATGAGCTTTAAGGTCCCTTCCAAGCCATTCTGTGATTCCATGATTTTAAGAGCCTGGATCTAACCAAAAATCTCTGTTTTCCCTCTTGATTTTTCTTTGTCTGACACATTTTTAAAGCCAAGGGAGTTAAGGTCAGATACACTTCTGCTAATAGGCTTTTGGACAGTTTTTGAAAAGTCTTAAAAAAAAAAATGAAAAAAAAAGGAAAAGCAAACCCAGTAGAGCAGGATAATGCCAGGGATTTATCAATGTAAATTGACTTTCTGGGTTCAAATGAACTTCTCAGAAATGTCACAAGACAGTCACAAGTGAAAAGCAGCTCTGTCCCAATTAGCTCTTGGTTGTCATATTTTAGGGAAAAAAAAAAATACGGACATTTAAGTCCCTTATTTTAAGATACAAATGGAGTGAGAAAAATCAGCATTTCAACATCATAACCCTTTCCACCCAAAGGAAATGAAGAGCACAAACTTCCTCCTGGAGAGTTTAGAGATATCACTTTTAACTTGATTTTTGATGATGGAAAACTCTATTGACCAGTTCAAGCTGAGGACTTGGAAGGAATGCTGAGATCTCCATCCTGGCCTATTTTTATCCTCTACTAAGTTTATTTTTAGTTGGAGTTGAATTTTGCTGTTGTGTCCCTGTAGCCTTTTATTATTTCAGGTGTCAAGATCTGTAAGCTGTAGGACAGTGAGATGTATAACAAAAAGAGGAAATGCAATGATTTCCAAATGATTTTCCAGTGCAACAGAGATAGTATTTGTAATGTTTGTAATATTTGGGATGAGCAGGAAGTTACTCCTGCTGCATCTGCCAGGGTTTGCTCTTTGTTAGCGCACGTGGGGCTCTTTGTATTCTTTTGGGATTTGTGGGTATTGACTGAAAGTTGAGTGGAAGGATAAAAGATCTGTTGTCTTTCTGTGGTAAAACAGTCCTTGCAAATGTGTCAGAGGAATCTCTGCAATTCCATAAAACTCCTGGGAGTTCATTGTTCCTGCACCAGAGAATGCAAAACCGGGGTGCTTAAAAAACTGGGTTAAAATGTTTTGTTACGTAGTCATGAATATTCCTCTGTTTTTCTATATGTCATTAAATAATTCTCAAAGTGTATTCACAGGGGAAAAAAAAAAGTGGTTAATAGTGGTGCCATTCCCAAATTTTGATGGGATTAATTGGAGCACAGCAATGCAGAGTGGTTTATCTCATTATCTCATTAGACCTGGGTTTATACCAGCAGTAATTTGAATTAAACCAAGGTGCTCCCTGAATCAAGAGACCTGGCTTCAGCAGATGCTGAATTTAAAAAATCATCTTGACTTTGGTTGTTTTTCCTAGCTCGGGTAAAAATTAATTCCAATTAAGAAAAGGGTTTTTCCTCTCTTTTCACCCTGTAGATTAGGAAGGGCCTAATCCTGGAGCATGTTGGAAGCTGGGCCTTGGGACAGCAGTGCCAGGGAGAATTCAGCAAAGGCCTGAACATCTTTCTGATTTATCCCATGGGAGTTGCTGTAAAATAAACAACAAATGGTAGATAAATTCTACAGAAAGGTTATAAAATCAGGCCTTGCTACGCTAAGTGAAAACTGGCTTGTCATTTCTGAGTGCGAGCTAAACTGGCTTGCAAGTTCCCGTGTGAAAATAATCTTAAAAATGAAGTTTCATTAGACAACTAACTATTTCTGGATGTAAAACAACTGCACCTGCCATAAACAAGAAATCTGTCTCATGAAAACCAATAAATAAAATATGTAAACTCACCAAAAATAGAAAGATTTAATGGACAAGTATAATAGCTGTTACTAACCAACAAAATAATTGACCAAAAAAAAAATTAACTGATTAAAATTACACATGAAATCTATGAAAACTATATAAAAATAAGTTATATAAACAATAAAATAGCCTCTGGATGAGCCCCTGGGATTCCTCCCGTGCTGGGATGCAGAGGTTAAGTGGGAATCCTCTGTCTGCTTGACAAAAAAAAGCAAATTTCCCTCCAAGAGGCAGCTCTCAAATGTCCCTTGGGAAGGAGCTGTTGCTTGTCCCTGGGGCTGATGATGGGCAGTGCTGAACACAGCTGCTGGAATGTGCTTGGGGTTGGTATTTTTTTTTTTAAAAACTATAAAAGATTATATAAACCAAAAAGATATTTCACCAAATAACCAATTATGTGGATCAACTGTGGATGTTGTAATAGCATTTTTAGTTTTTATGGGATTTTCCTCCCAAGAAACCCACCCTGGGTACAGCAGGGTTTGTCAAATGTTTCTCCCTCCAAGGAATCAGCTTTTAATGATGGGAGCTATAATTTGATAATTCATAGAGATTTTACAATACTCCTGATACCCTTCAATTCCTGTAAGACACATGTGGCAATTGGTTTGGTGGTTTGTTGCTTTTTTTCCCTCACACAGAGGGAATTTCCATCTTCCCACAGCTGAGAGCTCCGTGGCAGCACAGGGTGAACTCACACAACCTCCTGTCCCCGTCTGCTGGCATTTATCGCTGACAAAACCACACTGATGTGCCAACACAAGAAAAAAAAAATGTGTTTACCCTTTCAGTGTGTTTTATCAGCTCCATTGATTCCTTGATAGAACATCCCCAAGACCTCTCTGTTCAGAGCAGAGCAGCCTCACGTGTTCCAGAGGCTTTTCCCATGTGCCCCACAGGGAAAAATCCTGGAGCCTGGGAGGGCTAAATCCTGATTTCAGGCACTCTGTGGGGAAAGCAGCTTGGTGTTGGGAAAACTCTTGGAAATGGGATTATTCCTGCCCCTCCTAGGAGCTTGGAGCAACCTGGGATAGTGCAAAGTGTCGCTGCCATGACAGGGATTTGGAAAAAATTAAATTAAAGGTGAACCTTTAACATAAAAAAATCTTTAAAAGGAACTTTTAACTTTAAAAGATGAACTCTTCAAGCCCAAACCATGCCATGGAGCCTTTAACTTTAAAAGATGAACTCTTCCAGCCCAAACCATGCCATGGTATTGTGTATGCCTTGCTTGTTCACCACTAATTATATATAAAATAGTGATCCTTACTTTGTTTTAATACTGACTTAAAAGAAATAAATAAATGGTAAATGATTATATAAAAACCAAAAAAAGTTTCACCAAATACCTGATTAGATGGATCAGCTATGGATGTTGTAATAGCATTTTTAGATTTTTTTAAATATTTTTTTAATAGTTTTTATTTTCCTCCCAAGAAACTCACAGTGGGTACAGCACAATTTGTCAAATGTCTCCTACAGGAATTAAAGGGTACCAGGGGTATTGTAAAATCTCTATGAATTATCAAATTATAGCTCCCATCATCAAAAACAGCCTCCTTGGAGGTAGAAAGAAAACAGGTGGACAGAC
This sequence comes from Phainopepla nitens, assembly GCA_013400175.1. Classification (NCBI taxonomy): domain Eukaryota; kingdom Metazoa; phylum Chordata; class Aves; order Passeriformes; family Bombycillidae; genus Phainopepla; species Phainopepla nitens. Next base: position 67,019 of record VXBQ01009680.1, read on the forward strand.
ATCATTTTGGAGGGGAAAAAAAGCAGGTATTTTGTCTCATGGCAGGAAACTCAGGAGAGCTCAAACTTCTGTTAATAAATATTTCTGAGTCCTGGTAATGAAGCTGAGAACTTCACTTTCGAGCCAAAGATTGCATTTTAATCCAATCTTTTGGATTTTATTAATTTAATATTTCTTCAAACATGCTCCTTTATTACAAATATCTACTCCTGGCCCCTGTGACCATAAAAAAAAAATAAAGAGCTTAAAATTCTCTGCCATAACTTTCTGCTGCTTTCTTTTTCTTTATTGTTAAAGATTTGCAGTAGCAAAATATCAAGATCCATCTTTCATAAACATAAGAATTGGAGAGATTTTTTGGGGGGATTTTTTTCACAAAGGTCTCTTTAGGCTCCTGCTTTTTGGTGCAATAAAAAAACCAAACCAACTTTCAAAATCCTGCAGAAATTTGCTGATTTTCAACATCCAGGCCCAGGAAACTTAGAGTTTGTGATTTTTAGGCCAGTGTTTGTCATTTAGCAACTTCCACGGCAAAAAGACACCATACATTTAACATTTAAAATTGCAAAAAAAGTTAAATATATTTAAAATTCAGAGATTTAGAGTCTTTTGAATTTCTGTCTACAATGGATCTCTTGAGGGACCGCTATCACAACTGTTGGAACTCTCATTTCATGAGTAGGAGCCTGATATTTCCTTTTTATGCAGCTCCTTTTTTTTTGCTTTGGTGGCTCAGGATCAGGCTCTGAGATGGGAGATAGGAGCCCTGTGATAGAGGGTTATTTTTGTCAATAGCAGTCCTGGGTAATGAGATGTATCTCTTGGTTTCATTTGAATTTTAGAAGACGTTTCAAGTTATTTTTAAAACTTTATCACGACTGTCTGAGAGGAAAGATAAGCCAGAAAGGATGTGGAAACTTTTAGAAACTCTGCTTTGGAGATGGATGAGATAAAGAGTCTGAGTGTAAGTGGGAGAATGAGTCAGTGTCATGCCAGGAACTGATTTAATAAATATAAATATGCAGGTAATTAGTGTATTAATGATTTCAGCATTTCTTGCTGCAATATGAGGAAAATATATATATTTCTTTCACACCCCATTTCAGTTCTGCCAGCTCGTGGCTCCCCTGGAACAAGGGCAGGGAGGGAAGGGATCATTCACTGCCTGCTCCCACTGAGGAGACCTGCTGCTGTCAGATGGTTCTGCTGGCATCCTCCAGCCTCTGGGAAAGGACAAAATCCTCAGCTGGGAATACTCACAGAGCACTTTGAAACGGGTTTTTGCCACTGTTTTAAGGATGACAGATAAACCATTGCCATCAGTGTGAAAGCAGTTGATATCACTGGGAGTTTTCTTCAATTTTCACTTCAATTTCTGCTGAAAATAAGTTTGGTGCTCCAGTGGGGTCACTGGAGCTGCTGGTGGCTGCTGGCCAGTGGGACACTTTTCTGCAGCAGCTGTGGAGAGCATGGAGGGAGTGTTAATCCCTGATTTTGTTGAAAGGTGACAGAGTTTGTACAGGAGAGGGGATGCAGAGACTCCCAGCGCTGTGGTGTGTGCACAAATAAATAAAAATACACACATAGAAGGCAGTACAGAACCCCTGAGCTGTGCCATGATGGAAATGTTTGCTTCTTCCTCTGCCTGATTATCAGGAAAGGTTTGGATTTCAGGGAAAAGTTCTTCCCCCAGGGAATGTCACAGTCCCAGAACTCCAGGAGAGTTGGGACGACACTCCCAGAGATGTCCAGGGTGGAACTGCTGAGGTCTGTGTAGGGATGATCCCTGTGTGTCCCTCTCCCCTCAGCACATTCCATGATTTTACAAACAACAAAACTGATTTATCCATGGATTGAGCTGCAGCAGAGGTCAGTTTAATTAAAGCCTGAGACTAAAGAATGGTTTCCCTGCCCCAGCCTGGCTCTGGGCTCCCTCCTGCCCAGGTCTGCCCAGCAGCTGGAGCCACCTCCGTGTGCCAGTTCATGTAAGGCAGGATCCAGCTGGTTATTAATAACCCCAGACCTGTCAGACATAAAGCCCACACTCAGTAATGAGCACACCCTCCCTGGCAGACTCTCCTGCAGAAAAAATAAACCCCAAACCCCTCCATGTATTAAATATACACTTGAGAAACACGACCTAGCAGTGCTCCAGTTGCAGGCATATGCTGCTGAGAATATGCAGCAATTTCAGACTCAATCATATGTTCTCCAAGGAAACCCACTGGTACCTAATTACAGAAAAGATTACAAATGATAATGACAAGATAATGAATTACAGAACCTTCATGACTTATTAGCACAGCTTCCTGCCATGCATCAGGGCACTTAGATGGGAGGTCAGGAGAGCTGGGAGTGGCGTTTGCTCGTGGCTTCCGTGGGGATTTACAACCTGGATACTTCTGGCTCTATGAGGATGGCACAAGTTTTTGTGCCTGTTATGGTTTTTAGAAAGTTAGAGCCAAAAAGATGCTAATTATGGTGTTTCCCGAGCCTTTGCCATCTCTGTTGGTACCATGGTGTCTGCTTTTCCAGCTTCCATGATCCCACATTTTCCTTTTAGCCCTGTTTTATTGCGTTGTCTTTCCTGCCACAACCTACAGGTTGAGAACACGCAAATAAAATTGCAAAGGAAAGGAATTCTGGAGTTTGATAAAGCCAAGAGTACACTTCCTATCCTGCTTTTCCTTCCCTTTACCATTCATTTGGGTTCAGACATGCACAAGGCCACGATGTAATAATTGTAGATAAAATGTAGATAAAAACCTCAGTGTCCTCTCTTCAGTCCCAGAAGTACTGTTGATTTTAATGAAATAATATTTCACCCCTGGTATGCCCCCAAATGCCACAGGGGTGACTCAGGCAGAACTCTGCAATTTTATAATTATCTCCTACAGATAGTCCTAAATTCACTGCTGACTGGAAAAGTTGGGTTTCAGTTTGAACAGCTTAGCCAGGATTTCCTTAAGTCTTGCTAAGCTTTATTCACTTCTTGCATAACTCAGCAGAATCTTGGCAGAATTAGATAGTGGGGATTTCAAAACTGGAATTTGTTTCAACCACAAAAGCGACACAGGTGAGGTTTGAAAGAAAAGGAGAAGCCTTTACCTAAAAGACAAAACAGTGTCCAAGGAATTTATTAATAATTTTCCTTCCAGTGGTGTAATGGCTAAGCAGACAAGAAATGTAATGAACATGTGGTAAATTAAAAGAAATCTTGTATTTGTTTGCCTCATTCAAAGTCAATTTAAGCCCAGTGTGTTTTACCCACAGGAGGAGAAAAACTTGTTTGTCACTGGCGTCAAATGCAAGACCTGGGGTCATTTTAAGAGAGGTGAAACAAAAAAATTTCATGAAACCAATACCTTGAGCACAAGCAAAATATCAAATATTTGTGTGTGGTTCTGTAGAGTTGTTGGCAATGCTCTGGATTTTACTCTCCATGGAAACGAACATTTTTATTATTTTTTTTTTATAAAAATTGAACCCTGAAGTCTCCATTTCAATGAAATGTCACTTTCCTCCTGTGGAAAACAAACCTTTGCAGGAAAACAATGTCCTGTGAGCCTTCCCTCCCCCTGATTTCTCTCAGGAGTGGGAGGAAAATCTTTTGCCTAATCCTATTTTTAAGTTTAGTTTTGCCATTTGTTTCCTTCTAAAGTACTTGGCAGGTAATTTTTTATCATTATTCTTCCCTGATGGCTGGGAGCTTCACCTGGGCTTGTCCTCATCTTCCCAAACCCAGAGTGACTTGTACAATTCCCATGTTTGGGAACCCTGTATTTTGTAATAATTATTAATTCCTACTTGAGTTCTGTTATGAACAAGTGGGAATTAAGGAGCTGTCGCAGTATCTGGAGATAACCCAGAGTGGAACAGACTGTGGGGCTGGCATCAAAGAGAGCAAAGAGAGATCTGATTTAGATAAAGGCCTATTCTGAGGACATTAAAAAAAAAATCTTCTGAAATCTGTTCCAGATTCTTAACCACACTTAAATTCCTGCTAAAAAAAATCATCTGTGAGCTCCTCCAGAACGTCTTGGAGCCATTGGTGGGATAATTTCTGTCAGCTGTGACTTTTTAAAATACTTTTGACTTTTCTTTTACAAAAAATAAATCTAGCTTTGAGAATGGTGTTTCCAATATCTTTTGTGTAGATTTTAAATCAAATCTTTAAAAAAAAAAATTGGAAATTTGAGATAGGCTTAAAATCAGTTTGTCATTGTGGGATGGTTAGAGCCACACATCCAAGCCTTGGGCTGTGTATATATAACTAAGGAAGAAATTTAAACAGTTTCTTCACGGCCAGGGAGCTGACATATTTTGTTCTGAACAATTCTTTTTGCAGTTAAAATGTTAAAACATTAACTCCTAAAGTTTGTGTCTTCCCTTTTCCATCAGCCTTCAGAGTCCTGTGGCCTTTTCCCCTCGGTAATCGTCTCACAACAAATGGTCACAAAGATGTGGAGAGGAAAGGGTTGGTTTGGTTTCGTAGAAAATCCTCAGGGGACAATTGCCTAGCTGGTTACTCTGGAGACTGGAAATTCTGGGCATAAAGGAAATAAATCTAAAAGGTTTGAGAGAGAATTTGAAGAGGGATGTGAGGAAGGTGAGGGGAAGCAGGATGAGGGCTGAGGGCACTTGGGTTGCTCAGCCTGGAGAGGAGGAGGCTGAGGGGAGACCCAGCGGGGTCTGCAGCTTCCTCCTGAGGGGAAGAGCAGGGACAGACACTGATTTCTGAGAGAAACCTGAGGGAATGGCTGCAGCTGGGCCAGGGGAGTGCCAGCTTTGGGTTGGGTGTTAGGATTTTAGGAAAAGGTTCTTCCCTCAGAGGGTGCTGGGCACTGCCCAGGCTCCCCAGGGAATGGATGGGCACATTCCCAAACCTGCCAGAACTCCAGGAGCCTTGGGACAGCGCTGCCAGGGATGGCCAGGGTGGGAATTTGGGGTGTCTGTGCAGGGCCTGGGGCTGGGCTCGATCTTTGTGTGTCCCTCCCAACTCAGCCCATTCTGTGGTTGACCTCTGCTGTGTTCACTTGTAACAATCAAAGCTCAAATATTGTTCTTCTCTTGCCTTTGGGTTGCTCTGTGACTGTTAACCAGACAGCGAGGATGGTGACAAAGAGCCACAGAAGGTAAATCCTTGTATTTGCCTTATGTTTTCCCAGTGTAAACTTCATTCTCATTCTGTGGGATCCAGATTCCTTCCCTTTGAGAGGAGGCTCTGGGTGAAGCTGACACTGTCAGAACAGTAAAAACTGCAATTAAAATACCTACGTTGTGACTGAAAAAAATCATTCCGCCAGATAAACTCTGCCAAGAAATCAGCTCACCCCCTAAAGGGAGCTTGAAAACAAGTGAAACACCTTGGTGCTGAGCTCAGCTTCCCCAATTTACATCCCAGGGTGCTGCAAGTGCTGTCATTGAAGCGGGCAAGGCACAGATTTTATCCACAGATTTTATCCACAGGCAGGGGAGATCTTGGCCAGCTCCAGATGCTGGGAGGCAACGGGAACACCCCAGGGTTTTGTGCATCTGGAGAAAGTGCTGGAGTTCAGCTGGGGGCATCCCCCAGGAAAGCACAAGGAGTAAAACTTGTGGAAGGGATGGATCTGGAGCAAACTGGGAAGCCAGCAGGAAAATCAAATTAGAATTTGCCCAAGGTTGCAGGCAGGAAAGGGTCTGGAGGTTCTTGAAATACCCAGAGGAACTCTGGAGGTGCAGATGCTCCCTTTGGTGCATGAAAAGTGCCTTGGTCATGAGAATTCTATTTTGTCCATGTATTTGAGTGTGAGAGACTGCAGTGAATTGTCCTCCAAGAACATGCAGAGTTGGAAGAGTTAAATCTATCAGAGTATTGAAGAAATCTGAAATTCTGCACTAAGGAATTCAAGGCTCTAGGATTCCAGATTAATCAATGGATTTCTGACAACAAATTTCCATCATTTGAACAATGATAACCCTTTTTTCTTAGTCTCAGATTCCTACAGCCTTCACCAGTCCATTTCAACACATGCTACATGTTAATTCTGTGCCAGAATCTGACAACCTGGGAGAAAAAGCCAGATTATCTCTCTCTCTTCATCACCTTTTTCTTCTTTTAATTCCTGAGGCCTGGCCACTTTTGTCAGAATTCTCAAGGAGCTGAACTTGCATAACCATGTCAAAAAAGTCCTCTTATCTTTTTGGCTTTAGAAATGACACTTTTAAATTTTATGACCAGGGCCATTTTCTGTGGGGAAGAGTCATCCTGAATTAATAAGAAAATTATAATTGGATTTTTTAATTTTTTTTTTTCAGGAGGGGATGTGTGGTGTGAATTCTGTAGAAGACAGTAATTATGATTTTGGTTATAGTGAGCTATGAAAATGTGTGTGCTTCAAAGCACCCAAACCCATCAAACTCCCTTTTGAGCCAGAGGGCCACAAATTTGCAGAGGAGCAGATTTGATCTCTTTTCTAATGCACACAAGTTGTAAAAAAAACTGAGATATCATATTCTACTTGCTGGATTAGAAAATAGAAATAACTGGAAGAGTGTTCTGATATTTCAGGCACTCAAAACCCAAGAATTGAATGTAAGACATTGATTTTCCCTTCCAGTAATTGCTCCTAAGAAAACGAGTTTTTTCCACAAAAGAGAAAGGAACGGATGAATGTCTGCACGTCAACCAAACTCTTGTTGAAATATGTGATGGTTTATATTGATAAATAGATGGGCAGAGAAAGTCGGGAAACTCAAAGCCAGAATCAGTAATTTACTTATGAAATAATGATTGGATTTCCCAAAAGCACTCCCATAAAAGGATTTCAGAGCAGTGCAATGAGAAGTTCAGGCTGGAGAAGTGCAGAGTTGGAAGTCTGGGATACCTGCAGCCAGTAAAAAAAGCAGGATCAAACCTCCAGGTGTTTGTTCAGCACTTTTTTTTTTTTTTATTTCATTTTTACATCTGTTCTGCAACCTTTCAGGCTGTTCTCAGAGTTGAGGCAACAATTCCGAATGGCTGGAGTGGAAAACATTATCTCTGATTCCGAGCTGGAAAATTGAACCAGCGGGTGAGCACAGGTAGGCAACTGCTTTATGGGAAGAGCAAATGGTTCTGTGATTGCTGAGGTAAAAGTGCTTCTGGAAACCAGAAATATATAAGAAAATATATAAGAAACCAATCATGAGCCTTAGCAACTGCAGGCTCACAGTGCCTTTATATTGGAAAGAAGTAATTTTTAGGTGTGCTGGAAGATTTGTTGAGGTTCAATTTCCAGTTTTTATTTAGTCCTTTCATTCAGTCTATTGTGTAAAAAAAAAAAAAAAAAATCCCTCTGGCGTGAATTGAGTGGTTTCTCCTTTCAGTTCTGTTTGTTAATCATTTCATTAAACACCACAAATATTTAGAGCCTGAAAGGACACTTATTTCTGAGTGTGCAGCTGGGTGGGATCCAGGGCAAGTTCAGATGATGCGTGAGAGATCTCCCTGAGTGAGGTTATTTTCCTGGCAGAGTTGCAGTGAGGGATGGAATTCAGTGCCATTCTGCAGGTTTTCTGATGGAACATTTCACACCTATTGCTGGGAAAAGAAAGAATTATTCAGCTTATGCTTACTGGAGCTGATGTGTATCCTAAAATCAATTTAAACACGTCTCCTGATTGAGGAACTACAGAGGCTTTACATGCATCTCAATGTTTTATTACTGCTTCAATTTGTAAGGTTAATTTGAAAAACATGCCCTCAGCCTAATAATTGAGATTTTTTTTCAATTTACGAGGGTTCTTCAGTGATTTGTTTATTAATCCAATTGCAAACAGATGGTGGTGAGTTGGTTTTTTTTTCCTTTTTTCCCTGGCTGTGTTTCCCTCCCATCTGACCTCACTGAGAGGTTTCCCAGTCAGCTGAGTGGGGAAAATTTGGGTTAGACTTGAGCTTGAAGACAAATCCTTGAAAGAAGGTGCTTCATGTGCAAGGATGGCACAGGAAGGTAATGATTAACAAAAATAACACCTGAGGTTTCCTCGTAGACACAGAATGGCTCACATCTGTTCCACAGCTGGGGAAAGGCTGTGTCAGAGTGAAGCTAAAAAAACTAAAAAGTGACCAAAGCCATTTCATTTTCTTGCCACATGGTTCTGGTGTGTTTTGTGCTGGCACAGGAAATTCAGTGGCAGCAGATGCATCTCCCTCGTCCCCTCCACATATTTTGCTAATTGAACAACCTCTGATCTTAAAATATTTAAGAGGAATTTATGCTGCATGAGGTGAAGTTGCTCCTGTAATAATTTTATTTGCTGGGGTTTTTTTTGACTTTACATGAAGACAGATTGGGTGAGAGAAGTCCAATCAATCGGGCACCTGAGCAATTTTACTTTATAAATGCAAAGTGCAGAATTGCTGAAATTCATCAATTTTTTTCCCCTCATTAATACTAGAGGGAAAAAACCTAATCATCTTTGAAAAAGTTCAATAATATTTTATCTAATGAAGAATGCTCATGCCTCATTTAGTTCTGGAAAATTCCTTCCCTTTTAAGTAGCTGGTACTTTTTAATTTATTTTTTTTAAGAGCCAGACCTTTCCAACATTCATTCTTGTGCTATTGTTATTATTATTAATAATAATAGTAATAATATTTTAAGAAGCAAGCCTTTTCCATAATTCATTCTTTTGCTATTATTATTAATATTTCAATAACCAGGCCTTTCCATCATTCCTCCAAACAAGTTTTTACAAGAACACAGAGGTGACAGCCAGGACTGCTGAAAGGTGGTTTTGGGAAAGATTTTTCTGGATATTTTTGCATGAAACCCCTCTGAGCTGGGGATTTGTGTTGGTGTTGAGAGCTCCTGCTCTGAGATGCAGTGGCTTTGTTTGATTTTTCTGTCTTTTGGATGTTGCAGTGACTGTGGGATGCTTTATCTTCCCATAAATTTAAATTACTGCTTTCCCCAAGCACCTCCAGGAGATTTCCAAGAAGAAAACTGCAGTGACCTCGGTGGGTTTGCAGGGAGTATTTCACCAGCCATTAGGGGTGGTTTATGATTTAATCCATTTTCAACTCTTCCTGTAAGTACTTATATTTTCCACTTAATTGTATCCATTTGATCCTCAGCAGTCCTTCAGGAGACGAAGTTATTGGACCATTATCTAGTCATGAGGCATTGATTTGTGCTATATAAAGAATGTATGGATCTTGCTCTTTTCAAATGGGAACACCTCTTTGTACTTGATCTTGTAAATGGGAGAAGACTTTTTCCTCTGTGAACTTCAGGCTGAAATCTGTCCAGATCACAATTTTTTTTTTTTTTAACAATAGGCTGCTTATAACACCCTTAGAAATGGGATTTGGCTTTTCTCAGCCACCTCTGAATGATGATATTTATAGCCTAATGAAGTGATGTGCCTGAAAAAAGAGGAGCAGGGCTCTTTACGGGATGGAATTGGATTTTGTTCAAAAAAACATCGTGTTAGAGGAGCTGCCAGTGGATGTGACCAAGGGGATTGGCAAAACTGGGTGAGCATTTCTAAAGGGTGGCGTCTGTGGGGTCTCCTCAGCAACATCAGCTTCAGAAGGGTGAGCTAGAGCTGCAAGAGTCCTGCCAGAGTGTCGGGAATTCTGATGTCTCCTGCTCCACAATTCAGCTCAAAGCTGAATGCACTCACTGCCCACAACACCTTCCCCAGGGCCCCCCACGTCTTGGCTGCAGTGACAATGAAAAGGTCCTTTCAGAACAAATGGGGAATATTATTTCTATCAGCTGGTGCTCAGGGACTCCATGTGAAGGTGAGGTTGTGGCAGGACTCTCATGTTTTAAGCTCATCAACTGATGGCCGGACTGAAAATTTGTCTTGAACTTCCACTGAAGCCAGAAGCTGGTGCTGGTGGCTCCCCACCCTCACAGGGAACAATTCCTTCCCAAAATCTCATCCATCCCTGCCCTCTGGTGCCTCCTGGGGTCAAAGGCTCTGTTTCTGGATCCCTGGCTGCCATCCTATGGTGACACTGTGGAGTAATCAATAAATAAATATTCCTCTAAAAATATCCCTGCTGCTCTGTGCTGATCCTATCACTCTTCCAGACAAATCACCTGGCAGCACAGGGTGGCAGCTCAGAAATCCTGAATATTTTGGCAAGTCCTGCCCTGCAATGGCTGCAATCAGGAGCCTGTCCCTCCATCCCTTGTCCCCAGTCCCTCTCCAGCTCTCCTGGAGCTCCTTCAGCCCCTGCAAGGGGCTCTGAGGTTTCCCTGAAGCCTTCTCCTCTCCAGGTGAGCACCCCCAGTTCTACCAGAGGGGCATCAGCCCCTGGAGCAGCTCCGTGACCTCCTCTGGCCTTGCTCCAGCAGCTCCGTGTGGGCTCTTCCTGAAAGTTTCATCTCCTAAAATCACCATTTAAATGAACATGGAGGAAGAAGCAATCCCTGTCCCGTGGTGCTGATGGTTGCAGAATGGGAATCCAAAAGGGAATCCCCTCTTGGGTGGCCAAATTCATGAGCACAGGCTCACCCTCATAAAGCAAAACGAGGAGCAGTAGAAAACACAGATGTGCCAGGCTGAAAGGGCATCTTCAGCCCTGCTGCCTGTGGGAAGGGATTTCTGTGAAGGGCAGCAAACAGCATTTGAAGGAAAGGGCTCCCAGGGCCTCCTGAGACTGATGGCAATGCTCATCTCCAACTTGTGACTAATTAATGCTTGCCACAAATCTCCTGATTGTCTTTGCAGGCTCTGAAGCATCCGGACCCTTCCCAGCCATTCACTTCTCTGCCTCTGTGTGTGCTAATACCCGGCAAATCCATTTGCTGCTCCCCTGTGATTGCTCTGCCCCTGGCACATGAGGCTGGAGGTTTGTTTAAAGCATTAGCAGCCATGTTCCTGTTAATATTTCTTCTGCTGAGATGGCACTGAGAGGCCACAGTCAGTGCCTGAGATAATCCTGCCTGGCACTGGGCATGAGCACAACATTATTACAGGAGCAACTTCACCTCACACAGCATAAATTCCTCCTAAATATTTTAAGATCAGAGTTTGTTCAATTAGCAAAATATTTGGAGGGGACGAGGGAGATGAGTCTGCTGCCACTGAATTTCCTGCCACAGCACAAGTTAATGCACTCTGCAGGGCTGGGGGCATTCCTGTGGTGATGGTGGAATCCCTGAAAGTGCTCGAGGAGTGAGTGGATGTGGCACTTTGGGATGTGGTTTAGCAGCAGGGCAGGATTCAGGCAAAGGTTGGAATTGATATTTTGATGGAGATATTTTCCAATTTTAATGATTCCAGGAGTCTTTGGTTGTGTGGACCAGTGGGGCATCGCCCCCAGCCTGCGTTCTAGCTAAGGATAGAGTTACAAAAGGGAGATTAAACAGTCCCTGCTACAACCTTGGCTCAATTTGTGCAGGTGATTATTTGTGCACCTCCATCCTCCTCATTCTTCACTTCAGCCCATGCCCTATCCCAGGAGAGTCTATAATTCCTGCCTTCCTTGTGCCAGTGCCACCCCTTGCTCACTTTCAGAACTAACCTGTTCCACTCCTGCTGTCTCTGTTTTTAGAAGAGGAAGGTGAGTTTGGATGCTCTGGTGCTGTGTGAGATGGGTAATGGCTGCATTTGTCCTGTTGTGCTTCAAAAGCATCACAGGAAATTAAAAATATTACCAAGATTCTCAGGCATGCACATTACTCCAAATAAATCCTGATGAATTATTCATGTTTAATGTGTTTATTATGCCCATGTACAGGCACAGCAGTAAAGTGAACCACATTTTTAGCAAAAGCAATATTATTTCATGTTCCTCCCCCTTTTCCCTTATCACTAATTTTGTCCATTGCACGGTTTAGCTGGGATTGGGATTTAACTGGGAACTGAGTCTTCATGTGCTTTAGAGCTCATTTTATTCTATTAGCAAGTGTTCCTGTTTGGTTTTTCAGTACAAAATGCTCATAATAAGAAATATCACACAGATTTGGTCCCCGAGTTCCTGAAATTCACAGAATCCCAGAGTACCCTGAGTGGGAAGGGAGCACAGGGATCATCCAGTCCAGCTCCTGGCCCTGCCCAGGACACCCCAACAATCCCAGCCTGTGCCTGGAGCATTGTCCAAATGACATTTTCTGCCTAAAATCCATCATTGTGACCCACCTGCCTCACCCAGTGACTCTGTACCCTATAGACCCTATAAGCAATGCCCACCAATCCATATCCTCCTTCCCTGAGCTGAATTTTCTGCATCCCAAAATCCTTTCTGTCTCTAAATTTGTGATGAATATTGCTGCTGCATTTTTCTGGGTTGTTGTTTTTTATCTGGAGTGCTTTAATTTGCTACCAGTGCAAAAATGTCTCTAGCTACTGTTCAACTCCAGCTGACAGCACCTTATGCTAATGTGGCAAATAATAAGACCACTTTGTTATCAAGCAAATAATTTAAAATACATAAAGAAGAATTCATTATAATCTGTTATAAAAGCAATGAGAAAAGGAAGACAGCTTTTCACAAGGTTATAAAACATGGCTGGTGGAGTTCACCTCACAGCACAATCATCCAGGAGTAAAAGATGCCATAAAATCAGCCTTGCCATCCTTAATTGCTTAATTAACACCGGATTTTAAAGCAGAATTTTAATATAAGGCACTGCTAAGCACTGCAGAGATTCACCTGAGATGAAATGTATGCAAGTGAAGTAATTTTTAATTTGTTTACAGCAGGCCTCGCCTCAGCCTTCCCTGCAGCTCGTTGCAAGGATCAGCTTTGGCTCCTGATTGCAGCCATTGCAGAGCAGGACGTGCCAAAATATTCTGAATTTCTAAGCTGCCACCCTGCCAGGTGATTTCTCTGGAAGAGTGATAGGATCAGCACAGAGCAGCAGGGATATTTTTAGAGGAATATTTATTTATTTATGTCTTACTCCATGATGTTGCCCAGAGGTTGGCATCCAGTGATCCAGGAACAGAAAATTTGACCCCAGAAATGGCACCCAGATAAAAAAGTGTCTTCAAATGTGGAGTGGTGTGTTGTGGAGCTAAAATTAATTAAGTCATTAATTAAGTGCTATGGGGTCTTTCCCTGAGAGGAGCTCTGTGTTGTGGTGCTGTAGGACTGAGGGGGGAACCTCACAAAAAGTTCTTTGCTCCCTAAAACTCCCTAAAAGAAGTAGTAGCCAGGTGGGGGTCCGTTTTTATTCCCAGGTAATGAGAGGAAACAGCCTCAAGTTGCACCAGAGGAGGTTTAGATTGGATATTGGGAAAAATTCCTTCACCAGAAGGGCTGTCAAGAATTGGAACAGACTGCCCAGGGTGGGTTGGAGTCACCATTTCTGGAATGTTCAGAAAATGTGTGGGTGTGGTATTTAGGAACACAGGTTCTTGCGGGACTTGAAGTTGTTTGATTTGATGATTTTTGATTATTCCGCTCTTTTCCAACTGCAATAATTTCGTGATCACAGCTTGGAAAAGCGGCACAACAAGTTATATTTTAATTTTTCTTTTTCTGTGTGCGGTTTGGTTGTTGCTTTTTGGGTTCTTTGGTTGGTTTTTTGGATTTTTTTGGTTGCTTTGGGCATGGTGAAGCCTGGAGACTGAGAAAAGAAGGCTCAGGCTGTATCAAACCTCCCTCATTTCCCAGGGTTCCTGCTCAGTGGTTGCAGTGTCTCGGTGACACAGCCACATGTCACTGTCATTAACTCGGTGCCATCCAGGGATAATCGATGGATTTTCAGGTGACACTCTCCCAGATGGGAACATTCCTTTGACTGATGGGTTACTGTTCCTTTGTCACTTGAGATTAAGCAAATAAATTAGCTCCAAGTTCTGTGTGGAGTGAAATGCAGCTGGAATGGGAGGTACATTCCCAAACCCAGGTGTGGGGGCTTTGCAAAAATTGAAAGTAACCAATTTAAAGTGCAGTTCAGACCATCATTTCCAATCATCCTGTTTGTTCCAGTTCTGCAATTCCTGCTTTCTTGAGCCACTTATGAAAGAACACTTTACTGAGGGTTAAAGGAAGGTTGCGGAAAACAAAACGTTTCATTTATTTATTTACTTACTCATTTTATTTATTATAATAGTAAAGTTATTACAGGTTTGTAACGATGAAGTTAACCAAATTTGATCTCTTGTTTTAGACATTCCAGGAGGTTTTTTGATGCTGATCCTAGTCCATGTTTTAGCCATGAAATAATTGTTCAGCCTGGTGCTCCCCTCCTGCCCTGGGAACAACTTCCATGGGAATTCCTGGGCTGGTGACACCTCTGCCTGTGCCCAGGGACAGTCTATAGACTGGATCAGTTGGTTTTGTGGGAAAATTAAATCCACTTCTTTATTTCCCAGTTTCTGAGGCAGCTCTGCTTAAAAATATCGGATTTATAGGAGGTAACACCACGGTAGCACTTGACTTATTTATTTATTGAGGTTTATTGTGAAACACAGAAGCTGTAGGATCAGGAATTTGAGAATCCATGGAGTATAGGCATGTGAGCATCAGGAATTCTCTGAAATTCCATTGCAGACATGGAAATTTCAAAAGAATAACTAGAAGATCAAGAGGGGCATTGCTTCCAGGACAAGCTCCCCTCACTTTCTCTCTGTCAGCCGCAAAGGCTTCCTGTGGACGCGTCCTTGAGCCCAAAATAAAAATACTCTGGGAATAAAATGTTCTTTTGCAACTTCCCAGTGCTCCCCAAAAGTGAAAAATGAGGGAAAAACAAGGCCATGAATTCCTACCTTTTCCTTTGATTGTGTGAAACCTACCTGACACCAAAATTCCTTTTCTCGCTGTCAAAAATGCATATTCTCCTGTGCTGCTCTTGGAAGCACGTTCCAAAGGAAAATGTTTGGATGGAAGACTTGAAAAATAATTATTTGTTTTCCTGCAAGACACCCTGTGCAATCTAAGCAAATAGAAATAGCACTCCTAAAATAGGAACTATTGTTTCTATTTGTGCTGCTTCATCAACTGAACCACTTCATGATCCTGTTTCTTTATCAAGGAGACATTTAAATGGAGGAAATGATTTTTAATACTAGGGCAGAAATTAATTTCATGCATCTGCTGGCAAATGCCTACTATCAAGAACTGAGTAAACAAACATTTGCACATCTGCTCCTGCTCTGTGACAACAGGATTCAAATTAGAAAGGAAGTTGGGGTTTGTTTTTTAACTTTCTAAAGGCTGTAGTTTGCCATTTAAAATGTTGTGAAGTGCAGTAGAAGAACAGAACATGATTTTGTAGCCAGAATGAGGTAGGAAAATGTCCTTGGTGGTGATATTTATTATGAATCTTTAGTACTGATGCCTTAAGTTTCAGCTTTTCTATTTTTCACTTTCTGTGCTGCTTTAGTGTGCAGTTCTGGGTTTCATATGAAGGATTCATAAGCTCTCTGCACAGAGCAGGGAGACAAAACAATTCCTNCCACCCAGTCTCTGCTTCCAGATCAGTCTGCCCAGGCATCAGTACAAGCTATGCTTTTTAGTTCAGTGTGTTTTAGTTTGGTGTTTGAGCAAGTCCAAGTCCTGCACGTGGTGTTATTGGAAGAAGCGTCTCCAAAGATGGATGTTCCTCAATTTTTTCTTTTTTTTTTGGTGGTAAAATCTGAGACAGCACATCAGGGTCATCCAGGCTGCTCTCATCACTGGAAATGTCCTGTTCTTGGACAAGCTGGAGCCACAAACCTGGCTAATTCCTGGGGTGGGAAGGCAGAGGAGCTTCTGCTGTTGGAGGTGAGAACAAGCTAAAGCTGCATGTCTGTGCTCTGCCTGTTCTGGAGCTTTTAGGAAGTTTCTAGTTTTTTTAATGGCTGTTTTTGTGAGGTATAAAGGTACTGGGTGAGTAGGAACAGCTAAACAGTGCTGGTGCAGGCTGAAATAAAAATCTCATCACACAGATCAAATATATTTGGTCATAGAATCATGGAATGGTTTGAGTTGGAAGGGACCTTAAAGGTCATCCCATTCCACCCCTGCCATGGCCAGGAACATTTCCACCCGGGAAACATTTCCATCCCAGGCTGCTCCAATCCCAATCCAGCCCAGCCTTGGATATTTCAGAGATCAGGGGCAGCCACAGCTTCTCTGGGAATCCCATCCCAGCCCCTCCCTGCAGGGAACAATCTCTTCCCAATAACTGATCCCAACATACCTCTTCTGAGTTTGAAGCAATTTTCTCTTTTCCTTGTCCATCTCTTGAGAAAGCTGTTGACTAAAAGGACTCATTTTGGGAAATTCTGGCTTTATCCTGCCTGGCTCTGTTTGTTTCTCAAGTGTCAGATGCCACACGAGTGTTTCAGACCACAGGTACAGAGGGAAATGGTCTCTGAAGAGCATTTTGCCCAAATACTTCTGCAGTGTGTACTGAGCAGAAATTGAATTTCCTTTGGCTGTAACTTTACTCGTGGAGTGTGTTTTGGATGGTGGTGATATTCCAGGAATAGCCAGAGAGGCACTAGAAAAGATGGGAATGTGTCCATAGGGAGGATTGTGCCAGACAGCTGATTACACACTATAAATAGAGATTTAAATTTGGTTTAAGCAGTCTGTGGAAGGAAGGCATCATTTAAATCAGTCACAGACACATGCAGTACAAGCATAATAACATATTTTACCTCTGACACCGACTGGAGTTAATTCTCAGGTTGGATTTTTTGACATCTGGCTCCTCTCAACACATCCCAAAAAAGTCCTAACAAAGCAAGAACTCTGATCTTGTTCAACAAATCGAGTTGAAGAGCAAATAAAGCCTTTGTGGCAGGAGTTGTAATCATTAGCTGTAATCTCCTGGGTGCAGGCTACTGTTTAATGGTATTGCTAAAAGAAAAGCAGGAAAAAAACCCCACCCCAAATCTGAGCCAGCTGAAAGGCAACACTGTTTTCATATCCTCAAAAACACAGAGGAGGGGGATTAGAGAATATGATTGATTATTTTCAAAATACAATTTCTGCTTTTAAGATGCACTCAAGAATTCTGGTTTTCTTGTTTTCCTGTGTCCTTAATATCAAACATCACAGAAGGTAAATAATGGATCAGAGGTGCCATTCCCAGAATTTCTCCTCACACAATAAGCAGGCAAACAGAGCATTTTTTTGCCTTTAGCTGCAGTAGGAGCAATTCTCTTTCCCTTGAAGTCCATGAGACCTTTCCCATTATCCCTCTGTGGGGCCCAGACCTCACCCTGAAAATTGCTGCCTAATGGAAAACCTATTGCATGGAATTTTTTCTCATGATTTTAGTGGATTTTGCCTCAGGCCCAGAATGGACAGGAGCTAAATATTACATCAGTGATGACTCAAAATGCTGAGCCCTCCTTTTGTTGCTCTTAAACAATAAAATACAGTTTGGTAGCAACAAGGAGATAGATTTTTTTCTGGGCTCTTGTGATCCCTCTCTCTCTGCCTTCAGAGGAATCTGAGGGTGCTCTATATGTTTAAATTTAACCCCAAAAACTCATTGATAGCTGCACACCGTACACAAAAAAATTGCATTTCAGCCATCCCAATTAGGGACAAGAAAAACAGAAAAATATTTTTTTTCCAAAATAAAAACATTAAATATTAATACGGAGGAAAAAATTGTCGGGCACAAACATCTTGAATTAAAATAACTGTTTTTGGATGGGTGAAACAGAGCATGGAGTAAATCTCCTCAAATAAAATACCAGCACTCTGGAGGATTAGTTGCATGCTCTATTTCCCCCTCACAAATGTGCCATGGAGTGCTGGGCACTCACCCTTGCTCTGCTGGAGTCAAGGTGTGTTATCTCCCTGATGCACCTACAGCCACTCCTTGTCAACCTGTTGAACTTTCAAATTGTAGCTGTTTATTAGAGCTGACAAAGTGATCACGCTGCTGGAAAATAAAAATATTTTTCCTACCAGCAAATGCAGCCATGTGCTGAAGCAAAATGTGATGTGTTAATTAATTTGGAGCACCTCTTTTAAACTGGCTGTAACTGAGGGGCTCCAAATTCATTAATACATCACATTCTGTCCTTGTGCATGGCTGCATTTGCTTGCATGAAAAATATTATTGAACAAAAAACAAATGGAGACTTGTTTTGGTTTCCTGGTTGGGAATTTGGATATTTTGGGAGCTGAATGTTGTTCCAGCCCCCAAGAAAGGAGCTTTGTCATCCTGCAGGAATGAGCAGCTTATTTCTTACTCCCTACCTGCTCTGATGTACTGAGGTGAAAACATGTGCCAGAGTAATGTAGAGAACAGGAATCTGCTGTGAAATTCTGGTGTCTTACACAAAAGTTGACCTTTCCATGAAGCTAAATCGGGAAAAGTCAGTGAGAACAAGGCACAGAACATCATTTGTCACTCTCTAGACCCTGGCTGTGCCACAGCTGGAGCAGCCTGGTGGCCAAGAAGGCCAACAGCTCCTGGCCTGGATCGGGAATGGTGTGGCCAGCAGGAGCAGGGAGGTCATTCTGCCCCTGTACTCAGGGGTACTTGGTGGTCATATTGTGAATCTTTAGTACTGATGCTTTAAGTTTTAACTTTTCTATTTTTCACATTCTGTGCTGGTTTAGTGTGCAGTTCTGGGCTTCATATGAAGGGTTGGTGATCTCTCTGCACAGAGCAGGGAGACAAAACAATGCTCAGTGCTGGTGAGGCCACACCTCGAGTGCTGTGTCCAGTTCTGGCCCCTCAGTTTGGGAAGGACCTTGAGAGCCTTGAGCACATCCAGGGGAGGCAGCGAGGCTGTGAGGGGCTGGGAACACAAACCCTGAGGGAGCTGGGGGTGTTCAATCTGGAGAAAAAGAGACTCAGGGGTGTCCTCAGCACTCTCCACAGCTCCCTGCAGGGTGGCTGTGCTCAGCTGGGCTTGGGCTCTCTCTCCAGGAACAGACAGAATGAGGGGACACAGTCTCAAGCTGCACCAAGGGAAATTTAGGTTGGATATTGGAAGGAGTTCTTCATGGAAAGGGTGATAAAGCTCTGGAATGGCTGCTGGGGAGGTGCTGGAGTCACTGTGCCTGGGTGTGTTTAAAAACAGCCTGGATGTGGCACTGGGTGCCAGGGTTTAGGTGAGGAGTTGGGCACGGCTTGGACTCGATGGTCTTGAAGGTCTCTTCCACCCTGGGGATTCTGATCTGGGTGATTTCAGACTCTTAGAATTGGAGCCTGTGCTGAATCCATCCCTGCACTCTGGGAAGGGCACAGGGAGCCACAAGAGCCACCCAGGAAGGTGAGAGAAGGGACTGAGGCTGGCAGAGAAGGCGTGGGAGGGAGGTGATGCTTTACTTTGCAGAGCAGAAACCTGAGCGCTGTGGCAGAGTTACAAACCCATGGCATGGGGGCGAATTTTAACAGATTTTTTTAATTATAATTATTTTTATTATTATTTTTATTGATATTTTATTTTATTTATATTTTATTTTTATTATCATTTTTAAATTATAATTATTTACCTGTGTGTAGATTTGAAAACAAGTTACCTTTCTGTATTTTCTTATTTTACATGTTATCTTTATAACCTGTACAGATAATTTTTCTCTTTAAAGAAAACCTGCATGCCTAGAGGCTGGGTTGGGAGTAGTTAAATGAAATGCTCTTTTCATGGTGAAATAAGGGCAATGGAGTGGCTTAAAGAAAGGAATTGTAGAGCCATCAGGACATTATCTGCCTCCTAGGTTTGACCTCACAGCAGGACAGCCAAATCCATCCAGTAACTAAATGACTTTACTCTATAAAAGTATTTGGAAATAGATTTTATCTTTTTTTTTTTTAATTCTTTTTTCCTTGGGAACATATCAAAGCAGAGGGATTGATTTTTTGGATAGAAAATAAGCTCCATAGTGTAAATTATGTTAATTACTGAGTAAAATGCCAATATTAGAGGTATTTAGGCCAGCTTGTGTGGAGATGCTCTGCTAAAACTCCTGCCCTCTTGTAGTTAAATATACATTGGACACAGATTTAAGGAGTAGTTTAATAAGGGTTTTTTTTCCCAGAAAATGTGATTGGATTTTAGAAGAAATGGTTGCGTAAGGAGCGTTAGATTAGTTATTTGACCCAATTAACCCACCCAGCGCTATTCTGGATATTTTCTTCCAACCTCATCCTGTTTTCTCCAGATGAGGAATATTCATGGAGAATTTCCACGAGATCTGGAAGGAAAAGGATGGGGTGGGTTTCTTCCTGGAAACAGAGAGGGAAAAAGTGGGAAAGTGGCTGAGTGGACAAAAAAACCCACCAAATGAACCAGTCTGATTTGCAAAGAGAAAGAGAAACTTGGCCAAATAATTCAGTGCAGGAGTTGGAGCAGCTCTTAGGGGTTATAACATGTGTAACTCGGATTTATGTAACCTGTAATTCAAGCTGACACCGACTTTGCCACCACTGGGTGGGTCATTTTGTGCTGCTCTTGAGCAATCTCAACACTGAACAAACCATCCCTCATGCCATGGATTTCATGTTTGCAGCTGACACTCTGCTGAAAAAATAGCTTTAATTTTGGGGGGAATCATAAAAAAAAAAAAAGAGAGTTCGTTGTTGGTTGTCAAAGTCATCTTTGTGTCTCTCGGTGCGGTCTGAGGGTGGTGTCTGAGTTTTGTTCCAAATTCCTGTTTGCATTTTGGATCTTGTTTGAGAAGACAGAGCCAAAACCCAACTGCTGATGTTTAGTGCTGTCCTGCACCACTGGTTTTTGTCATTTGAGGATTGCAAAGGATTTTCTCCTGGTTTTTGGCATCTGTACACGTGGCCCGCGCTGCCCAAATCAAGGGCTGTGAGTGTGTGTAGCAAAATTAACAGAACTGAGTCCAAGCTCAAATATGAGAGAAAAAAATCAAATAGTGATAGAAGTAGCTCCTAATTTTCCCTGAAAGTTTATCTGGAGCACTGCCATTCTGCTTTAATCCTCATGCCCAGAGCCCAGGCCAAGTGAGAGCTGGGATGGAAATGGTTTTTCTGGTGAAACCTCCCCCCAGTCTCCACCACTGTGCCCCAGCAACTCTTGTTCAGTTCCTCATATCTGCTGACCAAAGGGATTATTTTTTTTTTTATCGCTAATTGCTTTTGATTTGTCCATGTGCAGTTTAGTTAATCTACAATAAAAAATTCCACTTATTTCTAGTGGAGTTTCCTGCTTCTGTTGCTGGCTGAGGGAAAAAATGCCATGTGAAGAAATAGGTCTGAACTGTCATTAGTGATTTCATGGAAACATTTTAAAGTGTAAGACTTGAATTCCTTTTTCCTTTTCAGGTCTATTTCAATTTGATTTTTTAAGGTGAGGAATTTGTTTTATGCACCAAAAAAAAAAAAAAAGCACAGGGTTTGCTCAGGCCTAGAGATTGCAATGACTTTGGATTTTTCATCCTCTGAATCCCAGGATGGTTGGGGTTGGAAGGGACCTTAAAAATCATCTCATTCCACCACTGCCATGGGCAGGGACACCTTCCACCATCCCAGGCTGCTCCAATCCCAGTGTCCAACCTGGCTTTGGACACTGCCAGGGATCCAGGGGCTGCCACAGCTCCTCTGGGAATTCCATCCCAGTCCCTCCCCACCCTCCCAGCCAGGAATTCCTCCCCTAGATCCCATCCAGCCCTGCCCTGTGTGTGTGTTTGAAGCCATTCCCTGAAATTGTCACTCTCCACCTTTCCTTCAGGTACTGGAGGCCACAGCTGGGTCACCCCAAAGCTGCTCCTGGCTGAGCCATGCCTGGGCCTCTTTGGGCCTCACCCCCCATTCAGGTCCCTCAGAAAGGTCAGGACATCCACACTCCTGGTGTTTGCTATCGTAGGAGCTCCTGCAGGATTTCTGCTTCAAGTTTTGGCCATGTTTCGAATGGCAAACGGAAAATTTCAAATGGGAAAGAGCAAATTTGGTTTGTTCTTTCATCTTCATGTTTGCATAGCTCGGGACGGGGGGCTCTGTCCCCTCACTTACGTTCTGGGAGTTCTGTGCTTCACTTCATGTGTGGAAGGGGGGCAAAAAAGGCAGCCTGCCCGTAGGATCTGTAGGATTTTGGTGCAAATTCCTACTAATTTCTACAGAAGTAGCTCAGGAGTGAACCTCCTCTGGGAGACACAACTTTCCAAGAGCTTGGTCGGATGGAATTTTGCACAAATCGAGATTACATCAAGCACAAATCTGGTTGAGGACTTCAAATCTGTCTCCCAGGACTTTTTTTGACTCACCCTTCTCAGTGAAAGTCAAATAAATCCCAAATATTTTGAATTCTAGTGCTAAGTTTTGCTGAGATGTTTTGTGAGCTCTCCTGCCAAGCCTTACAGGTGACAGCAGAAGTGTCCAGCTCATTTCTGAAGAGGCTGAGATTTTTGTGCCTGGATATTTGATCAATATTTTGCATATTAAATGGCAGCATGGATGATGTACCTTTGGAAAGTTGGGAGCGTAGTTTATTAGAAATATTTAGTGATAAATTATTTATTGAGGGAACTAAGTCAATTCTGAGCTCCTTGTCTGTAAACAATCCAAATATTGATTTTCAGAAATTATTGTACTAATGAGCTAGAGCTTAATTTGTCAGAGTAGCATGAGGAACTGTGCAGCTAATAATGCTGTTTATTAGTGTGATATAATCAAATTAATGTTCATGATAAATCAACATCATAAAGGTAAGAGTTATGAGTGTGTATTGATGTGTCTGAAAGATGGGCAGAAAAAATATTTATATGCAGGAAAAAAACATCACGGAAATTCTGCTACAGAGAGATGGATGGTCTCTTAAAAAAATCACAATAAATATATTTTTGGGGAGTAGTAGAGGCGGGGTCTAAGAGAGGACATTTTGCATTCTGGCTCGGAGATTCCAGCTCCAAAATGAGATTACAGATCCCAGCTGTTGAATTCCTGTTGCACTCACGACACCAACAGTGTTTAAAGCAGGAAGCCACTGGAATTTCATGCAGCTCATAAGTAGGTGTGGAATTGCACAAAATGCTAACGAGCACTTGGCACCTTCAGACAGGGGCAGGGCTCAGCCAGAGAGGCTCAGGAGTTCTTGGGGAAGTTGTTTATTCCAAGAATGACTTTTGAGAGGTCAGAGTGCCCTGGGAGTGGCTTTTGGACAGGAGAATAACCAGCTGTGCTGCTCCAGAATAATCTTTATTCCTCTCAGTGTCACTGCCCAGGTGATGGAGAAGAATCTTAGTGTCACTGCCCAGGGGTAAATTGCTGGAACCCAGGGCACAGGAAATGTTCCTCTGCCTGTGCTGAGGGGCTCTGACCCTCAGGAGAGCTCTGCTTTTAACCTTCCACCATGGAGAGGCTTCCAAGCCTTTGGGATGAATTGGGTTCTGTGGGGGTGTGAAATAGAGAGAAGTGTCATTTGTCACAGGGTGGAAAACTCAGAGTTTTGGGGTTTTAGCATGGTGGTGAATAGAAGACAAGAGTAAATCACTGCTTTAATGGGAAATTTCCCCTGGAGATATGAGAAAGGTGGAATGGGGACCTGCCCAGGTGAGGCTGCAGCAGCACAAGCCTGCTCAAGCTGCTTTCATTTAACCCTCATTGAGATTGGCTGGAATAATTTAGAATAACAGGGAGATCATATTAATAACAATTAACATTAAACCCTCCCCTTTGGAGCACTGGAGCAGGATTTATATTCACAGAAGTTTATTTTTCCTTAAAAAGCTCTGGGAATGCACTGCTGAGTGAGAGACAGTTGGACAGGCTGAGGGCATCAGGGATAAACTGCTGCTGTGCCAGAGGTCCCACAAATGGGAGTCACAGGATCATGGAATGGGTTGGAAGGGACATTAAGGATCAGCCAATTCCACCCCTGCCATGGCAGGGACACCTCCTCCTGTCCCAGGCTGCTCCAAGCCCTGTCCAACCTGGCCTGGGACACTTCCAGGGATCCAGGGGCAGCCACAACTGCTCTGGGAATTCTATTCCAGGACCTCCCCACCCTCACAGGGAGGAATTCCTTCCCAATAACTGATCCCATCCCTGCCTGCTGGCAGTTTGAAGCCAATCCCGCTTGTCCTGGAATTACAAACTCTTGTAAATGGTCTTTCTATATTTTAGAAGCAGGGATGAGTATCTACTTTTGTATCCAGAAAAAGGGAAAAGCACTTCATGGGAAAACTATTCCTTAACAGGAAAAGAAAAGCATAAAAAGTGTTTCCTTTCTACCCTTTTTTTTAATGACACCCTTTTATATTCTGGGTTATTAGCACTACAGGGTCCTGAGCCAGTGGACAGGACAAAGAACCCTAAAAATGCAAAATATGTGAAGTAACACCAAGCTTTCCCTAAGTTATTTCACCTCAAAACTCAAGAATGTCTCCCTCTCCCAGATCCTGGCTGGACTTTGCTTATTGGATTTTGTCTAGCTTAGATGGGAGCCCAGAAACTTTGATCCATGTCAGAGCTGCTGTTGCATCTTTAGGGCTGAAGATCAAGGGAATAGAGGAACCACAGCTTTGGCAGGATGCAGGCATGAGCTAAATTAATATAAAATATGTTCACACCTTAGCTGCTGTTCCAGCAATTGCTCCGAGCAGGGCACAAACAGAAAAAGCAGTTCCCAATTATTTATGGTGGCTGGGAATGCACATCATTACTGAAATGTGAGCCTTCACCTGTTGTGCTTCTGCTGAAGAATTTATCAACACTGACACTTCCCTATTTAGGTCAGTCCCAACAGCATCCCTTTGCCTTTCAGAAATCATTTAATAATCAGTCTGGGAGCTCTGTTAAACACAAGCTGGGAGTTCATTGTCATCTGGCAAAATCCCAGCCTGCACATTTGGATTTGGCTGTGCTGGAGAAGAAGAATCAGCCTTTCGTCCACTAGAGAAGCTCAAAACAGGAAAAGTTGCCAATTTTCATATCCAGCCAGAAAGGGAAGTAAAAATATGCAGTATCATGCGTGAGATGGTTAAAAAAAAATCCACATTTTTTCCATGTGAATTGGAAGTCTAGACTGTTCATTTGAAATATTGCAGCTGCCACATCAATAAGAGATAAGAGAAATCTCACTCCTTGCCTCCAAATTAATCAATTACACATTGATCCAATAAAAGGGAAAATAATTTTGTAGTCTTTTCCATCTTTTCCTTATCATGAAGTGATCAGATTTACACCAAATTCGTGTGTTTCCTTATCTTATTTTCAGGTAAGAATGTTTTTTTTTTTTAATGTTAAATACTTTCAGACTTCTAAAAATTGGCAGAATGGATAAATGAACATTTTTTTTTCTCTGGAGGGAGAGCTCAGCCCCTGAGTCTGGAGGCAGGGGAGCACAGGGAACAGGAGGAGTGAGGCGATGAACAGAACTGGAATGGGAATGGAACTGGAAAGGGAGGAAAAAAGACTTACAGAATGTGCCAGGACCATGCTGGTGGCTCCAGCAATGCAGGGATGCAGGTGTTGCTCACAGGATTTAGGCAGAGCTTAGAGCCAGCCTAATAACTGATTTTTTTCATGAATATTTGGGATTTATTTAAGATGAGTGAAATCCCCTTTGGAAAGAGAAATGAGCCAAAACCTGCAGTGTCCACAGGGTAACCTCAGGGGGTTAAAGGTCTTTGAAAACTCTGTTTAAAGGTTCTTTTAAAACTCTGTTGTCCCAGTGACTGTCCTTCCCTTCTCAGCCCTCTCTAGTGGGTTCTCTTTCTCTTCTGGTCATTCTGCTCTGTGGGCCTTTTGAACCTGCAATTTCTTCCTTTCCAGAGCCCTTGGTTTAAATCTGGAGAGTTTAAATTTGAAGAGTTTGGTTCCCAGTGTCTGTCCAGGTGAATCTGGGAGTGAATTTTCTCTCCTGCAACTCCTGCTGCCCCCAGCGTTGTCGATTCTCACCACAGCTCAGCCCAGGGTGGCCTCAGGTGAGTGGAAATGGATTTCTGGTGCCCACAGGCTTCTTCAGAAAGGAGCAGCACTAAACCTGGAGTCTGAAATACAATCAGAAGTTCCAAACCACTAAACCCAGCTGGAGAACTGTTGAAATGAGGTGTTGGCAGAGACCACTGATTTCAGCTTCAGTGCTTGGTTCCAGACCTGTCCCTCTCTGCCTTGGCATGAAGAAAGCACCAAACTCCTTTCAAACCATTTCAGGTACTCAGCAAGATGGCATCATTTGTGCTCTCCAAAATATTTGCTCCTAACCAGTTAGAAATTTAATTTAATACCTGATTTTTATTTTTTTTTAAATCCATATTGTAACTTTGACTGCCCTTGTGATCTGTAAAGGAATACAGGTTTTTGCCTCAGTGATGTCCTTGTGGTGGGGATTTCAGGGTCTAATTCAGTCTTGTATGGAAGAAATCCTCTTGCCTGCTTTGTCCCCTCCAGTTCCTCATGCTGTTCCTGAATTTTTGCATCAGGAGACTGGAGAGCAGGATTCCACCACCCCTTTGCTGTTGTAAGCCTGGGTTCTTTATTTATTTCTTATTTCCCTTTGTCCAAGGCAAACAATGCTGCTTTAGAAAGTTCACTGTGTCAATAATGATTCTTATTGCCTCATTGCAAAAGCCATCACTCCAATGGGATGCTCCTGAGCACAGGGTTTCAGGAGGGAATCAGGGATTTATTTAATGTGTTCTAATATTTTCTGTATTATTTTTTCATCCTACTTAAATATCCTAAAGTTTCAGCTGCTTTTCCAGCAAAAATAGTTTTGCTCTCAGCTGCTGGGAATGATTCTCATAATTTTCCTACTTTGCTACAACTCACACTGAAACCCTAAAGGGACCTGGATGGTTCAGACTCTCCTCTCCTGTATCCATCACTTTGTATTTCTTAGCAGTTCCTTTTTCCCTTTTCCTGAATATTAATTTGGGTTGGATCTTCCGAGGAGAGCTTGGGAATGCAGACCTGGCAGCATTTGCATTTTGGTAATGGTGTCTCATTTCCATGTTGGGTGGGGCTCCCTTGTAATGTTTTCCCGTGTCTATCCCACAGCTTATCCCAAATGTTCACTCTCAGTAATTTTCACTGGCTGGAAGGATATTTCAAATTTATTTTTTTAAATGTTTCTGCTGGCAGAGTGTAATTTGTGAGGGGCAGACAATTTTCTAAATCAAAGTAGAATTCCTGTGCAGGTACAGATTATATTTCCTGTGATACCTGGAGAGCACATGGAGTTATATTTTACTGCTGCTGAGCACCAAAGGGAAGTAGAACACTTTGAAACATACATAAATAGGGTGTATTTTATGTCAAGCTTCATTAAAGAAGATTTCAAACTTGGATTTCTGGGGTTATTACAACACCTTTAATTTATAGATATTTTTAGCTGCTCTCCATTTAGATTTTTGAAAATTATATTTTGAAGCAGGGCTGGACTTGATGATCTTGAAGGTTGGAAGGGACCTTAAAGCTCTTGTTCCACCTCCTGCCATGGGCAGGGACATTTTCCACAATCCCAGCCCCATCCCAAGCTGGCCTTGGACACTTCCAGGGATGGGACAGCCACAGCTCCTCTGGAGAAGCTGTGCCAGGGCCTCCCCACCCTCCCAGGGAAGAATTCTTTCCCAATATTTAATTTTCCACGATGCTCTAATTCTCCTTGGTGCTGAAGGCTGAGAGCTCCATTGGGAGCTCTGTGTTGTGTCTCAGGGGTGAAATGATGATGGTGGGTGCAGCTGAAAGATAAAGGACACCTGAGAAGATAAGGGACACACTAAAATTATGCCTGGAAAAGCTGGGATGGAAAATCTTCCACCCAAGCACTGTGACAGGGAGCCCAAGGTCACCCTCTGTTACACTCTCAGCCCCAGCCATCCCCAGCTGGGTGGCATCCAGGTCCCCCAGCTGGAAAAGTCTCCTGAGAAAGAACACAGCTGGAGGCTGCCCTCAATTCACCTCCTGCCTGAAGAGCACCATGAAGGGTGAATTACAGGTTTATTCCAGGTGCCTGAATGCTGCAGGCTTACAGTGGGTGTTAAAACACCATGCTGAACGCTGCCAGGAGAAGTTGTTAATATTGGGATTTTACACAAGTGCTGGATGTGCACGAGGAGCAGCAGAGAGTTGTATCTGTGCTGCTGAAGAGACGCAGAACTCAGAACAGTAAATGCAGAATACAAAGCTCAGCTCTGTGCCTTGTTAGTGCTCTGTGGTTCCCTTTCTCCAGCCCCACGAGTTCCTTGGGCCTCCTCAAAAGTTTAGAAAATGTTTCCTCAGGAAACTTTCCCAAAGTGTTTTATTAAAATTGTGCTCCTCCTGACACATTGATGAAGTTCTTCTCTAGTGGAAGCTCCAATGATTTTAATTTCATCAGGAAAA
The DNA here is from genome assembly GCA_013400175.1 of Phainopepla nitens. Lineage (NCBI taxonomy): Eukaryota > Metazoa > Chordata > Aves > Passeriformes > Bombycillidae > Phainopepla > Phainopepla nitens. The sequence continues at coordinate 95,200 of VXBQ01009680.1, forward strand.
CACATGAAAATCAAGCGAGAGGAAAACCATCAAACCCTAATAAATCTTTTAAAACAAATTAAAGTGATGGCTGAGCTGACATATTCAATTTTCAATAAAAAAGGATTTTCAGCAAGCCACAGGCATTACTCAAAGACTTAAATCTGCAAAACTAGGATTCTGCTTATTTGTTTGCACTTTTGAGTGCATTAAATCAACTGGGTGGCTGATCTGTGAAGCACTGCCCACACTGTGGTTCCCAGTGCTGGGAGTTGCTTATAAATAACAGATAAAGACAGAAAAATTACTTTTCTATGAACTTTCTATGCACAAATGCTGTGAAGTTTCATGTTTGGGTCATCTGCCAGTCAGATAATTAAGGACAAAGTGTAGGATTTGTGTAGTCACAGTTAAAGGATTTGTTCCTACATATTTCTGCTGAGTAGTGTTGGATGAATCCTAAGTGACTTTGCTTTGTTGCCTGCTCAGTCGAACATGTAAACACTAGAAAAAAAAAAATCCCAATCTAACTAGAAAATGTCCTTCCTCCAAGAGTCCTGTTTAAGGATAACACACTGCAGAAATAAGATTAATCATTAAATTACAAAGCAGGGTATTGGTGCAAGTGTTTCAGGGTACAGAGAGCAGTGCTGTGGCATGAAAATCCTTGTGGGGTTCTCGGTGAGCCTGAAGGGAAGTGTGTGGATGAAAATGAAGATTTAGGGCCAGGATTGTTGGTTCATGTGTCTGCCCCTTCCTGGAGTCCAAAGAGCCTCCTCCTTTCTCCCCTCTCTGATTCTGCAGCCTCAGGGCTCATTCCCATTCCAGCTAACAAACAAACATCCATCCTGTTCCCATATTTTACTTCCTTCATTTCTCCTGTCCTCTGTCACCTTTTCCACGTGGTGCACAAAGGGCTGATCCCCAACGACTGAGCAAACTCCAGAAAACCACGCACTGCTTTCCTAAGAGCAACCACAATTACTCTGACTTTACTCACAGCCTTAGCTTGGTGTGCTCCTGATTCATTAGGCAGTGTTTTTCAAGCATGAAGCGGTTTTAAAATACCCTTCCAGGCCTAACAAGTGGTGCACACTGGATGCCACTGTTTTTACAGTTGAGATTTTTCAGCTTTTGATGATTTGTGCATCCTGCCCCAAAACCCACCTTTGGATCTCTACCTCATTGCCTTCAAAGCTTGGGCTGCTTTTTTTTATAATGAAATAATTAATATTGGTGACAGAAAAACACGAGGTGTGAATACAGCAGGAAGAGGTTTATGGCCCCTAATTAAATTGAGCACAGGAGTACAAAAGAAATTCCTCTTTCATAATTATCATCTATATTATACTTTTAATGAGTGGAACATCAGGAGGTGGGATGTTATTGATTGCTCCAGAGCTGTGCTCCTCCAGGCACTTCAGCTTTTTCCAGGTAAACTTTATTCAGCTTCTGGTGTGTAGGACATAAATCTTTATTGGGGATGGTGTGTCAGTAACAGCATCATAAAATTGGCTGTTGAATATTCCTGGTAATTTGTGGTGCTCTGCAAGGTCAGCCCTCAGCTGTAGGAGAGGGGGAGCAGCTCCCAGCACGGGCACCAATTCATTTGGGAATTTCTGCCTGGTTAAGTGGCTGTCAGGCATGACAGCTGCATTTATAGCAAGAGTTAATGCTCCAGAATTTGTCAGGACTCTCTGACTCTCCTGACCTCATCTTTAATTCAGTCCCAGATTTCCATTTTGGTGGGCACGGGACGAATGTATCTCCCGGATGGATTGAATCTTGTTTTTCAGATTAATGGTTGTACCCTCGTGCTGCTGGTTTTGTTGTTGTTGATGTTCCTCCTATTAACCAGTCTTGTAATGAAGGCATTCATTTAAAGCCCTCTGATACAGGGCAATATAAACTTCCTCAAGAATTACTCTGGAGTTATAAGGTTTAGGCAAATGTTCAATCTCTGCATGTCCAAAGTCCACCCCGCAATTAAAAGGAAGGAAAAACACCTCCAAATAATATCAAGAAAAAACACCTCCAATTAATATCAGTTCCCCAAAATAGACTTTTCCTTTTAACACACCGCATTCCTGCTCTGAGATTTGCTGGCATTTAGGGTTATTTTAAAAACAAACCAGTTCCCTTATGAATATGCTGATTGTCTATTAGAAATCCTCCTTCCTCCAGGTTAAGAGAATTTGTTATGTATCAGAAATTCCGAATAGATTCCCACTTGTTACTGGCACAGAGCTTTTCCCTTCTTTGGGAGGACACACTTTGTCAGCAAGGAAATATTTTCTGGCAATAATTTAATTGGCAGGGAAAAAAGCTCTTCTCCTTTTTACTCCAACAAAAAGGCTGCCCATGATTTTGTTTTTTGAACCATGGCACAGCCGGGAACTCAATTCCATTTTATCCCACCTCCAAAGGCTCTGCTGCTTTGAGTTCCATCTCAGAGCTCCCTGCCCCACCCCCCACTCATTATTTTGCTGTTGGAGTTAAATTGGAGTTTGATGGTTCAGTGTTTTAAATTCAGCAGCAAACCTCGAGCTGGAAGAGCATCCCTTCCCAAAATGATCCTGAACTTGAAAGTGCTGAGAGCTGAGTTGTCTCTTGTTGCTTTTAATTATCTCCGATCCTGCTGAATGCAGAGCTCCCATTTCAGTGTCTGTGTTGTGGAAATTGTCTGTGTTTTATTTACGTAGCTGCAGGTGAGCTGAGAGTAAAAAGAACTTAAAAATAAGCTGAACATTACCAGCTTGAAACAAGTCAAGTGCTAATTGTGTTACTAATACCACCTTCATCTTCTTTTTGATAAGACAGAAAATTTTAAAAGCCCACACTAGTAGATCAGTTGTGCAGATTTTCAGAGCCACAGCAAAGTTCTAGGCAGAGCAATTTCTTTGCATAAAAGAAAAAAAAATATGGAGAAGCCACTTTATATACCACTGATAAACTGCCAGTTGATTTAGGTTCAGTCTAATTGCTAGTTTAAGACTTTTTAAAATTTAATTTGGAGTTTATAGGAAAATTTTCTCTGGCTGTAAAGGGAGTTTTGATAGATCCTGGGGGGAAAATATGTGTATATATGTGTATGAGAGATAAGATGGAAAAAACATCAGAGCACTGCTGGTGAAGCTGGAAGCTGGAATGGCTCTGGAAAAGTTACTCTGATGGATTTTTATTGGGTGGGCTCTGGGAAGGGAAGGGAAGGGAAGGGAAGGGAAGGGAAGGGAAGGCCG
>VXBQ01009680.1:98818-162727 GCA_013400175.1 Phainopepla nitens
AGGGAAGGGAAGGGAAGGGAAGGGAAGGGAAGGGAAGGGAAGGGAAGGGAAGGGAAGGCTGCCACCAATCCAGTCCAGGAATCCAACTCCTGAGATTCCCTGCTTGGAAAACAGGCACAGGGCAGCTGGGTGTGCTGCCTTTTGGGGCTACCTAAAAAACAGAGGCCAGACAGAATTCAGGGAATAAAAAGAAGGTTATTTCTGTTTATTGAAGGGTCTCCAGGTACATTCAGGGCAGACAAAGCCCCCCAGGGCTACACCCAAAATGGACCAGGTTTTACACTTTGAAAAGTTTGGGCCATTTGCATATTGGGGGTTAATCCTCTAATTGCATCTTCAGGTAATGAAGTAATTTAGCCCAAGTTTTCCCCCCTCAGCTCACTTTTGTTCCCATCTCTCAGGTCTGAGGCAGTGAGGTGTCCTTGACTCCCAGCCTGGAGAGGAATTGTTGTGTCTGGCCAAAATGGGGAAGCAGCAGCTCACACTCTGTGTGGAGTTCAGAGTTCTACACTAAGGAACTGCAGGATTACAAATAGATGAAAATATAAAAGCTCAAATCCTAAAGCATCAGGTGCCAGGGGCAGTGGCAGGAAATGGGGCAGCTTGGCTTTAATCCAAGCTCTCAGCTCAGCTCTGCCCAAAAGAACCAGACAAAGCCACAAGAGGGGACAGCAGAGAAACCTTTGGGAATAGAAAAAACAAACCTGAACCAAAGGGCGCCCACCTCCTGCTCACCAGAGTAATTTTGCCATGAATGATGGTTTTGTCATGCCAAATTTTGACTGCTCTGATGATTCTGGAATCATTATTTATTGGTATTTTTAACCTTTCGCTGTGGCACGCCACTAAAGCTTGCAGGAGGTGGGGACGTTTTTGGAAGTGCCACTGTCACATCGGAACTTGGTGACAATATATCTGCTACAGATGTGGCTGTGTTATTTTATTTATGGGTAATGCAAATAAATCCATTATAGTCTCAAAATAAATCAGGCAGGCTAGTCCAAACAGGTGTACATCCCTCCATAAAAAGTAAAATGATTAATTATTTAACATTAATCTTCTCTAAAACAAATTAGGAAGTTATTAATTATCAAAATCTGTATTTATTCTGCTGTAAAAATTATCTATTGCCATTCACAAGGTGTTGCACTTGTTCCTAGGACTCCTCAACTAAGCTTAAATCTTAGCATTTAAAATTTCTTCCCAATGCTAAAAGTGTTCTACATATTTGCAAATTTTATGTTATGGCTCCATAAAATCCATAAAGTGCTTAGAGCATTTTAACTGTACAAAAAAGCGACTGCAACTTGTTACTTTGCCTCCAGTGTGATGGTTTTTCGTGTCTCCAAAATGAATAGCAGGAGAGGGAATTCCAGGTATTTATTCTTAGTCTCAATTGGGCCTTTTTCATCCGTACAATGGCTTAGTTAATAGTATTTGAACTTTTATTCAGGGGAAGAATTCAGTGTTCTGCCTTGGTAGGGATTTTTTTCTTTGCCCGCACGCTCCAGCGTGACACAGGTAAAAATAATAATATCAAACCATTGCCTTTTTTGAAGGAGCCATTATCTTTTTATTAATCATCTGATGAGAGGAATACACTCATCTCACAGCAGCAATTTCTCACGCTCTGCTCATGGTGAATGGAGCTTTTGTGAGGCAGCAATTTTACCTTGACCTGGAGCACAGCTCTGAGCCTCTCTCTCTACAAGGAGTTGTTCCAATTCCTTCTCCTCAGTGTTCTGTATTTTACTGAGTGCCAGGAGCTTCAGAATTCAAAGAGCTACATTTCCTTGCCTGCGTTCAAACCTAATTCCATTGGTATGAAAAAAAAAATCAGGATTTATTTTCCCTGACGTATTCCTCAACTTTTATGCATCTGGGTGTGCAGCATTAGCAGAAAGTGAAAAGTGGTTTTATGACAGGTGCTGAGAAGTTTTACTGGATGGGAGATGGCTGCAGATGTTTCCCAGAGAAGCTGTGGGTCCCTGGCAGTGTCCCAGGCCAGGCTGGACAGGGCTTGGAGCAGCCTGGGGCAGTGGAAGGTGTCCCTGCCCGTGGCAGCTGGATGAGCTTTAAGGTCCCTTCCAATCCCCACCATTCCATGGTTTTCTGAGTGGCTGGGAAAGTTTAAATTCCCCTTTCCCTGCCCCTGGGAGCTCTGCATTGGAATGTGCAGCACTTTATGGTCCATATGCTGTGTTTGTGAACTCTTGCAGTGGACAAACAGCTAATGCTGCAAGAATTCCACAGTCAGGGTGTCGGAGTCACTGTCACGGGGTCCCCCTGACCAGGGATCTCCTGGGTGGTGTCGTGCCAGGCTCAGAAACGAGCCAGATGGGACTTGCTGGTATTTCTGTCTTCAGGACTGTTTATCAATTTATCAGTTCAAAGCCCTGCATGACAGCAGCTTCCCAGCACCTCAAGGCCATGTGGCAGCAAGATCCAAAATGTCCCCTTTGAAGGCCTTATATACAAGATATGCTATCCAATTAACTACCACAAAATACCTAAAATGTATTTTATTATTCTTTTCCCACCAATTCCTAATTATTTATCTGTCCATGCAGTACCCACATTGCGGGCACTTTTGTCCAGTGAAATTGTGCTCCCCACACTGCAGAAAATGGAGCAGGTGAAGAAAGAAGAAGGAGGGAGAGACAACACCCAAAATCCTCCATCTTGGTCTCCCACCTGCATCCATGCTAGATAAAACCCAGATTCTAAATTTTTCACCCTGGGACAAACTACAACTATATCACTACCAATTTCACACACTTGTTGATTCAAGCTCATCCCAAAGCTGTGGAAGCTTTCTCCATGGACAGAGGTTAAAAGCAGTGTTTTCCTGGAGATCAGGACTTCTCAGGACAGGCAGAGAAGCATTCCCTGTGTCCAGGATTCCCACATTAGTGCAGTGCACATCTCTGCTATTTACTCTTGAACTTCATGGACTTTCAAATTTTTTTTTTTCTTGCACGGTTGTTTAGGTATTAATTAATTTAGGTATTAAATTGTAGTGGATTTAATAACGAGCAGAATGGAAATGGTAAATTAAATTAATTACTCTGCAATGAAAACCCCACAAACACATCCCTTCCATCTAGGTTTGATACAACCCAATTAAAAACAGGATAGAGCTCATCCCTTTGTCTTAATAAGCATGTTAAATTAGCTATTTCCTCCTCAGAGGAAAACACGCTTCGAAACAAACTCCAGAATGTTTAGGAATGGGAAAAGAGTGGTTTCTTGTCCCCTGCTATTTGTAATCTGTGATTAAGTGGTGTGAAATGGGGCTAAGCCTTCCTGGCGCTGCCTTAGAGCACTTCCTCCTCCCCTGTGCACTCCAAATGTGTCTGGAACAAAAGTAGAGCAAGGCAGGACTAATCTCCATTTTCTCCACAGCCTTGGAAAATCTTTCCTAGTGATGTAAACTCCGAGCAAAGGCTGTCATATGTTTAATCCCACAAATCTGGAAGTTAGGGAGGAGAGATGTAAAAAAAAAAAAGTATAGAGCTCCTATATTCTGTGGTAAAAGGAATTGGAAGATGTGGTTCTGTCTCCTCGTATAAAGACAATTTCTTGAGTCTTTTTTTTTTTCATTTGATTGCATTTTTGAAATTGGAAATGCCAGTGATCAGAGGTTGGACTGCAAAATGTTTGAGTGGGTACTCAGATGTGCTGAATATGCTTTGAGTGATGCTAACAATGGAGTTACTCAGCTGCTCTGCTGTTGTGTTTACACCTGCAAGCACATCCTGGGGCAAACACAGCTGCCCAGCTCCTGCAGGAGCACTGAGGGGTCATTCCCTGCCACTGATACTGCAGGAATAAAAGCATTACTATGGATAAAACCTTAATTTGGAAGTTCTCTAAGTCTGATTGCATTGATGTGATCATGACTTCAACCCGTTTGCAAATTTGATTTGGAAATGCTCCACACTGCACTTCTTTTTCTTTTAGTCTCCTGTTGTGCAGCCTAAAATAAGTTTATTTTATTTACTCTGATTTTTATCTGCATCAGAATAAAGGGAGACATGGTGCTGTCATACCAGGTAAACTTCTTTTCCCTGTGGAACTGTGGGTACCTGTGGTTCAGTGTGCTGTAATAAATAAAGCCTTGCTGAAGCAAGGTTATAAAACAGATTATTATTTTCTTAAGAATGATAGAGACACACAGGAACCACAATAGAGGCATCCAAGCAATAAAAAGAGAAAAATTCAGGATCCTAAGGCAGCTGGAAGCAGATGTGTAAATGGAGCAGGGAGTACCCACTAAAATGAAAGGTCATTTCTAGATAATAAATAGTGAACTTTAGGGCTATAAATTGCTGAAGACACCTAATGGTGAAGCAGAGAACAGAAGAAAATAGAAGCAGAATGTTGTAAGAGACAGGAAAGTAACTGAGGGTCACAGAATATTTGGAGAGCCTGATAGAATGAGAGAAATAGGAGCTTAACTGTGGTGCAGAACTCAGGCAAGCCCAGATTTTAAACCTGTTTTGGAGGTAATTTGGCCATGGGAGCAGATCCTTGGGCAGGGAATGTTGGAGTCAATCTTTTGGGTAGTCCCAACCTCCTGGAGATTCATGGGGAGCTGTTTTTGGTGAGAAACCCCTGCTGAACTTGTTCATTTTCTTATATTAATGTAGAGGTAGAACAAGTCTTTCCTGAGGTGATGTTCTTTCTAACAGGAGCTGCATTCCTTGGTTTTAGGCAAGTTCTCGTGGGGGGGATGTGGGAACCTCCTCCTCCTTCCAACAGGAACAGCAAAATATCAGCTCAGTGCCCAGGGCAGGGAGAATTCTGTCTCCAGAGTCAGCTGCACTCCACCTTGCAAAGCAGCAGCTTTGATTAAAAAAAGGGCAAACCAGCAGGAGTCATTTCCATGGTCTGGAAAAATTTCATCTCCTTGACTGTGATCCTAGAATTTGGTCCAGAGGAGTTTGTTGTGGTGCAGCACTGAAACACTGCAGAGCTGCTTTCATTTGCAGGAGACATGAAGGTTCTAATACAAAATTAAATTCTTCAGTGAGTGGCAGCAGTTTATTGATCTACAGAAATGTGTTGCGGTTAATAATTCTTTTTGTGAAAAGTATTTGGTTTATTATTGAACATTATTGAAGTTTCCTGATTCATTCATCTTCTCTTTTCCCGGTTTGCTGTGATCATGGCACACCACAAGGGCCTGGAGTGACTGGACAAGAGGAAATGGATTGAAATTGAAATGGAGCATGTTTAGATGGGATATTTGGAAGAAATTCTTCCCTGTGAGGGTGGGCAGGCCCTGGCACAGATTCCCAGAGCAGCTGAGGCTGCCCCTGGATCCCTGGCAGTGCCCAAGACCAGGCTGGATGGGGTTTGGAGCAACCTGGGATGGTGAAAGGCGTCCCTGCCCATGGCAGGGGTGGAATTGGATGATTTTTAAGGTCTCATTCAACCCAAACCATCCTGGAATTCCATGATTCAAATCATGTAAGTTCATATCTTTTATTTACCTGAACCATTTTAGGGATCTGGACTTTTCCAAGACTGTTGTAGAACACTTTAGTCACCAACACCTCTGTTCCAACATCACGTGTTGAACCTGACTCTTGTTTTTCAGTGGAATGAAAACAATTAAAATTGAAATTTCTAACTACGGTAATCACTGTGTGAAGGTAAATTCAGTAATTATCAGTGTTCCAGTAAAGAATTTGGCTCTGTGTCTCCTCAACATCCAGTGGATGTTCACAACAGAGTTGACTGACTAATAATGGAAGCACTTCCTTTTGATTAGGTAATTGTGCCTGTTAATTAAACTCCATTTAATCACAGTGCCTTCTATCTAAACCTCGTTGTGGTGAATATTTCTTAATGTACACATGACTTGTTTAGGTGAATAATTCCTCTGCATGTTGTTTATTAATAATTCAGAGCCAAGGTACTGCTGTAATTTCCCTAGTAACATCCTTGGTGGGTTCTGCTCATCCAGGGCATTTTCATTTCAAGAAGAAAAAGAGATTTTCCATTTAAAGAGGCTCCACTGTTGTAATTGGCTTCAGTGCAGCCACAGTGGTTCTCACCAGCATTTATTTGCATCATTAAAGGCATTTAAAAATCTGTTCTTGTGAAGAAAAAAAAATTATTAAAACAAAGCCAAGCTCATTTCTTTATGAAAGTCCCTTTGAAAACTCCATTTTAGTGCCTTTTCCTCTCTCTTCTGCCTCAAGAAAGGTTGGAAGCTTTGTGACTCAAAGTGCCCACATGCTGTTGTCATCCTTGGGCAGGCCTGTCCTCCTCCAGGTGGCTTCCCAAATCCAGCCCCTGAACCCACCTGGGAGCAGCTGGGAATGTTCCTTTTGCAGCAGCAAGTCTGCTCCAAAACAATGAGTGCACACATTTATCAGGATTTTTGGTTTATCTAAGTTGTTATCATTTTTAAGAACAAATCTAAAGTAGGAAAGTGGGAAGCAAAACTGCTTTTCTATTGAAAACGTTGTTTCTTTTTAAAGAAAAAGTTTTTTCTTTAAAAATTAATTTTATTTATCCTTTCTTTTAGTTCATCACAAATCAGGCTGGACCTTTGACTTTCTGAATGCTGTTTTCTTATTGAGAGTCACCTCTGAGTGACTCATTTAGGCTGTAGAAAATGGAATAGCAGCACTTTAATTTTTAATTCTTTTGTAGAATGTGTTGAAAAAAGAATATATGACTGCTCTATATCCAACATGTGCATCGCTCTAAGATCATTTATTAGGTTTGAGCTGTTTGAACTTCCAAAAAATGGGCAAATTTGTGGTGCTGGAGCTGGAGGAGAAGAACAGTGGTCGCTAATAAAGTGTGAAAATCCAGCCTCTCATCTATTTTAGAATTGTCCTGGAGCAGAGTTACTTTGCTCTGCCAGTTCCTCCCCTTCTCCCGTGCTAAATGTCAGAGCCTCTGAGGGATCTCAGGAGGAGGGAATGAGCACAAACATGAAAACAGAGGAAATAAATACCCACAGCTCTGCAGTGCTGGGACAGGAACCATGATCAGATCCATAATGTCCGGATCCAGAGGCACTCCTCGAAGTGCAAAAGTGGTTTTGTTGCTTAAAATGGCATAAAAAAGGTAAATTGCCTTGCCTGGGCATCGTGCTCTTCTGATTTAAGAGCTGCTTAACTAGCTGTCTGAAAGGCCAGCTCCAATTCTTGCCCATGTGACTTACCCAGAGTGCAGGGAGCTGGGGGAGATAAAAAGCTTGTAGAGCTGTTAACACTATTTTATGTTGGAATTGATGCACCAGGCTGCCAAGTAGCACAGATGCTTAATACACTCAATTTGTAAAGGAGATTTTAATCTTCACAAGTACATCTCTTTTCACTTTCGGTGCCCAGCTCTCCTCGGTGAGAAGGAGAAATATTCAGCCAGGTTGAGGACACTAAACCAGCTTAAAGGAGCCTCCAGACCTTGAGATGGCCACTAATGGATCTTGAAGTTTGCTTGTGAAAGCTCCTGCTATTCAAGTGTATAAATTCCAGTTTATTTCAGTAAATCACCACAGGATGTGAGGCAAAAAGCTGGACAAGGCTGCAGAGCGTCCCAGGAAACGAGGTTATTTGGAATGGCCAGGGCTGAAATTTGGCTTCTGAGAGGAGTCAGGGCTTGTCCTGTGGCCGGGGAAGCTGGAGTGAAAAGGTGAGGAATATTTTGCTTTTATCAGCCTCCTTTGGTGTTTTTGTGTGTGTAATTAAGGATGAGCACAGCCTCTAAGTTCTACATTGAGATTTTACTTAATTTGGGGGTTTGTTTTTAAGTATTGGTGAATTCAGCTATAATCTGGTAAAGTTTTTTTTTTTTTTCTTGGCTATAGGAAATGTATTTTTCTTTAGGATATTGTTAAAATAACATCACTAGGTCTGTTCTCCAAAATAATTCACTCATGGCTGCATTCCCACCCCTGATAGGGTGGTGTCTGTATTTATGAGTTAATTCAGGATATTTCACACCCTTTTCACATTGAACATTCGGTTAGAGGTTTAAATCTGGCTTCTGCATCATGAAAAGCTGGGCAGTGGAATTTGTGACCTTTGCAAACTCCACACAAGGAAGGAATCTGGGATAAAAAATCAAGAGCCCAAGGGGAGAGTGGAAGGCAAGGGAACAAATTCCAGGCCCAGCAATTCCATGTGCTGCTTTGCACGTGGGAGTTGCAGTTACTCAAGGGTGTTGAATTCTGGGGTCCAAACTCCGAAAGGGAATTGGTGCTTAAGAAAATGGCAGGAAAACTGCTGGGGTTGTTTACCAGGGAAAGAGTTGCTGCCATTGTCAGTCAAAAATCCCAAAACTCAGACAGGTCACTGGAGTGATTGTCATCAATCCAATGATGATGTTGTCATCATCATTATCCTCGTCATCATCATCATCCTCCCCATCATCATCATCATTATCACTGACCAGCTCATCCAAAGTCCAGGCAAAACTGCTTGTCTATTGAAAAAGTTGTTTTCTTTTTAAAGAAAAAGTTTTTTCTTTAAAAATTAATTTTATTTATCCTTTCTTTTAGTTCATCACAAATCAGGCTGGACCTTTGAATTTCTTGATGCAGTTTTCTTATTCAGAGTCACATCTGAAGTGACTCATTTAGGCTGTAGGAAATGGAATAGCAGCACTTAAATATTTAATTTAATTTAATGAAGTCACACACTGGCAGTGACTTCATCAGGACTTGTATCAATGGGGAAAATTTAACATTTATTGAACAAAATTCTGGTACAAAATATAAATACATTTTCATCCTTATGCAAATACACTGTATTTGGGTTGGTTGAGAGCTGGTAAAAGCTGTATTTCTGTATTTTATCCCTGTCCCATTTGCAGTCCATGGCTGTGTCGCCCTCTGATTTAGGAAGGGGACTTAGCCATTTCCCATATAACATTTTCTTTTGTTTTGTCTTTCAGGGCCAGGAGTTTGACTCGATGATCCTTGAGGGTCCCTTCTAACTCAGCTTTTTCTGTGATTTATTATGGCTCAAGTGATGAATCTACCTCAATTTCCCCGTTTGCCCTCCTCCTCCCAGGCTAAATGACACCATTTGTTTGGCTCTGTACTGACTCTGGCGGGAGCATTGCTCAGATTGTGACTGATTTAATGAACATCACGTCATTAAACCCAAAAGCCCTCCTGAGAAAGCACTACAAGCTTGGAACTCCTAGAAACACCAGTGGTGAGTACTTAATCCCATTATATCGGAGAAGCTTCTCTAGGGTGGGTCTGTTCAGAGTCAGAGCTCCCTCAATTACAATTTTTTGGCTGATTTCTGGTCTGGATCATACATCTAGACTGGCATGACCTGTGTGAGGCATTCAAAACTCTACTGAAGTGCTTGCCAAAGCAGGACTGCTGTGCCTGATGCCTGTGAACAGCAGAGGAGCTGCTGTTAGGGTGTTTCATCCATTGTGCAAGCTCTGGGGAGGATGAAGCCTATTTAAATATCCCCAGGTTAGGCAGCGCTTTGCATTCCTGCTCCCTCGAGCATGACAGGGACTCTCTCCCCCGCCACCCAAGTGCAAATAAATACAATCATCACTCCTATCATCAAGGATTTTCCGCTTTGCTTAGCCAGCCCTGAGCTCTGAGGCGTGCTCAGACTCCAGTGACTGCCGTGGCACATGTGAGAAGTGGCTCTTAGGGCTGCACAGTGGATTCATTTGTAATTTTGCTGTTTAAGCTGCTCTAACGGCGCTGCGTCGCTGTGTTTTTTTTTTAAGGAACAAGTTGTTGTGGCTGCTGTTACACACATAACTCCAAAAAGCTTTGTGGTAATAATACAGATAAGCCAATGCTGCTCATACAAAAAAATCCAGTGTTTATAATAGCTGGAGAACATTCCTATTTGTATTTCAAATTTCCCTTGTATCCGGCGGCTGGAATTGATTTCACGCCGGCCTTGGTGCTTGGGCTGTCTGTGCTCTTGCAGGGAGAAGAGGCATTTGAATGAAGCAGATCTTGTTGTTCTCCTACAGTGGATTTGTCACATTTGCTCCTGTCTGAAATGAAAAGGAAGTGGAATGAGGAAGGAAACTTCTCCATCTTTCTCTGAAGTGTGGGTGAAATCCCTGCGAGCGGCGGCTCTCGGGGGCAGCGCGTGGGCTTGGGCTGGCTCCCGGCTTTGTGACAGGGTGGGGATGGCTCAGGGGACAGCTAGGCTGGGATTTGGGGGGTCTTCTCCGTGGCTCCTGCCAACATGGACCTCTGGAATATGAAGAAGCCAAGGGAAGGGGCTGCTGTGGGGAGGAGGAACCACAGGATGGTTTCAGTTGGAAAAGAGCCATAAGATCAACGAGCCCTTGCTCCCCAAGGCCACCACTGACCCATGTCCCCAAGTGCCACATCCACGCAGCTTTAAATCCCCCCCAGGGATGGGGACTCCACCCCTGCCCTGGGCAGCTGTGCCAGGGCTGCACAGCCCTTTCAGTGAAGACATTTTTTGAAATATAAAGAACCTTCCCTGAGGCAACTTGAAGCCATTTCCTCTTGTTCTGTCGCTTGTTACCTGGGAGAAGAGACCAACCCCATCCGGCTCCAGCCTCCCTTCAGGGAGCTGCAGAGAGCAAGAATCCCCAAACCACTGAGGCTGGAAAAGCCCTCCAAGAGCACTGAGTCCAGCCTGTAACCCATATAGCCTATATATAGCCTATATATAACCTATAACCCATCCCCACCTTGTCCCCCATCCCAGAACACTAAGTGCCACGTCCAGGCCTTCCTTGGACACCTCCAAACCTCCCTGGGAGTTCCTTCCAAGGCCTTTTCTCCCTTTCCATGGAGAAATTCCTGCTGGTGTCCACCCTGAGCCTCCCCTGGCCCAGCCTGAGGCCGTTCCCTCTCCTCCTGTCCCTGTTCCCTGGGAGCAGAGCCCGACTTCCCCCCAGCTATCTCCTCCTGGCAGGGAGTTGTGCAGAGTCACAAGTTCCCCCCTGAGCCTCCTTTTCTGCAGACTGAGCCCCTTCCCAGCTCCCTCAGGAATTTTCCAGCCCCCTCCCAGCTCCCTCAGCCTCTCCTGGGGCTCCCAGCTCCCTCACCAGACCAAAGGAACATGAGCCACATCCCGAGCCTGGTGTCCCCTCTCAGCCTGGCTACTGCCCTGGGACACCCCTGCAGCATCTCCTGACCCTGGCAGGAACAGAGGGGACTTCCCCTGGCAGGAGAAGGGGATGAGCAGTGAGAGCTGGCTCTCCCTGGACAGTGAGAATGTCCCAAGATTCCCAACAAAATCCAAATAACCCAGCTGCAACTGAAGCTCTTGGTGCAGAACGTCCCTGGCAATGGAAAAAGGAGCAAGCATTTCTGAGTCAGGAAAAGTCCATCATGGCCCAGAGATGATTAAAAATACAGAATAAAAACTTACCTGGAGGGGCTTGTGAGCACACCAAGGGTCTCTGTGCCAAATGATTTTATAATGGCTGAGGAAGAAATTACTTATTAGTTCATCAAACATAAAGGAATAGTTAATGAGGGCATTCATTATAATCTTTGTTGTGGCACATAATTAGCAAGCTCTGCTTCTGTCTCAGTGCTGTTTGTGAGCATGACTGGGAGAGTAAAATGTGTGATTTATAATAATATTACAAGCCACATATATTTCCCCCCAAAATTAATGAATCTTAGCAGAGAGAAACAGGGAATGCATTTACCAAGATGTGAGTCTGGTTCTAAAATAGCAAATTATGAACCAGCAGCTGTTGTCTTGCAAGTCTTGTGCTTTTTGTCAAAATTGGGACGTTTCAGCCTGATGGAAGTCACATTTCTAGCAATGATCATCATCACTGGAGAGTTTGGGTTATTCATAACCTACAAAACATTTCTGTTCAACTTCCTTATCCCAGGTTCCACTTTTAGTCCATCCTTCATTTCTAGACATGAAATTTTGATCACATTTTGATTTTATGAGGCATTGGGTGTCCAACCCCAAAGTTCTGCACCTCACAAGGAAACCTCTCACTGAACAGGAAATTGAACCTGATCTTTAAATTTGGGCCTTCATCATCCTCTGGAAATGTAACCATTTCTCTGTGGTTGTTTCAAACCCTTTGAGTATTGACCCCTAAAAATTCCCAAATCCTCACTTACTAGTGTTAATTTAAGGCTATTAACTGCTAATAGAATTTCACCTCCATCAGATTCTACAGCACAGAATTTATGCTAAATAAACATTTTATGGGCTTCTAATTTTGTGAGTGCAATAATAGAACTGCCCAGGGTCTTATCAGTGTAATTGAATAATATTCACATCTGTCTTTATTTCTTTATTTTTTTAATCTCTTTATTCTTCTAAATTCTACCAAGGTTACTATTTTTACTTCTTTTAACAGGGTCTAAAATATAGAATTCTAAGTAGATATCACATACGTGGATAAATAATATGGGATTTGTTTGGAGGTTTTTGGGTTTTTTTAATGAATTACAGTCCTCTTTGAAAACACAGCAAAACAAATGGCCTCAGGCTGGATTGGAGAGGTTCAAGTTGGATTTTAGGAAAAAATCTCTTTCCTAGAGGAGTGGTTAAACACTGGAAGAGGCTGCCTGGAGCAATGCTGGAATCACCATCCCTGGAAGTGTTCAAAAAATGCACTGGAGCTCTCTGGGATATAATTTAGTGGGAATGGGGCTGGTCTGGATGATCTTGGAGGTCTCTTCCAGCCTGAAATGATAATGAAATGTTTGAGCACTTCCCTGAACTTGTGACAGTTATCAGGCTTTGCAAATATTCTGGATTGCTTGAAATGTCTCAACGTATTTAGGAGCATAAACAGAGCATCAATAAATAATGTGGATTATTGGAAAGCCTAGCACATCCTCATGTGCTTCCCACCATTAGGAAAAATGCTGCAAGGTGATTAGGAATTCACAGGGAGGATCCACAATTAAAATCATCTGCTTACAACTCACTAATGATTAGGTTTCAGAGCCACTGCTGCTTGTGGTGCTTGGCTGGTCTTTCATTTTTTTTTTTTTATTTTTTTTTGCAAATAACATTTGAGATAAATATTTTAAAATGTAAGTAGGGCAGTATTTACTTTTCTGTTTCACATGTAGGACTTGGGATAGCCAGCAATGTTTCCTGACAGTTCCTATCCCTCTGCAAATCTTTTGGTGTTTTCTTTTCCAGCATCTTCATCTTTCCAGTGGGGTTTTCTTTGGATTTGTGGTTGTTTGTACAAGGATGTCCTCCTGGTCCAGGTGTGGGGCTCAGTTAAATCAAACCAGCTCAGAGACCTTTTGCTTGAAGAGAAATATCTTTTACTGGGACATGGAGACAGCAAAATCTTTCCCTTCTCCAACAATACCCATGAAATTTGGCTTTGGGACTGAACAAAGCTAAAAAAACCCAAAATAAAGGAGAGATCCCGATGGGTGGAGCATCTTGTCCTACTAAATTCTGCATTCAGTCCCTCTAATGTTGGGGTTTATTCTTGGTATTAGATCCTGCATGCATTAATTAATTTGCTGCATTTTGGAATATATAAAAACCAAATAATTGGGTTTTGATTATTGGTTATGCTTACTGTCAGTATTACAAGAACAAAAAAAAAAACCAAGACTTTAATAGCAAGGCAAATAAACTTATTTGCTGGCAATTAGGGGACTCAAACTGAAGTATTTGCTTAAATATTATTATATATTTGAATATATATATTCTAAAAAATAAATCTATGTATTTTTAAAAATGAAAGCCTTTGGTCCAGCTTGTACCCGAAACAAAAATTCTCCCTGATTTCAGCACACTTGAAGGAGAACTCCAGTGGATTTAGGAAGATATTAACTCAGGGCTGAGATGGATGGGATTAAGAGGTCAAACTGGAAAGAAACAGAGCAAAGCAGAGCCTGAACCTGACACACCGATCCGTTGTTTTCATAGATTTTTAAGCAAGAAAATGCCATTATAAACATCTTTCCTGACCTCCTGTGCATTGCCAGGCAGGAAATTTAATCCCTGATTCCTGCATTAGGGGAAACCTCTGCTCTGTTTCATAAAATGCTTGTCTTGTTTGTTTTGCTGGGTGATATTTTACCTTCTCAGGGTGGAGAAAATCAGCCATTAGAAAGCCAATTTCTGCTCCCATTGCTGGGGATTTCTTTGAAGTATTTTGATATCTGTTGTCTAAATAAAGGCTTCACAAAACAAACCCCACTGAAAACAGCTCAAATCTCTTCCCATCACTGCTCAATTCTTGGGTATTTTTTTTCCTCCCTCTCTTCAGATTACAAAAATCTCTTTGCTTGTTCAAAAGCCTGAGCCCACCTGGACCCCTCCTAAGCCTGGTTTGGCCATAAATCCAAGGTGAAAATCCTCACTCTAGTCCCAGGGGGGACATTCAGTGAAGGAATGCCACACAAACAAGGTAACATGATTTCTTTTTTTTGGAAATCTACCTCCAGCTCAGGAAACTGGAGGGATGAGATTGGAATTCTGGCCAAAAGGTAAATCAGGGAGTAAAATAAGATGGGAAAAGTGCTGAGAAAGGAGTTTTGTAGGGACTCTTACATCTCCCACTCATTGCAAACCCAGAATTGCGCTCCCCATATTGAGAAAATCTGTTTTTTTTAATATCCTGGCACACCTTCAGTGGCTGGATTTGTCTGCCCTCACTTTATTATGACAAGAAGTGAAATCTCAGGGGAATTTTGGCACTTAGGCTGTTCTATTCAATCACTGTAAATATATGTATATGTAAAGTCTGAATTTTCTACCAAAAATGAAATAGGAACTGTGCACAGTGTATTCAGGTGTCTGAATAGAAGGTGTGGAAATACTAAATTTCACTGAATCAGAATGCATTGCCCTGGAAACATTCCTGCAAAGGATAATTTAAGAGTTTGGGGATTTTGCAGGTTGCTTAGATGAGTTTCTCCGCAATCTGATTTGTGCTGCCCAAATTAATGGAATCAACACGTTCTGTGGTATTTCTGCAATCACTGCTTTATCTTAATTATAAGTAATTTGCAAAAGGTATTGGAGTGGAAAAATAAGCAAAGTAATACAAAAAATCTCAGCTAAATGCAGTGCCAGAAAGATATAATTATATTATTGATTTCATTATCAAACATTAACTAATTTAGGTTTTTAAATCAGCTTTTCAGCCAAAGCATTGCTCTGAGAGTATTGAGCAATCCTGATGTTTTGTTTTCAATTTTTTTATTAGATTTTCCTCTGGAATGAATTTTTGCATTAGAAAGGTGGATAAAAATAATCTGAAATTATGTTTTAAGATTTTGAAAGAACATTTGTAAGAGTTTTAATTGTTCTGAAAGAGGGGAGTCAGAAAGGGAAAGACCAACTTGGCCCAGAGGAGCTCTGAGGTTGATATCAGAGTAAAATTTCTGTATGAAACACTTGAAAAATACAAACTCCGAAAAAAAAGATTTTTGAAAAGAGAGATTTCTAAAGAAAATCAGGAAGACATCCATTTGCTGAAGACATTAATTTCAGCATAAAATACAGCAAGTGGGAGTAAAAATCAGTATATAAGGGGCACCTGAAGCAGTTGGATGGCTCAGGGACCCAAATGCAATCTGTGTTCTGGTTTGGAATTTTCAATCAAGACTCACTGGAAATTCTCTCCTGGGGCTGCTTTTGGCCTTGGTTGGTTTGGGTTTTCTTTCTGTGGAGGAGCTGAAGAGACCCCAGAGGGGAAAGGAGGAGGACAGCTCTTCCCCAGGCCCTGTGGACACAGATATCTGTGGGTTAGGAAGGTGAACGATGTGCCCATGTGTCTTTTGACATATTTATTTGCTAAAACCTCTGGGTTTTTATGAGTTTCATGGGGCAGAGGTGTTTTTATGATGCTCTAACCTGACCCAAGCACTTGGAATTGTCAGAGGCATTTGCTGACTGTGCTGCTGCACATTTCTCCTTTCAGTTCTCAGCTGAGAGTATTTCTGATTTGCTATAAATCACTTCAAATGCATTTTCAAACAGTTTTCCATCCTTTTTGCAGAAAAGAAAGAGAGAAAACAAGGGAGAAACTGGCCTGCCCAAATGCAACTGCTCCTTGGCTTTGCAGCATGGAGACTCATAACCTTTCCTGAGGAATTCATGATAATCTAGCATGCTGGCAGGCCACCAAGGTGAGGAAATTTACCTGATTTAGTCATCTGGAGGTGATTAAGTTTGCATACAACTGGTTGGAAACTCCTGTGGTACATTTTGTACCTCAGTTTGTTCTCCTGACCAGAGAGGGTCTGGTTTGGTGCTGGGGAAGGCAGCGGGGCCTCGATGGATCCAAATCCTTGGACCTGAGCAGGACCTGAACAACCGAAACCCTTTCTGGTGCTTTGTGCTGGGTCTGAGCACCCCCAAACTGCTGGAAAACCAGAAGTGCAGGTGAATTTGTCAGCAGGCACCTGCAGATCTGGGGGATCTCACCCAAAGAAAGGCTGGAAGGTGCCAGAGGATAGGGGAAGTTTTGGCCTGGCTGCTACGGTGAGGTATCGAGGGGAGGATGAGCTCCGAGGGATTTATCTCTGGCTTCTGTTTCCAGGTGAGTTAATAAAAGCTCATTTCAGTTCATCTGCATCCACTGGGTATTGCCTGTGTGTCTTTGTGGCTGGAATGAGGCTGCAGTCATGCCTTGGCCAGAGGAGCAGAGCTCAGAGAGTCTGATGTCCATGAATTAAAAGAATCAATCTCTTCCAACACACTTTAAATTGATCTTTGATTGGACCACATGACCCTTGGATAAGGCACCCTGGTATTAGTCAATTTGACTTGGAAAGATGATGATACAAATTCAAATGGAAAGATGATCTATATTGAGCAGCTGTGGTTCTGCAGAGTGATTTTTTTCCTTTTTTTTTTTCGTTTGTTATTAGTATGCTGCTCTGTTTGTGAAGTCCTTTTTGTGAATACTGATGTCTGAGCCCAGGGCTGTGTCCAGAATTGCAAACTTGGGCATTTGCATTAACGATCTGTGGCCTGTATTATTGCTTTAATCCTGCCTTCAAATTGCTCAGAATCTATAACACAAAATGCTCCTATATCCTCTGCTTAAAAGAACCTATTTATGTCTAACACAGTTACTCAGAGCTGCAGGCTGGTTTGAAGGGTCTGCCTTCAAGTAGTTTGAAATTCACGTGAACGTCTTGAGAATGTACAATTGAGATTAAAGTCCTGAATTCCCAAGGGAAGGGGTTGTGCTCAGGCACCTGGACTGCAAGGGAGGCTCCTTGGGTGTGGTTTTATGTGCCCACTGGAGAGTGGGCAAGTGGAGTAAATCTTTTCCTGTGGCTGCCAGGATTTCAGCAGGATTTGTGTGACCTTTGCATGAGTGACAATGTAAAAACGAGGCGTGGAATGATTTCCAGCTGATTTATTTTTGATTAACCATAAAGCAAATGCCAGTAATTTTTATGGGTGTGGAAAAGGTGAAACCTCGCTGACCTACCTCAGATATTCTTTAAACGAGGCTTATCCTCACAAAGAAGTGTTTATTTTAAAATCCAATAATTACCTGATTTATTAACGAGCTAAACCAATGCCTCTTCAATGTCAAACACCTCCTGCTTTCAGCCTCTCTCTCACACGCAACTCCATGACCAAACCTTATTTCTAACCCCAGCTGATTTCAGCCCATAATTAAAATTTCATGGCTAAATTATAAATAGCCCTTTCCCCTCATCCCCTGCCAAAGAAGATTTGTGGTGGGACAACTGACGAGGCAGGACACTTCTGAATTTAGATCTGGAGGCTCCATTGTGTCAGCTCCTTTGTAACATGACTGCCTTGTCAGCTGCATCAATAACAGAGGGCCAAGATCAATCTGCAGTGAAGGGAGTGAGGTCATTTATCCAGCTGTAAGAATGGGATTCTTCCCCTGGAAGCTGGAATTCCCCTGGTCAAGCTGGATGTTGCTTTTCACATGCCCCCAGTTTGGAAAAGCCAGCAGTAAATCAAATTAAACCGCCAGAGCAACGTGTTGCTCCTAAAGATTTGAATGAAAACAGATCATATTTCAGGTTTTGGAACGTAGCTTATATCTCTAAAGCACAGGACGCAGTGTTTTGGCTCTGTTTTGTTGTTTCTAAGCTTTGTGTTGTGTTTTTTTCACATGAGTTTAGCTGGAAAGCTGTGGGTGAAAGGGGGAGAAGTGGTGGCTGCAGCCAGGAGGGTTAACTGCACAAAAAAGCTGCTTGGGTTCTGTTCTGCTGGGGATCTGCAGGTCATGGAGGGGATCATCCACGTGGAGGAGCCCAAAGGAATCCTCTGAAGCCAAAAATGCCACCTGAACATGCCCCTGATACTTCCTGCTGCTTTTCCCATCTGAGGCATGCACATTCCACATCCCTGCAGCGTGAGCCAGAGGCTGAATGCCTGCTCTGGACAGGTCCTTGTGAAGGGATCACAGTTTCATAAAAGGTTAAAAGGCTGCTCAGGATCACTGTTCCCCTGTAGGAACTTTCCTACGAGCCCCTCTCAAGCAGAGTTTCATCCTCCATTTGCCTTCAGCAACGTGGCTTTAAATTCCCATCCCAGCAGGGTCACTCCACCTCCCAGTATTACAAGCAGGTTTTTTTTTTTTCCCAGGTAATATCTTGAAATTTGATGTCTGGGAGAGGTGCTGAGCTTCTGGAATGCAGCAGACCCCTGACAAGTGCAACAGGGTTGTGTCTGTGCCAGCTGAGGGCTGAACTGGGTTTGTATAAAAATCATCCAGAGCTGTGGTTACAGCCTTTGCAGCAACAAAGATGTGTTAGAAGTTGTGATCTCTTCTTCTAAACCTTCTTTAAAATTGGTGGTCTGGAGGTGGGCAAGAGGTTAATGGTTGAAAATTAATAATTGTGCAGTGATAGAGGGGGAAAGTAAGAATGTACTTCTCACCTGTGTCCCTGCAGACACTGGCCCAAGGTTTTGAGGCAACATCCAGAGCCCCCCTTGCTGATTGTGTGGTTCCAGCTCTCCAGGGTTGGGTACACACAGCCCTGACAGGCCAGCCAGGGTGCCAGAGGGACACACAGGAGATTGGAAGAGCTCTGGCTGTCAGGAATGGCAGATCTGTGCCTTTCCAGGGCGAGGCTGACAGCTCCAGGGCTGTGGGGACAGCTGGGAGCTGGGACGAGGCTGCTGATCTCCCCAGGATGCAGGAGGGCATCAATGCCAGCCCTGGTGTGCCCAGGGGATCAGGGAATAAACCTCTGCAGCCACACAGGTTCCCTCCAGGGCAGGAGGAGTCCGAGCAAAGTGGATTGGGAAGGGTTTTTCTTGAATTCTTTCTGCATTGTGGCTCCAAAATTATCCTCTTTCAATCGTGGCTCTGCTTGGGGCTGAGGATAAAGAAAGAACGACTCACAGAACTTTGCATGTTCATTGAGGAAGTATTAAAAGTTGAGCCTGGGTGAAATGTGTTGCAAAATTTTTTATTTCCACCTGCTCGTTGCCATGTGTTGGAGTAGTTTTTTTAATTCACATGTTGCTTTTAATTGACAAAGAATTTTATGGTTCTTGCTATGGATGTGCCATTCCTGCAGCTTTGTCCCTCACTGTTCAGCTCACTCCTCATAAGAATTTCTTCTTTACTGACTCAGGTTAAACTACCATTAATTTAATAAAATTAACACTCTAATTTAATATAACTTAGAGTTATTTATTAGCTGTTTAGCACTGCTTAATGCAGAAAACCTGTTTCAACCAACACAGGTTTAAAGTGACAGAAAAAATAAGAGAAAAACCTGATGGCATCTTTAAAAATGAACCTAATACAAAGCGCAGTTCATAATTACTTATGTGCTTTTAGACTGGAGGTGCTTGAACAATCTGGTGTAGCGTCAAAGAATTAAAACCTGAATTAAATTAATACCAAAATAACTTAGATAATTCTGGTAGTGACTGTGTACCTGGCAAAGTGTTGTCCCACTGCTGCCTGGGTTTTAATTGAAAAGAAGCTCTTGGCACTGAAAGACCTTACAGAGCTGGAAGGGTTGGTAATAAGGAACCAAATTAAATCAGAAGTCAGCTTTTTCCAAATTAAATATCTTTCCAAAGTTAACTGGGATTAGTTTATGCACCCACTTGTTTAAAATGTGATTCTTGTTGAAATAGAATCATCACAGGATGGTTTGGGTTGGAAGGGACCTCAAAGCTCATCCCATCCCACCCTTGCCATGGGCAGGGACATTTTCCTCTGTCCCAGGTTGCTCCAAGCCCTGTCCAGCCTGGCCTTGGACACTTTCAGGCATTCAGGGCCACCCACAATTTTCCTGGTAATCTATGGCAGGGCCTCATCACTGTCCTGGTTAAGAATTTCTTCATCAATATCCTAAATTAACTAAAAGCTACTCTGAGTGCAAGGATGGAGTCTTGGTGCAGGTCATAAATCAACTTTGCATTAACTAAGACCTCTCTAAATTTTTCCACCTGAAACATTACTTTTTGTAAAAAAAGCAGACTAGTTTGGACAACATTTTTAGAGGTAAATCTGGAATTTCCAATGCCTCCTTTAAAGTCTTTCCTCAAAAAACTTCCCTCCTCCCATAGATTGCCGCTAGAATTCGAAACATTAAAAACAACCCAAAATGCATCTCAGAAAACTCCCTTTTTGACCTCACTGGAAGGAGCCCTCCTGCTTGCTGTGCCATTCCAAAGAAAAGTGACCTGAAACCCAGCCCTGGTAAGGAAGGAGAGGAAAACGTGTCCCAGCCGTGGCTCGGAGGGGGAGAGAGTGAAGGATGGAGAGTCATGGCCTGATGGGCTCGGCTCCTCCAGCTCACTGAGCACACAGAGCAGCACCCAGAGCCCTGATTTTCCCCTCCCTCAGTGGAATTTTTAGCTGGATATAACCCTGCCATCCTCACTGAAATAATGCCTCACTTATCAAGCTGTGGCTGGGGGGATTTTGTGCTCGGAACGGAACAGCTCCGGCTGAAACGCAAGTGGGAAAAGCCACTTTTTGTCAAGAGGAAGGATAAATATGGCAATTTTAATATTCAAATGAGCCCATAGGTTGGTTTTATTCAGCAAATGAAACATCCCCATCCACTTCTTATAAGCTGTGGTTTCAGAAAAATCATGATTTGTGAAAAAATTAGGGTGCACTTCTCATTTAAACACAAAACCTAAATATTTACACTGAACAAAGACAAGACCTTCGCAACCTATTAAAGCAGAAATAATTCTGCTGCCACAGCAATTGTGTGAGGAGTTTACATTGAGAAATGAGGAAAATCTCCCTGTTTTGGTTCACTTCAAAAAAAATAGGGATCATTTTCTTCTTTCACAAATGATTTTGCTGTCGAGATGTTTCTCACAATGGCTGCATTCACACCTGCCCTCGAGGAGTTTGTGGCAGCAATTCTGTGCAATCCAGAGATCTGCAGGGGATTCATGCCCCCAAAAATGCCCTCCCAGCTGCACTTCCAGCTCATGTTTAACACAGGAGGTTATGTAAAGTATGATGTGATAATTATGTGGCTTTTTAAATCATGAAAGGTGATATGGCAGCATTTTTTAAGCATTTTTTTTATTTCTTTAATTAGTTTCTCTTAGGTTATTATCTCTAAATTCTTACATTTACTTAAAATTGTAGATTCAATAATATCTTTCAAAATCCCTGGTTTTAATTTTTAATGTGTACCAAAAAAAACCCCAAAAAACCCAAGAAGAGGAATAAGAATGACTCAAGACTTGTCCTTGACAATTATAAATATTTTTTATTGCTTTTATGATTTTAATATTCCTAATGATTTAAAAATCTGTTCTGATGTTATTCTGGAAGAGGCCAGATGGCCAAATAACGTGTAGCATGTAAATTAAATCAGCAGTCTGATCAAAATACTCATCCAAAAACAAATACAAGCTGTGACAATAATTCCACAACCATTTTCAAAAGATAGGAAAAAGAGTCTTGTGCCAAAAACTGTGCTTTGGGTATTCCTTAAAATTGCATTAGTGGTTTTCACTGGAAGGAACATGGAAATTGATGTCTTGTGTGACAGGGGCAAGCATCTCTATAATATAGAAACATAAATATTATTAATTATTCAATTCTTTAGTAATGAGTGTTTTAGTATTGGCTTTTTATGGTGGGTTGAAGGGGTGTGCTCTGTGCTTGGCAGTTCTGTCCAGTGCCAAAAGTGCAGGAAAAGTTCTGTGGACGTGGAATTTTCCAGACTTTTTGCTTTAGAAGTTATTCCCAAATGCTGCCATCAGCAAAGCAGCCCCAGCTCCAGTTAAACCAGTCAGGCCAGTAATGCAAACCAGTTCAGAACTGTCCAGGGAGGCCCTGAGTAAACTGGAACTGGAATTAAGATTAAGGATATCCCAAAAAGGAGTCAACCAAAGTGATTGCGCTTTCACATTATTTGGATTGTTTAGGGTGTCCCACACAGCTCTCTCCTTCCAAATTGCCAGCTTTAATTTTATTGTACAAAGGAACGTTGCTGAGTCCCAAAAATCTGGGTAAAATGATTTTTTTTTTCCTGGAGTAAGAGGCCTCATCTCATTTTATCTCTCTTTCATTCTACCCAGCAGATCACTGGAGATTGTTCTTGATTTGCTCTTGCCAGATATTGTCCCTCTTTATTAATATAATAACACTGAGATTTAATTAGACCACATATTTTATTTTACTTCCCATCCTGTCAGCAACAAAAGGTGCAAGGAGAGCAGATCATAAAACATGTCAGCTTGAGTGGGGGGGGGGTCACTCCATCAGCCACAGGGCACAGAGGAAGGTTATGGAATACGGGCAGCACGGAGGAGGAGGAGGGAATAATCACATTATTCTCATATTGGCTTAGATCTGCTCCTGTTTAAATCAAAGTTTTAATATAGTGAGAATATAATTCTCAGAATACAATTCAGAATATAATTCAGAATATAATTCTGGCCTCTTTTGGCAAACACTCTGTGGAGAGCAGGACCCTCCTCATGTAGAAACACATCCCAAGGAAGGAGCTGAAGTGGCCCTGACCGTTTGGTGGCAATGGTTTAGGTGACAGTAATGCCCTATAAAGTTTTTTACCTCTAGGTCACCACTCCAAATCCAGTCTAGGTCATTAGTGACACAGAGTCGTTATCATCTCATGAATGCCATCAAACGGCACTCCAAATGTTAAGTATCCCATTCTGCAGCTGAGACATGAAGAGCTTTGCTGTCAATTTTCAGGACGATCAGTGAATTGCTCTCCCTCTTCACCAGCAGCCTCTCCTTCATCACAGCCAATAAAAGCCATCACCTGCCCAGGGTGGTGATATCCTGTGGCTAACCTGCCATCCTCATTTTCTGTAGGAGAGCCTGAATGATTTATTTGGTTTGTGTCCAATATGATTTTCGTCCTGTCATTGTCTCATATTAACATTTCCCCTTACTTTCTCCACCGTGGAGGTGCTTTGGTGTAGTTGATATTTATTGCCAAGGGGTAAATAATTAAACCCAAAAAGTGCTTTTCATCTCTGTGTTTTCTGTTGTTATTTGCAGAGGTGCCTGGAGGACAGTGTTGACTTTAACAATGATATTATTTCCATTTTATGTTTCAAGACACAACTATTAGTCCAGTTCAAATAATGCTAAAACTTCAAAATTGACACAGGAAAGCCTTGTCAATAAAACCCTCAAAGTTAATTCACAAGAAAGTTTCCTTTTATTTGGTGTCACGCTCCCCCAACATTTGGATCCAAGTGTCCTCAGCTCCAGTCTTTGTGAAGAGGGCTGGGGAAAGATTTTTCAGTGCTGGTCAGGGTGGGGATTTCTTCCTTTTCTGTTCTGGCTACATCTCTATTATCATTTACTTCAGGTTCTTTTCCCCTTTATTATTCATGCTGCATCTCAGTTACACTTGGAGACTTCTCAACAATTCCTGCAGCCCAGTGACATGTGAAGGACAACATTTTGTGACCTGGTGGCAACCTGAGCCTGTCATACCTTGGCCACGTGCAGCCTGCATGGAACAAGGACAGGTGAGGCGTTTGCTGACCAGGGCTGGGGTTTTAAATAACACCAGCCCTGCTGGAACAGTCCCTGCTGGAGCTGGAGTCCTTTGTGAGGGTGACCCTCCTTTGGGCCAAGAGGTCGCTCTCCACTGCATAGAGAAGAAAAAAAGGACAGACACTTGGAGAGAACAGTGAGGAGGAAGCCAAGGAACTGCCAAAATGTCTTTAGAAGATGAGCAAATTATTATTTCTTAATGTGCTTAAAAGACACAGAACTGAAATGAAAACTAGTAGGTCTTTTTTTTTTTTTAGATAAAGTAGAAAGAATCCGTGAAGTTTTTCTTTCTCTCTTCCTCCTCTTTTTTTTTTCTTTTTTTTTGACCCAGAGTTTCTAAAATACTTTTTAAATAGGACTGTACTCCCCAGCCTTACTTTTCCAATTTCCTCTTAGTGCTGTTTCTACAAAGGCTCGTGCTGGTGCCACTGGAACTTTCATAGCCAGCCTGCTTTTCCCCATCCAAAGTGCAAGCAAGGCTGAAAATGGAGAGCTATTAAAAGCCCTGCTCCAGATCCAGGTGGAGAGTGGTGTGTCAGCTGCTGGAGATGAAGGACATTTGAGGTAAGCAGGTTCTTCCCTTGTCATTTAGAACAAACAAGGTTTAAAAGTTGAGGGCAGGACCCCTGAGCAGAAAGGGATGCTCAGAGAATCATTTCTGAGGCCAATTGTGCATGTAAAAAAAGGTTAAATGTGTAAAATAAGGTTAAACATGTAAAATAAGGTTAAAGCTGTACACAGCCTGGGCTTGGGGTGGCAGCTCCCATCCAAGGGCAGAGGTGTCCCTGTAGGACCAGCACTTCCATGGAACGATGAGTGCTCAGCTGCCTTTGTCCTTTTTCCATGAGGGTTTGCTCCAGCCCAAAAGGAGATGAGTGCAGAGACTGGTACAAACTGCTCTGGCTTCAGGAGAACACGCAGGAAGGAAAGAAACCAACGTGGCTCAGTAGTAAGATCTGGAGAAATTCAGATTTTTGTCCTGGCAGTGCTGAGGAATGCACAGCAGGTAAAGAGGAGGGAGCAAGACTTGCCTGGACACATCCCCACCAAAGTTTCCCTTTTGTAAAAGGAAATAAAAGCAACAATCATAATTTGAAGATATTTTGATTTTTGTAATTACACTGGTTTCTGCTTCCAGATTGTGTAAAACTGTTAAAAATCGGTTTGTTCTGCAGAACAGGGGGGCTCCTTTCTGTTCACTGTGATAACAGGAGGGAATCTGATGTCTCATTACCACAGTTTTCCTCTCAAGGAGCCAGTCTCAGACCAGCTCTGCTAACAGTGAAATGTGATTAGAAGCTCTGCTAGGTCACAGAGGACTTTCTTCGTCAAATGTGAAAATATCGTCTTATTTAATAGACCATCAGAGTCACCAGCTTTTCCAAACCACCTTCCTAAAGAAAAAGAAATTAAATAAATTTGAAATTACTTAGGAAAAACTTGTGGGAAACTGCATCTTGTGGTCCACATGCAAAGATCTCAGAGTCTCTTGAAAATCTTTTTTTATTTTATGTATTTTTAAGGCACGGCTCCTTTTGGTTTATTTTGTTTTTACTGGTACAGTGCCTTCTAAAAGGTTTTATATGTATAAAAGAATGGAAATACAGCAGCTGAAGCAGTTTACAAGGAAAAGCAGGAGGAGGATGATTTACTGAGAGCTGTAATGAGAAATAGACTCTCACTTTCATAAATTCAGAGTAAGTCCTGGTGCATCTCCCTTAATGGATGTCCTCTCCTGAAGTGCCACGCGACTCTGAGTCCATCCACTGGGGAAAACACATGGATTGCACTGGGTTATTTAATAATGCAGGCAGTGAGGAGGGAAAAATCACTGCAGGCAGAGAGCTGCTCACAGCTCAGGCCTGAAATCCCCAAAAATGAATGCCGAAGTCCTGCTCTACCCCCCCCCATCCAATCGGGAAGATGAGTAGTCCCACACAGCTCTTCTCATCAGGTCCTGAGCAGCACTGAGGAATTATTGATGGAGCTTCCCGTGGATTGCAGGATGAGAGCCTTGGAGGCAGAACTAGAAGGTTCTTTTAACCCAGGAATTGCTGTTGCCTGTTGGAATCTCCAGGAAAACCGAGTGTCTTTGAAGGTGTTTGGTTCCGTGCTGCCAATCAGAGGAAATGTGACAGTTTGCCTTGGGAATAATTTGGAATAATTTTTTTACATCACTGAGAAGCATTTTGCCTGAAGGTGTGAATTTCAAATCGTGCACTATGAATCTCGAGATGTGGTGCTGGGTCTCAGGAAAAAGGGAAGAAAAGGGAGAGAAAGCCAGTAATGTAGATAAATAGGAGAAAATGAAATCTACATGAGAAGTTTGATTAAATTTGGAATCTGCTGCTGGACCAGAAAGATAGAGCTAAGTAAAAGCATGGAGTTAACTAAGGGAAAAATGAGTTTGGAGCAGGAACAGAACTCAAATTCATCTTTGCCAGCGAGGCAGGAAGCTGGAGTGACCTTGAGAACTGCTGTGAGTGCCGTGCACGTGCGAGCCCCACGGCGGCACGAGAGAGCCTTGCACAAAGGCAGCTCTGATTTTCATTTTGGTGCATTTAACACAGAGCTGCCATGCACCATGTGTGGCAATCTGTGCTAAGCCTATAACTCAGCCTGCTGAGAATCCAAGGGACTGGCAGGGAAACTCAGGTTCCTGAGGGCAGGATGGTTTTGTATCTGAAGTAGCCTCAGTCTCTCCGTGGTGCAGGAGAACTGCATGTGTCATTAGGTGTAGATTAATAGGTGACAGCCTCAATTTAGATGTGTTTTTTACAAACAGAGGGATTCTTCCTGGCCATCAGGAAGCATTTCTTCATGGAAAAATGTTAAACATTGGAAGGGGCCACCCAGGGAGGTTTGGAGTTCCCATCCCTGGAGGTGTCCAAGGAATGCCCGGATGTGGCAGTTGGTGCTCAGGGCTGGTGACAAGGCTGGGATCTGTCACAGGCTGGATTTGATGGTCTGGGAGGGCTTTTCCAACCTCAGTGATGGTGTGATTCTGTGATGGCACCTTGGGCAGTGGTGATAGAACCAGTGGTGACAGTTTTAGGGTCTCTGAATCAGTGAATGGGTAAGTTACTGCTGTGTCATGGCCGGTGCTTGTCCTAAAGCTCCCGTGCTTTTGGTTTTAAACTGAAGAACTCATCCTCCCTCAATGAGAAGCGTGGCCACATCCCCAGCCAAGGCTGTCCTGTGTCCCACCAGTGGCTGAGCTCCTCTGGAGGGTGCTCCCCCAGCCCCAGCTGAGGAAGGATCCTGCTGGGATGGGCAGGACCATAGAATACCTGAGGGAGCTCAGGAAGTCCCTGGGCACAGCTCCCGCCGGGTGCTGAGCTCTCACTGCTATTGCTGGGGCTGCTCTCATCACTGTTGTGTACCCAGAGGGATAAATAAAACACAGAGAGAGAGCAGAATAATGCAGTGACACCTTGAGAAATGTCCCAGACACGTCACTGTCCTGTTGAGGCGTGCTTCCCACGAGTGAGACACTCAGCAGTGCTTCCTGCAGCTATTTCCCATCACACTGATCCTCTGTGGGCTCGTTTTTCTGCTCCCATGACCTATTTTTTCCTTTCTGTCCAATCACAGCCACTTCATCTCCTTGTTTTAACATCCTATTCTTTCTGTCCAGACTCTCTTTTTAAATTTTTTTTCCCTGATAGTTAACTGTAATTATACAGCTTTTTAATGAGTTTTGATTCATTTAAACATGCTTTATGTGCCTTACAGCAAACCCCCTGCTGGTCTAATTTTATATAGTGTATTTGATTGAGACCTCTTTTGCAAGTACACAGTTTGTGCATGGCAAGCACAGTCCCAACCATAAATTCTGCTTTATTCCCACTCTTCTGATTAGATTTTTATTTGCATTACCTGAATGTTTTTTTCCCACTAAAATCCGGTCACGTACATTTTAACCATAGAGCAAATTAATTCTTGCTATATTTAATGCCTTTATGGAGCTTCTAATTGTTAATTTCAAGCATTCCAAAATTAGTTCCCTTTTATTAATTGGGGAGTCACTGCATTCTAGAGAAGATAGAAAGCTCTCTTGCAAATCACATCAACTGGACTGATGTTCTGAAATATGTTAAATACTCCCCAGCGAGTGGTGGTACGGTTCATTAGTCGTGTCAGTGCCGCAGCCACTCTGAGATCTGCTGTGGGGTAAAGGTGCTGTGAGAGGCAGTGTCAGGAAGGATGAACTGGCACTACAGACAGTAGTTTTATGTTTAGGGTAAAGCAGAAAGAAAATAATAATTTAAAATAACTGGGAAAATGTCATTATCCCCAACAGAGAGCTTTAGAATGCTTCTGTCATCTAATTCCAACTCCCTGCCATGGGCAGGGACACCTTCCACCATCCCAGGCTCCTCCAAGCCCTGTCCAACCTGGTCTTGGGCACTGCCAGCGATCCAGGGGCAGCCACAGCTTCTCTGAGCACCCTCTGCCAAGACCTCCCCACCTTCACAGGGAGGAATTTCTTCCCAAAATCCCATCTAAAGCCACCATGCAGCTCAAAGCCATTCCCCCTTGTCCCATCATCGGACAACACTCAGCGAAAACTTTTAATGCTCAACAATGCCATGAGAAAGGAGGGGACTTGGTTTGGGTTTCCCTCTTGGTTTCGGTTTCACTCCTGGTTTGGGCTTCAATCCTGGTTTGGGTTGCACTTTTGGTTTGGGTTTCCCTCTTGGTTTGGGTTTCCCTCTTGGTTTGAGTTTCCCTCTTGGTTTGGGTTTCATCTTGGTTTGGGTTTCATCTTGGTTTGAGTTTCCTTCTTGGTTTGAGTTTCCCTCTTGGTTTTCCCTGGAGCTCAAACACCTTACAAAGAGTCAGGATCATTTTATGAGTGCCACACAGAAAGTTCAAGCAGAGCAAGAGCTGTCCAGACAAAGTTTTTCTGAATATATTGACTGTGTGGATAAGATGCAGATTAAGACTTCCTTTCTAGAGTGGTCACCAAAAATAACCCACCTCCCTCCCGGCAACAGCTCATTAACTGGCTCATCTCCATCCCCCTCTCCAAACAGATCTTATCAGCAGCACATCTGATGGGACGAGAGTGTCTTGGGATGTACATTTACATACAGAGATAAAAAGGCTTACATAACCTTAGAGCAGACAATTGCCAGTGTTCCCTTGCTAAATTCTTCATAATGGGCTTTTCCTGCCTTGTCAGCAGCTCCATGACAATAAAGCCAATGGCTCAGGTGTCCTGAGAGCCAATTTCGATGACCACAAGGCAAGAAATGCCAAGTTCCCTTCCTTTTTCCAGCTAGATGGATGATGTCTGAGCAAATAAAAAAATCTCTGTGTTATGGTTCTTAACTAACCCATTCCAAATAGCCCCAGGAAATATCTGCATCTCTTTGTTTTATAGCAGGGTGTTCAAGACTATTTAATCTTTCTCAAAAACATGGCAATAAAATGGAATTTTCTGAAGCCTTCCAAGAACCCAGTCAGGGCACGCACTGACAAAATCCCCAGTGTTTAAAATCATGGGCACAAAAAGAGCACTCCAACAATTAAATTTCAGTTTTTTGGTGCTGGGTGTCTTCGACCAGCCTGCTTGCTGAGTCAGAACTTTTGATTTAGTCCTCCCTCATCCAGGTTTTCCATAGGATTTGCATAAATCATCTGATGGATGTGGCCAGTGGGAGCTGTGAGGGTGAAAGGTGAGTCTCAGGACAGCCACTGGCATCTTGCTCAGCTCTCATATTTATTTCCTGAAATACCTGTCCCCAGAGCGTGTCCTACACTGCTCTCAGAGGGATGAGTTGGGGTTGGATTGGAAAACAGAACTCTGTGTCATGACTGCAATGAAGAGTGCTGCTTCCTGAGGGATGATCCTGATTGATCCCAACTTCATCCCACAGAAATCCTGAGGAGTTATGTGGAAATCTTTTGGGAAATGTGGAGCTCAAATGTGGTCATTTGCTGATGGTCAGACCTTACAGTGGACAGGGGTGACCTTATGGGCTTTGTGCTTCTCCCAAGTCAAGATCTCTCCATCCACTCAAGTCAAACTTGCTCAGGATGGAAAAAGTCTCTCTGGGATTTGTCCATAAAAAACTGAGCAATGAATTCATTCAATCACATCATAGAAAATAAAAAGTTTCTGATAGTGTGAGAACACTTTGATTAGCTGTACGATCAGCAAAGAAAAAAACCGATCATAATAGTCACAAAATCCATTGAGGTTTATTTTTGCTCTGAGCACTTCAATTTTCTGCAAAAGCCACAAGCAAACAAGACTCCTGAACCATTTTGATCTACTCTAAGTCAGAAAGCACTCTGTTGGCATCTCTGTATTTTATTATTGTGTCAAAAATTAGGTGAGAAGGAGAAGCCCGAATTAACAAAAAGCCCACGTGTCTTATGTGTTACAAGAATCATTTTTCCCTGGTTCTAAACAGGGAAAAACCCCAGCAGGATTTTGGTGTTAGCTCACAGAAGAGTCAATGTTTGCTCAGCTCTCTCTTCAAACACTCCCAGCATTTTGACCACTCATTTGAAATCCTCCAGCATTCCTTTGAAGAGTTCTGCTTTCCCCAGGTGTTGAAACAAACATTGGACTCTTTGTGACTCTTTCCAGCCAGTTTTCCTGCGGTGCCATCAAAACTCTGTGTGTGGGATTCCTAACGGGGAAAAAAGATTCTGCACCAGCTTGCACATCGTGCTCAATATTCACTAAAAAATGTAAAGTCCACAGAATCACCTCAATTTATGGCGGAAGATCATCCAGGTCAGAAAATGTTCTCCAAAAGCTTTGCTGTTTGTGTGGGACAGAAGACCAAAACCCATGGGAGATGCTCTGAGGAGAGGAAGGACATCCTGGCCATGTCATGATGCAGAGACAGCAGGAAATTTTTAGGTGTCCAAGTGATTTGAGAAAGGTCAGCAGGGCCAGAGAAATCCCTGTGCAGTATTTTCATTCCATGCTTTAAGACAGGATTGGAGTGTTACATTTTCCATGTTAGAGCAGAGCCCTTTATCAGAAATGGGAATGTTTTGATCATGTTTGTACTAATTTTGATCAGAGTGTTTCCCATTCCTGCTGCCAGAAATGTTTTGCTTGCGTGCACTTAAACCAATTTTTGGTGCTTCCAACATCACCATCTTCAAAAGCATGGTGAGAGTTTTAATCCAGCAGGATAAAACTGATAACTTCTATAATGACATAAT
The DNA here is from genome assembly GCA_013400175.1 of Phainopepla nitens. Classification (NCBI taxonomy): domain Eukaryota; kingdom Metazoa; phylum Chordata; class Aves; order Passeriformes; family Bombycillidae; genus Phainopepla; species Phainopepla nitens. Next base: position 129,956 of record VXBQ01009680.1, read on the forward strand.
TATTACTGGGAGCATTAAAGGAATGAATAGAATTACTGCATTTCTTTAAACCAATGTTATTTTTAGCCTTGACTCTACAGTGACACACTGGATGACAGCATTCTTGATATTATTTTAAAATTCAATTTAATATGTAAGCTATTATGTGTGAACTCCCATTCATGACAGGTTACCTGCCTGAGTTTCCTTATTCAAATCCCACTGTAACTTCCAAATTAGGGACTTGACCTTCTCCCCACTTGAAATGAAAATCAGAATTTAAATTTCAGAAAGTTTTGGGGGGTTTCTGGGGGGAGCTTTCCCATTATACAGTTTTTGTTTCTCTTCCATGGACATTAAATATGCTGTTGGGAAGGTGAGAAGTCCTGTGCACCCAACAGGAGATGAGTTCTCCAAAACTGCTCTGTTACCTGCAGGTTACTCATGACATAAATCCCTGCTCCTGTGAGTAAGAGCCTGGATCACAGGCTGGCACTAATCTGCAATCAAGAAAATCCCTCTAGGCTAGTCCACCTGGGGAAAGGGGCTTGAGCATCGCCGGAAGTTTAGGAGGGAATGACTCAGGAAGGCATAAAAAGGGCTCCTCTTAGCCTGGGGTTTCTGTTTTCAGTGGATAACTATGTTAAGCTTTAGGTCTTTTTTATTTTCAGTGAATGAGTATTTGAGGTTCCTTTCCAGCCCTTTCAGAGCTGTAGAGCAAAGGGAAATAAATCCAGTGGAAACAAATCAAACAAGAATATACATCCAAGACATTTCCTCTTAATGTTTTTCAGCTGAAACCCTGCACTAGGTAAGGTTCTTTACTAATCATGTCCTAAAACATGTTTGAAAGCTTTTCCTTTTAATTGAATTTGTTATAATGCTGCAAAGACGCCGAATTTAAAAGATGTTTATTAAACCTGTAAAGCCTCACAGCATTGGGTGCCAGGGTTGTGAAAGCAGGATATGTTCAGCAGCTCAGCTTTTAGGGAGTGCAGCTGGAAATTCCTGTCAGAAATTCCAGAATCAGAGTGTGATTCCTACATGGAGCAGAGGATGCATAGGACGAGCAGAGCTGGAAAATGCTCTCAGGTGCATGGGAGTTTTCTCCAATTTCAGCTCAGCACAAGAGATTTTCCCCAGAGCTCCCTCTGAAATTGTTATCAATGATTTTCTCGCATAGCAGCACCAAGGAGATGCTGTAGATGTTCCTCCAGCCACGGGCAGGGCGTGTTTTCAGGGGAAAAAAAATCCAGAAAAAGAAGCCAACTGAAAAATCAGAATAATATTTATGAAGGGCCTGCCTTTCACCAGCTCAGGGGAAAAATCAGCTGCTTTCTAAACTGACAAATTACTCCCCATCTTTTGTTAGCTGAAGTAATGAGGGTGGAGAGAGATTTGGATGTCGCTGCCTAAATCCCAAGGTAATTTATCCAGTGGTTAACAATGTTCAGAGGAAAATACCTCTGGAAAGGGTGTAAATCAAAGCAGAGCTAAGAGGGAAAAGCTGCATATCTTCTATAACGAGATTGCTGAATGGGAGTTACAGATGTTTTAGCATAAGTGGGAAATTATTGGAATAAGGGAGACATGGCTGAATGAGAAAAGTGATTGGGGATTTAAAACATCAGGAGTTTCTGGGAAGGATATACAAAATGAAATTGGAGGTGTTATTGGCAAGGGATTATGGAGGCTTGCAGAGAAATGATGGATATATTTAGGTGATATGGCAAAGAGTTTTGCTTTGAAATTAAGAGTAGTGAAAGTGGAGAGGTGGCTTTGGAATTTTGTCTGCAGGGAATGAAAGTCAGGTCATTATTTTAAAAATATATTAAGAAAACAGATTAGGGTATCAATTACTGCAAAAGAGCATCAAAATTGATAGTGCATCAATTACTGCTTGATAATTTGTGTGGTCATAAGGAATAAAATTGGAACATGGATTTGCCCCTGGAATAGTCTGCTCACTGCGAATAGCTGTAGGGTTGAACACTGCAAGTGAAACTGGGAAAACACCCCCAGGTTTGTAAATGTAAATTCAATATCATCTTGATCTGCTTGCTTTTGGAAATGTCAACGCTTGGTACTAAAATCCCCAACCCCAAACCTGCAGCAAGGCACTGCCTGCCAGCCCCAAATCCTCAGCTGATCCTAAATGAGCCCAGTGCTGGTGGTTGGTATGAATTGTGGCTGCATCCCTCAGGAACTTCACATCTGGCAGAGCTATTATAATTAATTTATAACCACTACTGTAATTAAAACATAACTGGTTATATTAATGACCAGCACAGGCTGCTATTAATTGCAGATGAGCTTTCTTGGGTTTGCCTTGTCTAGGGAAAAAGTTTATCCCTTCCTTTGCTTCCCATTTTCCTGTTGGTTCCTTGATCTCTCCACCAGCTCTTCCACCATTTTATTTTCCTGGCATCCTGTCTGCCTTTTAAATGGCTCCTCATGGAGCAGGGCATTGATTTCTCCTGCATCTTCTGAATTTCTTTTTCTCTTTTCCTACCTTTTCAAGCTCTTCTTTCATCTCTTTTCCATGCCTGTGTCCCTCTGGTGAAACAACTGCCACCAAATGAACCCCAAAGCCAGCTGGTACCTCCCTGTCCCTAAACCTGCTCTTGTCAGACACAAATCATCCCTTTCCTTTTCTTCTTTTCTGTTTTATCTTGTTCTAAACTGATTCCTATCAAATGATTGCCCAATCCATCTGCCCACCAGGCTGCTTTCTAATCCCAGAGAGATTTGCTACCACTTTAATTTCATGTTGCAGCCACTTCATTGTCTTGCTTTGAGAATTAATCTCTCCAAGCACTTTAACTTCTCCTTTTCTTTATTGCTGCTCTCTCTTGCTTATTATTTCCTCCAACATGCATCAAATTCCCAAATAAAAACCTGACAGTGGCCTTTCAAGAGCTGTAAATATTGATGGTCTGGGTTTTCCTTTCCTTGGATGTTGATTCATGTGATGGCTCTTATCAAAACCCGTGTGGGTCTTCCCCCTAAAATATCTCTCTAGGTGGTGACAGCGGAACAGCTTTAAAAACAAGAGATCACAGCCTTGGAAAGAGGGGAAATTCCTGATATTGGGGACTTATGGGAAAAACTTCTACCCTGAAAATGTTGTTGAGGCTTGGAACAGACTGCCCAGGGCAATGGTGGGGTCACCAATCCTGGAGGAATTTAGAAAAATTTAAAAAATTTTAAAATGAGAGTTCCTGATCTTAAAGGTCTTTTCCAGCCTAAATAATTCCCTGACTCCCTAAGTTTTGAGTTTCAGAATTCTGCACCATCTCTGTTTACTGGCTGAGATAATTGGAGCAATAAATATGAGAAATCTCATAAACTGTGCTCTGAAATACAGAAGATATTTGAGTCTGGTGTGGGACAGGCAGTTTAATCCATGGAATGGGAATGGGAGCAGTTAAAAGCTTTCAGAACCTTCTTCTGTGCCATGGCACAATCAATATTATTGAAAATCAAAAGGCAGAATTACCCAACACAGAAATATCGCTTAAAAAAAAGGATACTTTTTGTTCAGCTTGAAGAAAAACATTTAATCCAAAAGAAACAGGATTTTCAGGCTGGTTTTTTTGGCATACCAATCCATATTTCTGCATGCAGGTGCTTTCTTTTGACGAGTTTTAGTTGACAGGTGTTTAAGGGGAAAATTGAGTTATTAATGTGGTGGGGGAGGTGTGCCCTGGATGAGACAAAAATCCCACAAACAACCAGTGGAGTAAAATATTAAGTTAGTATGAGATGTGGGGCTGTAGTCCAGCTGGAATGGAACCCCAATCATGAGGTTAACTTGAAATTTTAAATTTATTTTTAACACAAAAATTAGAAATTCACACCAACATGAAAACAAGGAGCTCTCTCTCTCCCCATCACCTCAAAAAAAATGAGGTAATTTAGAGGGCAGACTGTGGATCAATACAGCAGCTTTTTGTCAGCACAACAATTTTTGTTGATTGATAAATTGTCTGATATTTTCAAATTTAAAAAGAGAATAGTGGAAGGCATCCTTGACCCTGGCAGGGGGTGGCATGAAGTGATCTTTAAGCTCCCTCTAAACCCAAAAAATTTCTAGGACCCTCTGCCTGTCCTATCTCTGCCAACCTAAGCTAAATCTTAGCACTGAAATTTTTAAAATCAAAAGTGAAATTACCCAAATTCTGATTGCAGGGCTAAATACCCTCTCGCCTGATGTTTGTTATATGTTATTACCTCAGCCCAATAAAAGAATATCATCATTAACTTTATTTAATGGTTGCCACCAACTGCAAACTCATTTAATTATAACCACGAGGCGAGGGCACGTAGTTAGACTGATTATTTATCAGCCAGAGGTTGATGGCTTTAATAGGGCAGTAATCTCCTAATGAATGCACTTTAATTGTCTATATGGAGAGGCTGTGGAATTGTTATTTAAAGTGCAGAACAAGCCCTGAATTGCCAAGGCCCAGACAGAACAGGGTGAAACGCTACTTCCCAAACAAGTTCCTTTCTGCAGTGAATTAAACTTGAACCAGGGTCAACCACCTGCAGTAAAACCCAGTTTTTATGGCCTCTTTGGCTTTTGAAATGTTATTTTTCTTCCCACCCCCACCCCGTTTATGGTGTGCATGAGTGTTTCTTGATTTACAATGAAATGTTTTATTAAAGTATCTCTGCACCTGCAGAATACTGAAACTGGAGGGATTATTCACAGACACACATTGAAAAGCCAAAAAGTCAGCCCAGCCTCATGTCCTGCTCTCCTTGGGAACAATAATAACTGTCCATGGGTTTTGGGTGGGCTGCAGTAGAATGTCATGAATTTATTATTTCATAGTGATTTGTACTGGTAAATATTTTATTAAGTGTTTAAAGTGATATTTTTCAATAGTCATACCCAGTGCTACAATTCCTTTAAGATATTGGCGTTTTGCTTGTTTATTAAGTTTCATTTGTGTCTTAAAAGGGTTTCAGAGTGGGTTGTGGTTGGAATTGATCAACATCATTTGAAGGATGCTCAGTGGCCACAGGGAGCATCACAAAAAAATCAAAGTTTGGGGTGGTTCTGTCAGGATATTTAGGCTGGGTGATTTCTGTGCAATGCCAGGATTCAGGAATATCCAATTTCCATAGTGTGTGTAAAGAATTCTGCTTTGAGAATCATTCCTGACTCTTGTCTTTTTCTTTGGTTCAGTATCTTTAAAACTTAGCCCTTTTCTTGTTTTCCACGGCCAAATCAAACAAATATTACAGTGAAGCTTGCCCATGAAATCTTGGAATCATTTATATGGAAAACAATCAATATCCAAATTACCAGCAGGAGCAGGCTGCTAGCAAACACAGTATTAAAAACTAATTAGAGATGCACAAGACTCAGAAGGAAAAAATAACATTGGAACACACAAACGCTGCAGGTTTGGAAGCAGGGGGAGGGCCCTCTGTGGTTTCTTGGCTTCCTTGTGCTCCAAACTTTCTTCCAGTCCTCTGTTCCCATTTATTACTGGCACATGGTCATAGCAATAGGCTTCATTTCTTCCCCCATTAAAGCATCCAGATTCAAAAATCAAAATATGAAAAGCACAGAGTGAGTAGGTGGAAATCCTTTGTTGTGGAGCCAAAAGGAAAGATGGACATTCTGTAATTTTCTGACACAGTGGGAGCTCTGCACGGAGTGGGGGAAAAAAGAGCTCTTGAAGCCACATTTCCCTTTATCAGTTCCTGTGCCTTGAGTGCACTTTCTAGTTAAAACTTTTAAATTACTTTAATTACAGCAACTCAAAAGGGCTGCTGCAGAAATGATTCCCATGCAAGTGAAGAGGTCATTAAAAGTTGTGGCACTGCAGCTAATTTGTGAACAATGCAGTGTGTGAGGGGCTCCAGCTGCAATAATTACATCCCAAGATCCATTTGCATTTCCCAGCCCATCCATGCAGCCCCTGGCAAAGCCCTCCCTCAAATCCTTCTGGAACACAAACACCAAGCTGTCATCATCATTAATAATTGGGAGCCCCACATCAACCCACTGATATGATCCTGAAATAAATCCCTAAGAGGTCAAGCTTTGCTTGGATTCACCTGGAATTTTGTGAGCTGAGCTCTGTTGTAGTGGAGTTTCCCAAGGAAATGCTTTCTCTCCTGTAAGATTCCATCAGGAAGTGCCAGTAAGGCTGAGCTTTGGCCAGGCTTTGAATCACAGAAGGTTTGGGTTGGACAGGACCTTAAAGCTCATCCCATTCCCAGACCCTGCCATGGGTAGGGACACCTTCCACTGTCCCAGGCTCCAAGCCCTGTCCAACCTGGCCTTGGACACTGGTCTTTTATCTTCTAGTTCAGATTGGTACAGATAATTGTGAATAAAAAATCCTGACCCAGAATAAAACTGTTTTTTATAAACATTGCAGAAACCTTATGTCCTCCTCAGGTCCAGAAAGTCAATTGGAATTGCCACAACTGTAACTTGAAACATCAGACTGTGACTCTTACCTGTCTGACAGATTTGCAATAGAAACACAGAATTGTTTAGGATGGAAAAACCCTCTGAAATCGAGTCCAGCCATTCCTCAGCTCTGCTCCGTGTCCCCAAGAGCCACATCCACACGGCTCTTAAATCCTTCCAGGGATGGGGACTCCACCACCTCCATGGGCAACATCTTCCAAAGCCTGACCACCCTAAATTAGAAATTTTTGCTGATTACCACCCTGAGCCTGCCCTGGCCCAGCCTGGGGCCATTCCCTCTCCTCCTGTCCCTGTTCCCTGGGAGCAGATCCCAAATTCCCCCCCTGGCTGTCCCCTCCTGTCAGGGAGTTGTGCAGAGCCACAATGTCTCCCCTGATCCCCCTTTTCTCCAGGCTGAGCCCCTTCCCAGCTCCCTCAGGAATTCTTCCGCTCCTCCCCAGCTCCCTCAGCCTCTCCTGGTGCTCCAGGCCCTTTCCAGCTCTCTCAGGAATTCTCCAGCCTTTTCCAGCTCCCTCAGGAATTCTCCAGCTCCTCCCCACCTCCCTTAGCCTCTCCTGGGGCTCCAGGCTCTTCCCAGCTCCGTTCCCTTCCCTGGATAAGCTCCTGCTCCTCAATAATCCACATGACAAATAATAATTTGTTCCCTCATCCGCTGCAATTCCCAATGTATGGCAACCAATCCATGATTTCCAGATTCAGGAATTCTCTCTGTGATTTTCAACCCTGCCAAGCAGAATCCTCCAGTCTGGAGCAAGGGAAGGAACCAGAGAGCTCTTCCCATTCCTCCATCCAGTGCTGGGAACTGAAATCAGTTGGGATTTAGACAGATTATTTCACCTTTCATTCCACCTGGGTATTTTTGTTCTTTTATCTCATTTCAATGGTATCACTCAGGGGATGTGACCTGAAGGTGTGGGCTGGTTTCACCTTGGGCTGGTTGGAAGGAAAAGGAACAGCCAAACCCTTCCAAAAAGGGATGGCTGTGAAACACCTGGCAAGTTTTGTCACAGAAAGAACAAAATGCAGGGAGAGACTTGCCAGGGTAACATCCTGAAATAAACCGGAGTCACTACGGATGAAATCTCCCTGAAATATCTGATTTTGTCCCACAGAAAGTGTGACCAAGCCTTGGCACTACTTAGTTCTGCTAAAATGTTCCACTTTTCTTATATATTTATAAAAATACTTGTATTATATACAAGTGTACTTGTACATACATAATAAAGGATGGGTGACTTCACTTTGACCCCAACTCTTTTATGCACCTTTTTCTCAGTCCTTTTAGTGACAAAACAACAAAATTCAGTTGCCTTACCACAGGTTTGAAGGCTTAATTTTAGTTTTCTTTAAGAAACAGAAGCTATTTTGCATATATAACTACCTAAGTCACAGAGCTCCCGTAAATATTTAGGTTTTTTTTTTTCCTCCAGGAATTTTGGCCTGTATATATTTCCTCGTGTTATGACATAAAACTGCTTTTCCTAAAGATTAGAAGCCCTTTTCACCCTCCTATTTTTATAGCCATATGTTCCAAAGCAGTAAATTCCAGCTTGGTTGAACACTTAATGTGGTGTTGGCAGCAGGAGCTGGGGTTTTTTTTTTTAGCCCTTGTGATACTTAACACCAGCAAAGCCCTTAAGTGTGACAGAAGAAATCAAGCCTGAAAAGCAGAATTTTGCTCCATCTTGTAGATGATGCTTTCTACCTTGAAAACAAGCTGTGAAATATTAAATTTCAACAGAGAAGGTTTCTTTCCAGCCATCCTCTGCTCAGCAATAGTTGTGGTGTTAACACAGGTGTTGCCATGATGGGAGGAGGTGGCTGATTTTTAAATGACCCAAAAATTTGGGAAGCTGTGAGGTGGTTTCCTGTGAGATAGCTTTTCTTAAGATTTAATGATGGCAGATTTATTTCCATCCATGTTTAATTCCAGCAGGAAACATCCCATTGCAGGCACCTGGGCGGTCCCAGCCAGGCAGGAGCTGCCTGGTGCTGAGGGATATCAGGGGGAAGGAGAGTTTTTGGGAATATTTCCTGGTTCCAAAACTGAGAAATGTCTTTCTTGTGTGAAATTAACAATAAATTAAATTATATTAATTTATTCCTGCCTGGGCAGTGCCTCCAGTGTGTCTCTTGGATTTAGGGTCCAGCTCATCTCCATCCCAAGGAATGGGATGAAGGGGATAACAGGGAGGGATATCAGGGAGAAAAGAGAGCTTTGGGAATATTTCCTGATTCCAAAACTGAGAAATATCTTTCTTGTGTGAAATCACCAATATATTAATACTAAATTAAATTATGTTATTCTATTCCTGCCTGGGCAGTGCCTCCAGTGTGTCCCCTGGATTTGTAGGGTCCAGCTCATCTCTATCCCAAGGAACTAGCAGAGTTCTTTAAAAATAAACCGCACTTTTGTCCCACTCTTGGAATTCAGGGTTATTTTCCTACAATCCCAGTCTGGGCAAGGACTTGGCAAGATTTTGGAGCTACCTGAGATTTTCAGTTTTAAAATTTTATTTATTTCCTCACCACCTTAAGCAAACAAATTTTCTTGCCAGACCCTAGGTGTTTCTTTCTCTTTTTTTTTTTTTAAATATAAAGTAGTAACCATATTTTATTATTTCTTTATAGAGAGTAATAAAACACAGCCCTGGAAAGGATGAGGAGGAATACAAAAACAATTGCAAAGAAAAAGCACAATATAAATGTAAATCAGGCACGTTTTTACTTTTCAGAGCTGTGCTGGGCTTTTCATCAGCTGGTCCATTGTGGTAATCCTTTCCAAATTGTTTAATTTTCTTTTCTAAATCCATGGATTCATTGCTCTGCATCCTTATCCTCCACAAAGTTTCTTTAATGGAGATCCCAATAATGCCCACCAATATCCTGGAGATTTCTGGATGTCTTGGTGGAGCAAACATTTATCTGGAGTGGGGAGAAGAAGGTTTAAAGAGAAAAGAAAAGCTGAACCATGTCATCCCACTCTCCACAGTAAATAATCAGTCAATAAACCCCTAAATATGTAATGGGGGATTAGAAAAAGTTGAAAAAAAAATCCAGTTTTCTATATAATTTTTTTTTAACAAGTTCAGTAGAAAATACTTCTGAAAACTTCTACTTGTTTAATGATTTTTTAAAAATTTCTTCCAGAAATGTCTTTATAAAAAAGTTATAAAGCCCAGCTGCAGAAATCAGAAAAAGTGAAAATAGTTTAGTTTTCCATTAGAAATGTCTGTGGGCAGATCCTTCAGTGAAATCCTCTTCTGAAGAAGGTTGTAAAAAATCAACTTCTATAAAACAGGAGAACGAGGAGGAATGAAAGGAGTGAAAAAGGCTGTTTCATGTTTCATACCAAATTTTTTAATGCATTTTTCATTCTCAAGTCCCTTTCAGGTGAATATTTCTGCTTTCTTAAGTCAATCCTGACCCTTCTTTTGTGTCCACAGAAGACTTTAATTATAGCTGACCAGGGAAAAACCTTTATTGAAGGGAGAAGCAGTGAGGGTTTGCTGGAACCAAACCTTTTGTTCCCTGAACAAGACAGATGGAAATAGGAAAGGTAGCATCCCTTTGGATGAGGGTTGACCCACAACTTGTCTTATAAGAATTATTATATTTAATATAAGCACTATAAATGTTAAAACATGGCACAGGGCTGGAAGATTTCTTTTTCCTGGTCTACCTCTGCAGTTATTGCTCTTAAAATTCTGCCATTATAACAGAATCAGCCCCAAATAAATCATTAGAGAGAGGAATGTTTGCATTTAAAGATCTTTTTTTGCCATGTAACCACCTTGGTTCACCCCTTCAGCTGTGGACAGGGTCATTTTTATTCCCTCAGTTCTGCCTTCTTGCCGTGTTTGGAATAAAAAATGATTAAAAAAAATCAAATTTAAAAAGTGTGGTTGGGAAAACTTGGGGAAGTTAGCATGTTCTGGCTGAAGTTTGGCATCATTGCAAAGATAAAATTGTGAGCTCAGAAATGACGTGGAAATGGAGCTGAGGTTTGGAGCTGTTGCAGACACTGGAGTTTGAGACATCAGCAATTTTTGAAGACAGGGAAATGGAGTCACAGGTGGGATGTGCTGAGATGGAATAAGGAGATGGGTGAGGACTTGAGCATGGAAATGAAATAGAATTGAAAACTCTCAGGTCTGTGGGAAGGGTGAGTTGTGCTCCCTCTGGGGAGAGGGGTTGGGGTTGGGGTGAGCTCATGGTACCAGCAGAGGGGAGGATTTGGGGAAGCCTGGATTGCAGGAATCCCCCCGTAAGAAATCTCTTTTTTCAATAAAAATCCCGTTTTGGAGCTGAATGCAGAAAAAGATAACTAGAAAATGTAGCCTAATCATTGCCAGGAAAACCCCTTGGAGGAGTTTTGCCTCAATTCAATAGTCACACCTCCAGGAGGGTCAAACACAATTTTTTCAGGACAATGTTGTCGTTATAGTCATGGAACAAATACAGGAGATAACAGGCAGCGTTATCAGAAAGGTCAGGAGCAAATTAAATAAAAGATTGGAGCTGTCAGGATTTTAGATTGTTGTGTGGAACACACAAGGGATGTTAAATATATTGAGTAGGGACATTATTTAATGCTGGTGGTTGTGATTTCCATGCTAATGGTGATATTTGTGCTTAGAAGCAGTGATTTTTTTTTCCCCTCAACAAATCCACTTTTAAACAACTTTCTTACCTGTATTTTAGTATTTATGATGCCCCCATTCCCTCCTTCCTTGGAAAAATTAGTTTCAGTGACTTTTAAATATCTAAATATAATAAAATACATTACATGGTCCTTTCCAACCCAGCAGAGTCTGTGAAAACACAGAAAAGGATGAGTGACCGTGTTTAAACTGTTCAATGGAGGAGGTAAAGGTATTCTTAATTCCAGTTATAAAAAGGGGGGAAAAAGGAGCAATCGAAGACAGCACTTCTGGTGTTTGATTTTTCATTTCATAAAATAAAAATCCCCACAAACACCCACCAAAGCAGTCAGTAGAGGCCCAGGTACCATCATGCACCAAACCTTTTCCAACCAAACCACAGAAATTTCCAATCTGAGTATTCCTGGGAAATCTTTTAGGCTTGATCACTGCAACATCTCAGGAGAAAAATGAGTTTGCCCCTGGGCAGAAAAGGTGAAGGATGCTTGAAACAAATCTCCAGGAAGAATGATACTTTTCCCTTTGCTCTGTGATTATTTTAGAGCTTAACATAAAATTTGCTCCACTAAAGGGATGTCTTGACTGCAGCAGTCAGTGACTGAATCACTGAATTATTTCTTAAGGTGCTTGGAGCTTCTCCACCTGGAAACTGTCAGTCAAAAGCCATTAAAATACGTGCACTCCATCTTCTCAATCCCAGTTTGATAATTTAAAATAAAACTAAACCTCACTGTCCTATTTGCAGTGTATCATTTAGTTTTCCATTTTTTTAAACTTTTATTCTTTTTTTTTGACAGATTGCAATAAAGTATCAGGAATTTGATTTTATTTGATGGACACCTGCTGAAGAGATGGGGCATTCTAATAGTCAATAAACATAAATCAAAACTCACGGGTGATGAAACAAAACTTGGTTTAAGCACAGTTTATACATTTTTTAATTAATAAGGTGATGAAAAAGATAATGAATTTGGGAAGAAATTGTTCCCTGTGAGGTTGGTGAGGCCCTGGAATAGAATTTCCAGAGCAGCTGTGGCTGCCCCTGGATCCCTGGAAGTGTCCCAGGCCAGGCTGGACAGGGTTAGGAGCAGCCTGGGATGGTGGGAGGTGTCCCTGCCAAGGCAGGGTGGAATGGGATGGGCTTTAAGGTCCCTTCTGCCCAACCCATCCCAGGATTCCATGAGTTAAGGATCACAAAGCCACCAGTGCTCTGTTTGGGAGGATTGACACGATTTGCTCTGGTACAGAACCTGCTGTGCTGGGGACTGAGGAAGTCTGGATCCCATTGGGATGCCCACTGGGATCTCCATTGGGATATCTCTTTTCTCCATGTTCAATCCAAGATGTTTTTTGTAAGAAATGGCTGAATATGTGGATACACATGATTATGTGAAGGGAAACAAAATCACAGCCTCACAGATCATCAGGAATCTGTGCAAGAGGACTTTGGCTGCTTTGAGGTGCCAAGTAACTCGTGGACCAATTTTTGGTAGATACCCATTGTAGCCAAATCCTTTCCTGGAGCTCTCGTCTGTCTCTGGTTCTGTCTGCACTTTGAAGGGGCAAAGAGCACATGAAGGATTATTCTAAAAGATCATTTCCACTCTTTAATTCATTACAAGAAGCAGCTTTAATAGCAGTGTGAATAGCAGAGACTGCACTGGAGCCTTTATGAACACAGCGAGATGGAATGGAATATTTTGTATACAAAGCTGAAATATCATTGCCACCCAAAGTGCAGCACTTACACCCAGAGTGCTCTCTAATCCATTTTAAATTGAATAGGAATACTTCAGGGGAAACACCATCTCTTTTCATCAGTGTGTTTTCTCTTTTACCACAGTCATTGATCCCATAAAAGCCCCCACTTTTCCGGCTCAGCCTGTTCCCAGACACGGGGTTGGGTTTGCTGTGTGTGGATATTTGCTGGCAATGGGTTTTAGGTTTTGTTATGGGATTGGTACATTAAATAAAAATTGCACCTTGGGGTTTATGATGTGGCACAGGAAGGGCTTCAGCCTTGTGAACCAAACACATCTAAAATGTGATTCTTTAGGCTTTATTGTCAAAAGTAGATATTAACAGAATATCCATACATTTATTAATCAGGTAATAAATACATCCTCGGATGGAGTGCCTCATGTTGTGAGCACTTTGCCTTTCTCTGGCTGCACAGAATTTGTGACAGGGCTCAGAGAAGTCACCATTTCTGTAATGAAGTGTTAGATTCTCTGTGAGATGTGGTTTTGTGGAGTTAGGATTGACATGATGCATGAGAAAAGCCACATCCAGCTGGGAGAGCTGGAAACGTGCAGGCACAGCATAGCAAGTCCTGGGTAGCTATCACTGATTTTTACTTTATTTTTAGATTAGGAAGTTGCTGTTAGCACAAAGTCTCCTCTGCTTAGAGCTTGTTTTATTTCCACCAGATTTGCTCCCAGCACGGAAGCTCTCTGTGGAGCCAACCTCACCTTCTGGCAGGGACGTGGAATTGTTCAGGTTTCAAATGCTCAGATTTCAATCCCAAATGGATGTTCAGGAGCCAGAGCACAGGCAAGGCAGACACAGCTCTGGGGGTGAAGGGCTTTGCACTGAACCACTGCCGTGTTTGTCACGTTAGCAAAGACAAAAGCTGCTCTTCTCCATCAATTTCAACCAGGGTTTGGATGTTGTAGGATTGTCTGGTTTTGATTGATGTTGTCTCCAGTCCCCCAAGGGCTTTGGTGAGGAACAAAATGTTTTGGAGAGAGAGAGAAAGCTGGAGCAGCGACAAGTGCTCCTTCCTTCCAAAGGAAAATAAATCCAGGGCTTGTCCAGCCCATCCATCACTCGTGTCCCCTCAGTGTTGTGTGTGGAAAACTCCCAAGTTTTCCTCTGTGAAACTCCCTAGTGAGACAGAAGGAGGTGGGAATGCAGTTTAATTGAGATGGAGGCTCCCCGTCCTCCTTGAGGGATTCTGCAGGAGCCAAATCCTTCTTTTGCTCCTTCGTGTCATCATTCAGGGGCTGTGTTCAAGCTGTGTCCTAGAGAATGTGGTGTTTTCCCTGCTGATAAAACCCCAAATTACACCCCCCCCCTGCCACATACATTATTTAAAATTAAATAAGGTGTTATTTGGCTTTGCTGCCAGAATATGAAATAGAGGAAATATGTGAAAAGTTACCAACTATGCTGGATTTTCAATTAGGATTTCCTTCTCCTTGGTGATTTTTGGTATACTCAGCAGAAGGTATGGAGAGGGAATATGACCTTTTAGGGATAAATGTCCTGCTGTACCAAACTGAGGCCTGTAGAAGAGAAAAGAATTTCTCACAGAACTTTAAATTATTTCTGGTCAATTGGAAATGGAAAATGTTTGGGTTATATTTTGCCAGATTAGACAGTACTTCTGTGTAGGATTAAAATTATTTTAGAGTCAGAGCCAACCAAAACTGGAGCCAGAAGGGCAAGAGCAGAGAGTTTGTTGAACTGGGCAAGTTTCCTCTGGAATTTTTTTCTTTGAATATCCCCCTGGTGAGCTCTGCCTTCCATGTGGGGTGACTCTGCCCACATCCCTCTCCCCACAAAGCTGTAGTCAGCTCCCCAGCAGGTTTGTCCCCTGCTTTTATCCTAAAACATATTTACCCAGCTCCCTGCATTCCTGTGCATGTGGTATTTTCTTTTATTAAAATGAATGTCTTGGCTCTGTGTGTGGATTTTCCCTATTCCTGTGAAGAATGGGAGGATGGAATGATTCATTAGAGAGGTTTTGCAAGAGTGATTGCCCAATGCCAACTTTTCCTTTAAAAATTCTCAATAATTTTGGTTTTTTCCTTAAAAAGGCTTGGGAAGGCAATTAATTTTTCTCTATTTATAATTGTCTCACCTTGAGACGGGATCTACAGGAACTTTGATAAATGTGCTCAAAACTTTGTCCAGCTTTAAACCTGCTTTTCTAAATCTCTGCTTTCTGCTGTTCTGAGGGCCTGAGATTCCCAGAGCAGCTGTGGCTGCCCCTAGATCCCTGGAAATGTCCCAGGCCAACTGGATTTGGGGCTTGGAGCAGCCTAGGATGGTGGGAGGTGTCCCTGCCCACAGCAGGGGGTGGCACTGGATGATTTTTTAACGTCCCTTCCAACCCAAATCATTCCATGAATCTCCACTGCTTTGGACTGATACACAGATATTTATAAAACTTAACATCCAGGAGTTATTTCATTGTTTTATTCACATTTTTGGCTTTCAACAGCTCTGAAATTAATTAGATTTTTTTCCTTTTTTTCCCCTATTTGCTTTATTATTCTGGATCTGCTGTGTGAAATGACAGAGCTGTGGTCAGGTTGGTTTTGCCCTGGGAGCAGCCACTTCTCCATGACAACAGAGAGTTCTTGTTTCTTGTAGCTATTTAAAGAAGTATTTCTTGAAACCATCCTAGCCTGATGTTAATAAGCACAATTTTCATGGAATTAGCACAACGAATTCACGTGGACACAAAAAAAATTCCCCATTAATTGTGGCCTGACAGATTTGGATCCCCCTCTTTTTTTCCTCTGTGCTGTGGGAGGTAATCGGGAGCTAAACTGGGACATGGCTTTTCCCCAGCCCCTCCTTGCAGCAGGATTCCATAAACTGCATGCAGAGAGCGATTTTTCATTTTGAACCAAACAATGAAATGACATCCCAGCAGCAGCAGAGGCCCCTGTGACCTCCAGCTCGCCCGTCACGGGCCATCAGTCCCTGAGTACCTGTCACATCCCGGGCCTGCCTTAAAAAAATGTCACAGTGTCAACACATTTACCAGGTGAAACTTTCCTGTCCATGTCTCCTCTTGTTTTATGGCCCCATCAGTCAAGCCTAAAGCGTTAAAATTCCAGCAAAGGCTTTGGAAGTGGAGCAGGGATGTTTGGGAGCAGAATGCTCGTTTCCTCTAAGTACTTCCATCCAGCCCTGAAGAAGTAATCACTTTACAGAAGCTAATAAAGAATGGATTAAGCTCGAGCTTTGAAGAACTCATCTCAAAAGGGCCCTGAAAGCACTGTCTAAAAGTAATATTAGCAGTATTAGGAGCTGAAAAATTACACCAACAGATCTAGGTCAGTTCTTTATAGGGAGAAACAATAGAACTGATGTCAGGAATATAACCCAAAATCTGCCTCTGGTAGTCCAAGGGGATTTAAGTCATCAACTATGCTTTCATTTGAAGAGTTTGGGGCATGGCTGTGTCAGTTTGCGTCCTCATGTTTGGGATTTGGCTCCCCAGGGGAGGTTCTGCTCCAGGGTTTTGTTTTAAAGGCCGAGCACTGTGATAGAGATTTCCCTGTGTGTTTATGATCGATGTGTGTGAGCTGCTGGGAATAAAAACCTGGATGTGCAGCCAGGGGAGGTTCAGATTGGATATTAGGGAGATGTCTTCATGGGAAGGGATGCTGAGCACGGGCACAGGACACTGGTGGAGTCCCCGCCCCTGGAGGGGTCTCAAAGCCATGAGGACATGGCACTTGGGGACATTCAGGTTGGGCTCGCTGGCCTCAGAGCTCTTTTCCAGGCCTGATGATTGTGATTGTGATCCATGGTGATTGTGCAAATCCCCAGTTTCCTTTGGGGTGGTTCTTTGTGGGTTTGTGTCGTGTAGGAGCCACAGCACCAGGCTGTGACCCTGCTGGTGACATCCAGGGACAGCCCCCTGCACTATTTGTCCCTTTTTAAATTGAGTAATTCCCCAGCAGGTGGTGCTGATAAAAACCCTCCCTGGGCAGGGAGGAGAATGAGAAGAGAGGAGGATGGGCAGGTTTCTGTAACCACTTCTGTATCCTGCTCAAAACAAGGCCTGTATTTCTTTACAGTTGTGTTTGGGGTTTTTTGCATCTTTTTATTTAAAAGGAAGAGCTCTGGGAGGTGCTGAATGCTGTGAATGCTGTGAAATGCATTATTTGCAGTGATATTAAGTGTATATTAGAGACTAAAAGCTCATTGGTGTGTACAACAACATCCATCAACATCAGCCTGAAGATTTGAAGTGAAGACACAAAATTATAGGCTTGATGCCTGGAGGTTTTATCAAGTCACTCCAAAGCCTCCTGCCCTTCAGAGGAATAGAAATAATATTATTTATAATAGTCTACATTGCAGCACTGAGGCCTGGGAAAGACCTGATCACAAAGGGAGGTAATGCAGACAAAGTTTCAATATTTTATGTTGTATAAAGCTAAGATTTTGCATTGTTTTAGCACTCTAGTTGAAAGCACAAATTTAATAATAAGATAATGGAGAAAAACAAAGATGACTGGAGTGTCTGTGACAAAATTATAAAAACATTCTTTTCTTTTGTGCATGCTGATGGAGACCAGGAAACCACCTCTCAAGCAGCTGGGAAATTTGATTTTGGGTACTATTACAAAAGATAATTAAGCATCTGAGAGGAGGAAAAAAGGAACAAAACAAGCCAACAAAAAAAAAAATAGCCAGAATAAAATGAGTTGTATAGCTACAGGAAAGCTATTTTTGAAGAAAAAAAAAAAAATCAATTATTCCCTGAAACATGAGAAGCTTCATTTCAGAAGTTACAACAAAAGGAACTGCTGGTAACCACCCCAATACATCTCCATTTCTCAAAATAGTACAAGCACTTGCAGAGAGAAGCCAAGTCATTCATTATAGAGTACCCCCAGGAGAGAGATTTTCTCCAAGTGAACTTCACATTCCTCTCTTGCAGAGAAAAGCAACCCTGAAATAAAGACAAGTGCTTAGAAAGAAAACTCGAGTGGCCTTAAAAGTTGATACATTAATGGGCAGTGTAGGGATTTTGTGGGTCAGATTGTTCATTTACGTATTTAGAAGTTTTAAAATCCTTGGGTTTAGATAAAACCTCTCTCTGTAGGAGTAACTGGACTGTATTACATCATTATTTTAAATAATTGACTGTAAAAATTAACTAATTAAAGCATTCAGGTGAGTGATGTTAAACGATGGAGAGGAAGAAGTTACATCAGGTTTGATTCACCACTAGAGACATTTGCTTCTGCACAATGAAAGCATTTTATGCAAAATCTGGATATAATTCCTGGAAAAGCAGCCAATACATACAGTAGTATTTTCATGATAAAATAGAGATAAAATAGAAATAAAATTCTCCACAAGAAAAACTACATTTTTGCAAAATTTGCAAGTCAGACACAGGAAAGAGTCCTCTCAAAACTGATTTTTTAAATTTTTTTTATCCTGTCATTACTTTCTGATAATAAGACAATAAATTGCTCTGTTCTGCTAATTTATAATTTGGCTTCTCAAGATTTCACTTCGGTAAAGGATTAGCAGAGCTGGTGTGCAGCACTCAGCAAGGTAAAGAGACTTTGCTTTGAACTGTTTTCAAAGGGATTTGATGTTTGTCATCCCTGCAGAGCTTTCCCTGGGAATGGTCATCTCAGGGAGCTGGAAATGGGCCCTTGGCAGGAGGGATTAACTCTGGACCTTTGCTGGGCAGATCACCTCAATGGACAAGAGAGCTTTGATCAGTTTATGCAGAATTCTGAGTTCATTCTGAAGCACCTCTTCAACATGAACAAGGAAATAATCTCAATTATTTATTTATCTCACTGCTCTTCCTTGTATTCTCCTCATGTACAATGCTGCCCCTGGCTGACATTTGTGTTCTTCTAAAAGCTCAGCTAATGGGGAACTAAACCAACAAGTTTTCAGCATCATCCTCCCTCTCTGAGAGCTCAGGACACTCCAACATTCCCTGAGAACAGGATGGAGCCCTTCAGTTGTAGCTGTGATCCTGCACGCTATGAGTAGTGCACCAAACCTGCAGTTTTTTGCTGTGGATTCTTTATGCAGAGCAATTCCTGAGGGAAAAATACCTTGGTTTTCAGCTTTAGGGTGGTGCCTTGTTTTTTTTCTTCTATCTTTTGTGGTTTGCTGAGAAGGGATTGGTGGATGAAGGATGGAAAGGGTGAGAGAATGTGATCAGGGCAGTCACTGGAAAGATGGTTTTTTTTTAAAAGTCAGTTTGATGAGTGTGGCAGGGAAATGAGATGGCCACCACCATAAACGTCACCAAAAGCTGTGTCTCCTCTGCAGCTGCTCTAACCTGGGGCCTGTGAGATTTTTGGGAATGCATCTGCACCTGGCTGGAATGGACTCGTGGATTCCTGCACGAGCAGGAATTACGACATCCCACAGAGGCTCAGCTGGTACAAAACAAACCCATCTCCCTCTTCCTTGAGCCAGAACATTGGGGAATTATGAACAGCCCAAAAGAAATTATCAAAACTGCTGTTAGGGGCTGAAAGTCACCGGCTGAAATAAAAGGTCAGATAAGGCTTGGAGAACCATTTTCTACCTTGGTTCCCCAGCAGTAGCTGTGGGAAACTCTTGGGGTATTTTGCAAGGAAAAAGTGGTGGAAGCCACATTTGTGCTCCTTTTGGGCTGCTGAAATATCTTCATTAAATGAGGCACATTATTACAGGGACTTCAGAAAAATGAGACAGAACTCAGCAGCAGGTCTTTGAGGGGTTTTCACCTCCTCTTCCATTCCCATCAATTTGTGCCATTTTACAGTTTGGAGGGAAAGGTTGTTAACGCTTCTTTCAAAGTGAAGATTAAATCTTCAATAATTCGATGTTACTTGGAATTTGTTGGAAATATTTTGGATATTTGTGGATTTAAAGGATTGTTCACCTCATATAAACAAGTTACAACCATCACATAATCCATTTTCATATTGGAATTACTAATGTTGCTGATTAAGTCATAGAGGGCAGGGCATGGTGGTATTCAGTTGAAGGTTGGACTTGATGATCTTGGAGATCTTTTCCAACCTTAATTCTTTAATTTTCAACCATGCTTCTTTAATTATGATTCTAGAAATCAGGCTATTCTCTGTATTCTCCTAAAACAGGGTTTTTTTCCCTCTAACCAAGCTCTTATCCCAAGATAAATGTTTGGGCCTGGCAGCAAACAAAGCTGTTCCCCACCCTTCTTGACCTGGCCTGGTTTTGGTTTCACTACAGAAATCAAGTCAGGTGAGGAAAGCTCTAACAAAGCTACAAAAATATGTGGAGCTCCCTCTTCTCATTAATTTCCAGGAAGACTTGGATGCCTTAAGTGCTTCTGTGCCTTTGAAAACGGCACCCAAACAACTTTTAATTGAAGCAGAAATTCAGATATTATAATCAGGGCCTTTCCCATCTTTTGTGTTCACTGGCAATAAAAGAACTTTCAACACCAAGAAAACAGCAGAAAATACTATTTATTTTTCTGTCCTATTCCTGTGACCTTTGCTATCAGTGGAGCCTCTAAAGTAGGGCAGAGAAATGAAATTTGGGGCCAGAGTGGCCAATATTCAAAGCAACAACATAAGACAGATTCTTTTTTCTCTTTCTTTTTTTCTTTGCTTCATGCTTGGGCAATTTTTTTTTTTTTTTTTTGGAGCTGACGTTGTGAGATCAGTCTGGCTGGTAGTGAATGATGTATGAAAGGGAACAATCCCTGCCCATGGCACAAATAAACAGCCTCTGCAGGCAGATGAAGTTTTTTGTGCTGGGCTGTTGGCAGTGGCCTTTGTGCTCAGCCTCACCATGAAGCTGGAGCACAGAAAGAAAAGTCTGGGATGTGTATCCCACAAAAAATAAGAGGGAAAAGTTGGGAAACAGAAAAGTATTTGTTGTTTGTTTTTTTCTTACCACCTCTCTGAAGAATCCCCTTTTATCTGTGAGTAAATCTGGTGGAGTTTGATTTAATTTTTTTTTTGTGATAAAAAATTCCTCATGTCATACCCATGGATAAATTCCTAAAGGTGTTCTGGGAAAGCGCAGGAAAATTGCAGTTGTGGTGTAATTAAAAAATGCATTTTTCCATGCAGTGGGAAGGGAATAAAACAACAAGTTCAGCTTTAACTGAATGTTTAATGTTTTTTTCAAATATTTAGTTGAGCAACAGTCTGATAGGCTAAATATTTATAATTAAATACACTGACTTTGCATTTGCAGAGTAAGGAGTGTAATGAGGACAATGTTTGGTAGATCTTGATGTTCTGAGGGTGTTTATTTGGAAAGTTCCTTTCCTGGGGAAATGGGGGAGGGAGGATTTCTCCATTAGCAAAAGGCTCTGGTTTTATGTATCACTTCTCTGTATTTCCATGAGCCCTGCTTGTTCCTTGCACCATTCACAGAACAGTTCTGGGCTCTATAAAATGGGTAATTAACAATCACATCATCAAAAGTAACTATGAGCTAAAGTTTCTTGAGTAATTTGTTATTAAGGAGGTGTTTGTTTGCCACATCTTTTCATAAATGTGTTTTATAAGCAAGACCAGATTAACGCTGGGCAGTTTTAGGCATTCCTGCATGTAGGTTTATGCTCATGAAATATTTTTCTTTTTATTTTTAAAGAACGTATTTATCCACCCGGGATGTATCTTTAAGTTCAGAATTGACCTTTAACTCAAAAACAAACAAAAAAAAATCAAATTTTGAGAGCTCCAGAAATTTGAATACTCCACTGCTGGAGGATAATATTTGTGTTTGGGTTTTCCATAATTTACCATGTGTCAGTTGTCGTGTCCCAAGGAACTGAGAGGAAGGAAGTGACAAGTTGTCGTGACAAGTCTGGAATGAAAAGATGGTGGGATGAGCAAACAAAAATAAATGCAGACAGAGCTGCTCTTTTCTGTGCTGCTGCAGAGATGAACCCTTCAGGCTGTTGGGGTTGGGTTGATGCCTGGGAAGGCTGAGCTGGAAACAGAGACTGGGTGGAATAAAAGGATAAAAAGGATTTATTGCAAGGATCCAGCCTGGGCAGTGCAGGAACCCCTTGGGGCTGCACCCAAGGCAAACCCACAAATGGGCACAAAATGGATCCAGGGCATGAGGCCTCACACTTTGATAGGTTTGGGTCCATCAGCAGATTGGAGTGAATTGTCCAATTCCAGCTGCAGGTGATGAAGCTCCATCCTCCTTGTTCCCTCTCTTCCTTCACTGCTGTTTCCACTCTTGGGCCTCAAATGTGTCCTTGGTGCCCAGCTGGAAAGGAATTGTTTTGTCTCCCTGCTCTGTGCAGAGAGCTCAGCAACCCTTCATGTGAAGCCCAGAACTGCACATATTAAAGCAGTACAGAATGTGAAAAATAGAAAAGCTGAAACTTAAGGCATCACTTCCTCCTTTTAGAGGGGGCCTTTATCTTGCCAAGCCTTTATTTTAAACATCTTCTAATAATAGATATTTACAAATAGATAAACATTAACAAGAGCATCCCTGCCTGGAAACTCCAATTGTGGCTCTGGATCCTGCTGGACAGGGAGCCCTTGGGAAAGGGAGAGATGATCTTATCCAACAAGCAAAGAGAAGAGGGGAGTGCAGATATGACTGAAATGCAAATGCCATTCCCTCTCTCTTAGTGTTTTCCTCTCAAGTTGGAAGTATTTAAAGAGTCATCAGTTATGTTAACCATGATTTTGTTGAAAACTTCAGCCTTCCTGTGCAGAAATAACTTGGGAAAACATCAAAATATAATCTAAATTTAAACACATGTAGTAAAAGCAGAATTTTCATAGAATCACAGGATGGTTTGGGTTGGAAGGGACCTTAAAGGTCACCCAGTGCCAGCCCTGCCATGGCAGGGACACCTTCCACTGTCCCAGGCTGCTCCAAGCCCTGTCCAGCCTGACCTTGGACACTTCCAGAGATCCTGGGACAGCCTCAGCTGCTCTGGGAATTCCATCCCAGCCCCTCCCCATCCTCCCAGGGAACAATTCCTTTCCAAGATCCCATCTAATATCCAATCTGTCTTCTCATTCTGACACGAGTTTAACCTACAGTCACCTTAAAATACCCCTAATCAACACTGCCAGTTGTTTCTATTTTCCTATGCAAACTAGGATTTCATCTTAGAGGTGCCACATTTTATTAGGATTCAAAGCTCCCTGGATCTACCCACAGCCCCCAATGACAGAAAGAAAGCAAGAAAGGAAAGGAAAGCCAAGACAAGTGGAAGATATTTCATATAAGAGGATATAAAAAAATGCTTAAAGCCATGTCCCAGCCTTTTTGACAAAATTAAATGAATTAAAAACAATGAGTCACTTGAAGTCCAGAGTAAGTTAATTGTACTCTGGGTTCAACAGCTGCAAATAACCCCAAAGTCACTCATGGGTCATGGTAAATAATGTATCCCTCAGCAGAAATCTTGGATTGCTTATTCCAGGCACTGAAGGGTCTATTTGGAATTACTGTGCAGCTGTGTACATGCCACTTGCCCCTTGTGGATTTCAGTTATCCACACCTCCTTCTAATGCAATTGTACATTACTTAAATGGCTTTTTTCTTATCCAGTTCAACAGATCAGGAAGGGTAAGGTCACCTCAAGCTCTGCCTTACAATCCTTACCAGTGTATAATTGAACATTCTGTTAAAAAATTGACATTTGAGGAAGGAGCACCATTCACCTTGCTCTCAAAACAGATGCAACGTGAATTTATTTGCTTCTCAAGTCTGTTCTTATCAATGCCTAATTCATTTCTCCACAATGCGGGAAGATAAAGAGAAGCTTTTTATTCTCAAGCTTCCAACTCTCCTAATTCATTCCCGCTCCCTGGCTTGAAGCAGGTCGTGTTTGCCCCTTCAGGGGTTGATCACAATTTGTTAGAATGAGATATAACTCCCCACTCATCCCTTGCTGCTGATTTATAAATGGGTTTTATGGGCCCATCTGATCTGTGCATGCTGTTCCTGGATTTCAAGAGGCTTTAATACATTTATTTTGACGGCAAATTTTTGTTTAATAGTAATATGTCAGTCTTAACATCCTGGCTTGCATAAATAATTCCTTCCAACAGCATGTTTCTCGCACATCAAAGTGTTCTTCAAATTATTCTTTAGGAAATGTCTCTAGAAATTCCTTTCACTCCACACTGAGAGATCATCATGTGCATGTTTTATATTTGAATTGTCTGTGAGGTGGGGAAATCATTTCTAGGGCTCATTTTGGGGCTGCTCAGCTCTGACTGTGGGCACATTTGAATTGTAGAGAATTTCTAAAAAATATAAGAGTGATTTTTCTTTCCCCTGTTATTTGAGCCAATTGATCAATGGTGTTGCCCACCTTTATTTAGAGAGGACAGAGAATTTTAGGTTATTTGGAAAACCTCATTATTTACTACTCCCGGTCCAACATTTTGACTGGACACGGAAAAATAAACCCCCGAAACGTAACACACTTGGCATCTCTGGAGGAAATGTTTCAGAGAATTCTGATTTCAGCTCTTCTGGTTTTAAGCACAATTAAGAGCTGTTAATTCCAATATTTAATTACATAATTGTTATAATTTAAATCAGATTTCATCAATCTCCAGCTTGTACTACAAGGCCATCTGAAGGTATTGGGGGAACTTTGCCCTATTTATGCCCACGTGTGTAGAGAATTTCAGAAGAAACTACTGGGGGGAATTTTTAATCAAAATGATGGACTGGGGTGTAATTGGTCCTTTGGGGAAAAAAAGGAAATTTTGGATTTAAAAATTTGTAAGGTATTATGAGTTGTTGCTCCTTAAAAGCACAAATATTTCCAATTTTGAGGCAGATTTTTTGCTGCCTGGAACTGAGTGAGGCCCTTCTGGAGCTACCTCGGGGTTTGTCATGACCTTCTCTTCCTCCTCCTTGGGATAACAGCAGGGTTCAGCTGCTGCTCTGAATCTCTCTTGGAAAAAAAATCATTTTTTGCTTCCACTTGTACCTAAAGCTGAAGCTTTAGGTAGGTCAGACTCAAGAACTTGGCTTGTATTTATAATTCTGAGACTTTTCCTGTTTTTAAGGAACCAGACAATGTCTCTGCAGCTGTTTTCCATACATGCTTCCCAGTTTTTCCCTCACAGTTGTGAAAAGGAGAAAGTTTTTTAAGGAACCAAAGATTTCAGTGAGTCTCTGTAACTTCAAGAGCTGGGAGGGGACACTTGAAATCCTTCAGGTTTATTTTCTCTTAGCGCAGCTGACGCAATTTTAGACTTTCTTGCTGTTTATATTCTCTAGAATGGCTTAAAAAATTGAAAACTGGTGGGGGGAAAAGCAGCACAATCCTTCCATCCTGCCCAAAATACATGCACAGGAGATATTTTTGTGCTCTGCAGTTCTCAGAGCACTCATTCAGGGAGAAATTTCCACGTCAGTTCCCTCTGAGTCACACGGACGTGGATCCAGCAAGGAATGATGTTCCCAAGCACAGGAAGCTCATAGCAGGACTTTTGTTTTTATGGAAGACATTTCTGAAGGTATTCCATCAAAACCAACATTCCTGTGCACAAAAGCTGTTGAAAAATTGGGGTTTTTTTGTTCAGTGAATTCTTGTCTTTACTGTTTACAGGGTTTGTTATTTATAATTCGGGGAGAATATGTATTAAATAAATTAAAATACTCTGGTTACAGAGTTTATAGCTTGTGTTTTCTAAATAAACAGAAAAGCTGCAGTAGCACAGCTGTATAAGAACTTTTCTCTCTCAAAATGGCCTTTAATTTGATAACAATGAAATAATAATAATAATAATAATAAATCGGTCTCACTGCCATCAGTCACACTTAAATCACTGTGAATATTTTATTAAAAGGAAAGATTGCAACAAAGTAATTTTAAGGCAGCAGAATTGAAGTCAGTTCTTGTGGGAATGGACTACTGTTCTTTCCTTCAGTCTATGATTAATTTTTAAATAAATGAAACTACACAAGCATGAGACCTTAGAGGCTTCTGATTTTCTCGTCTCTGAAACGTTCTGATTAAACAGCGAGGCAGAAAGATTCCAAAGATCCAGATTTGAAAACCATTGTAAATATTGCAGTTTGTTTCACGCTGGAAACTTCTGATACAACGGGCCGGGGCTGTGATGAATATTTCATTCCACGTCGTTACCAGGGCTGGGCTGATCCGAGCTCCTGAGACTGGGAGGGTGTCCAGTGGGAGCTGGGGGTGAACCTGAGGTGCTGGAATACCAAAATCTATCCCTGAGGAGAATCCCAGCATCACTGAGGTTGGAAAAGCCCTTTAAGATGGAGTCCAGCTGTTCCCATCCCTGCCCCACGTCCCCTGGTATGGAGGGGCTTGAGAGTTACTCTGTGGGACAAACAGAGTAACTGATAAATTCAGAGTGTATCCATAGTCAGGATGAAGACAAGGTCATTATCATGGAAACTGATTAAAAAAAAAAATTATAGTTAGACTATGTGCATAAATAAATGTGTATACGTGCCTTGTGAACTTCTTGCAAAACTTTTGCAAAGTGTATTGATGTTAATTGCTTTACACCAATGAATATAAGAAGTTATTATAATATAATTAATAACTTAAGAACAGGCTTTATTAAAAATATATAAACTATACACACAAAATAAAGAAGATGCCATTATTATTCTGTTTAAATAAAAAATATATATCTATATATCTATTACATCCAACTCAAAAATGACACCCAAGTGCCACATGCGCACGGCTTTTAAATCCCCCAGGGATGGGGACTCCACCCCTGCCCTGTGCCAGGCCAGGACAACCCTTTTGGTGAACGGATTTTCCCAAATATCCAAACTAAACCTCCCTTTGTGCAACCTGAGGCCATTCCCTCTCACCCTGTCCCTTGTTCCTCGGGACAAGAGCCTGGCCCCACTCAGCCCCAGCCTCCTTCCAGGAGTTTGAGAGGCTCAGCCACTCTCAGCCTGCTTTGCTCTCACCTGGCCATGTCCTATCAGCTCCAAATATCCAAAATAAACCCCCTCTGCTGTTTATTAACACACAGAATGCAAAGCAAACCTGATGCTGTGTGTGTTTCTGCCTGCCTGTCCAGCCTCTCCCTGATGTGGGGAGCTCTTTGTGCAGTAACCCAGCACCACTGGGGGGCTCTGGGTTCATTTCTGGGGGCAGGTGAGGCTTTGATTTAAGCTCAAAGTCAAGCCTTGGTGACTCACACTGATGTCTGAGCACTGTAAATTTAGAAAATACAGTCCATAATCCTCAGGCTAGCAGCTGTTTACTCCATTTGATGAGAATCTCTGGTGCTTTGGCTGCAATAGAATATACAAAAAATACCTTAAGTGGCTTAGGTAATTGTGCCAAATCCTGTTTGATTAATGCACTTCGTCTCCCCGTTGCTCCACTTGCAGCTTTGGACCATTCTCCAAAAACAATGTCCCAGTAGAAACTAATTTTAGTGTGGATGTGACATCTCCTGACAGTGGGTCCCTCAAAGGCTCTTAAAGCTTAATTTACTTTCCTGTCTAAGAAAACTTCTAAAATCTAAACCCCCAAATTTCTCACAGAGGACTTTTTTTCCTTTTTCCCCCAGAAAACAGTTACTGTCCGTGACTAATTCAGTCATGATGGGTTTAAAATTCTGGAGCAAATAGGTGAAGGCAAAGGGAGCAAAGCTTTCTTATTTATTTATTTATTTATTTATTTATTTATTTATTATTTATTTATTTATTATTTATTTGTTTATTTCTGTTGCCAACCTTCTGTGACATTTTTCATCTTTAATCATGCCTGCATGAAATCAGGAATAAAACAAGAACTGATCTGCTAAAGGAGCCCGAGTGGTGCAGGGCTCCTGGACACCAGATGAAAGTGGTGTTATGTGATAGAGCTGATCTATTTTAGCAGATTTTTGTGTGGATTAGGGACTGTAAATCTGTTCTGGGCTGGGGTTTGTTCTGTTCAATATGCTTTGCATCCGGGCTGCATTATTCCACACACCTCCTATCACAGATGGGATCGGATCCGTTCAGTCTAATGTGGTTTGGAGCCATTTGGTGATCTATTAAGTCTAGATTTTTAAATTTTTTTTTTTAAATAGAATTTGCCTTTTTATGGAATTAATGAGATCAGACAACGTCTGTTGAATGATGTGGTGGTTTTTGTGTGACTGTGATAAGAATGGAGTTGGCTCAATATTAAGAAAATTTAAATATCTGCCCCTCAGGCGGTGGAAACAATACAAACTTCTGAGGGCTCCCTGCATGGATTCCGTGCTTTAGACATCTGCTCTGATAGCAGAAAAGCCTGGATAAGTGATTAATGCTGCGTCAAGGATTTGCAAAGTTTTTCCTCAGAGTCGAGCACTTGTGACAATGAACCCACAAAACTTTTTGCTAAGCTGGAAAGAGTAGAACAATCTGGGGAGAAAAAAAGGATAATTCTCATGACCACCAACCTCAAAGCCCCAAACTGAGGAGTTACTTACCAAAAAATGTTAATTTTGTCATCCCAGGAGCTTTGGAATGGCACGAAACAGGTGATGGAACCACAGTTCCACCACACACAGGCTGGGAGTTCAGAGCTCCTGGTGTCTTGATGGTTTCTAAATTTCTTATTTTGATTTATACAGAGAGTTCCAGACAAATCTCACAGTGAATTATCAATAATCTGATAATAATGAAGTTAAATGGGCAGCTCTGCACTGAGAAAGGAGTTCGGGAAGCATCTGGACAACGCCCTCAGGCACAGGGTGGGATTTTTGGGATTGTCTTGTGCAGGGCCAGCAGCTGGACACAGATGGTCCTTGTGGGTCCCTTCCAGTTCAGGATATTGTGTGATTTATGATTTATCATAAATAATTTTATTTCATGGTTTATGACCCCCATATCATGAGGGAGAGCACAGCAGCAGATTCCCAACCTGCAGGCTGCTGGTTTCAAAGATTTCCTTATGGAACAGGGATAAGGAAAGGGGAAAATGGAATTAAGAAANTTTAGTAATTATGTTGTTTATTTATTAATATTTTATTAATAATTTATTAAATATTTTATTTGGTAATTTATTTTATTTAATTGATTTAATAATCTATTTAATTTAATTAGAAATAATTAGTTAATTAATGGGGAAAACAGAGAGCAAATGTGGGGGTTTTGGCTCAGCACCCATTCCCATCAGTGAGTCTGACAGGGCTGTGGGGATGGGGACAGCCATGGGGACAGGGGGGACACACACCTGGCTGTGTCCAACTGAGAGATTCCAGCTGGATGGAGCTGTGCACTAGAACAAACCTCAGAGGCAGCAACATCCAAGAAGTGAAGTCACTGATGACTAAAACACCCCAAAANATTAAGAAAATTTAAATATCTGCCCCTCAGGCGGTGGAAACAATACAAACTTCTGAGGGCTCCCTGCATGGATTCCGTGCTTTAGACATCTGCTCTGATAGCAGAAAAGCCTGGATAAGTGATTAATGCTGCGTCAAGGATTTGCAAAGTTTTTCCTCAGAGTCGAGCACTTGTGACAATGAACCCACAAAACTTTTTGCTAAGCTGGAAAGAGTAGAACAATCTGGGGAGAAAAAAAGGATAATTCTCATGACCACCAACCTCAAAGCCCCAAACTGAGGAGTTACTTACCAAAAAATGTTAATTTTGTCATCCCAGGAGCTTTGGAATGGCATGAAACAGGTGATGGAACCACAGTTCCACCACACACAGGCTGGGAGTTCAGAGCTCCTGGTGTCTTGATGGTTTCTAAATTTCTTATTTTGATTTATACAGAGAGTTCCAGACAAATCTCACAGTGAATTATCAATAATCTGGTAATAATGAAGTTAAATGGGCAGCTCTGCACTGAGAAAGGAGTTCAGGAAGCATCTGGACAACGCCCTCAGGCACAGGGTGGGATTTTTGGGATTGTCTTGTGCAGGGCCAGCAGCTGGACACAGATGGTCCTTGTGGGTCCCTTCCAGTTCAGGATATTGTGTGATTTATGATTTATCATAAATAATTTTATTTCATGGTTTATGACCCCCATATCATGAGGGAGAGCACAGCAGCAGATTCCCAACCTGCAGGCTGCTGGTTTCAAAGATTTCCTTATGGAACAGGGATAAGGAAAGGGGAAAATGGAATTAAGAAAGGTGTTTGGAAATGGGAAGCAGTGGTACCAAACTGGAGATCCACATGTGTGTTTTAGGTTGTGCATCCCAGAGGCACCTGCTGCCAAAACATCATCCCTGTGGGATGCAGGGGTGTCTCCAACCACCCCACTAATGTCCAGCCTGTGCCATTCCATGAGTACAACTGCCAAGGACTCATTTAGTTAATTAATTAATTAAATTTTTTATTAAATTAATGGGATTTTTTATTTTAGTAATTATGTTGTTTATTTATTAATATTTTATTAATAATTTATTAAATATTTTATTTGGTAATTTATTTTATTTAATTGATTTAATAATCTATTTAATTTAATTAGAAATAATTAGTTAATTAATGGGGAAAACAGAGAGCAAATGTGGGGGTTTTGGCTCAGCACCCATTCCCATCAGTGAGTCTGACAGGGCTGTGGGGATGGGGACAGCCATGGGGACAGGGGGGACACACACCTGGCTGTGTCCAACTGAGAGATTCCAGCTGGATGGAGCTGTGCACTAGAACAAACCTCAGAGGCAGCAACATCCAAGAAGTGAAGTCACTGATGACTAAAACACCCCAAAACAACCCAGAAAAGAAATGGCTACTTGATCTAGGAGGGGATCGAGGAGAATGAGGGGACACAGCCTCAAGCTGCACCAAGGGAAATTTAGGTTGGATATTGGAAGGAGTTCTTCATGGAAAGGGTGATAAAGTCCTGGAATGGCTGCCTGGGGAGGTGCTGGAGTCACCACCCCTGGGTGTGTTTAAAAAAGCCTGGATGTGGCACTGGGTGCCAGGGTTTAGGTGAGGAGTTGGGCACGGGTTGGACTCGATGGTCTTGAAGGTCTCTTCCAACCTGGGGATTCTGGGATCTAAGCTTTTCCTCTGGTTCCCAGCAGCTGTTGCCCAAAGCCCACCAGGGAGTATCCAAAGCACACAGGTTATTCACAGGGGCTTTGGTGCCAGTGTCCAAGGAGTGCCAAATCAAATCCAGGGATCTCCAGTTGGGAGGATCATCAGCCATCTGCTCTTCACTCACTTGGGAAGTCTTTTCATACTGGGATGGGAGAGATAAGATCCAAATCATGGGAGAACCATTCTGTGTCTTTTTATCCTCTGAGAAATCCCATAAAAACCCTTTTGCTCTGAACTTGGTACAAATGCAGATTTCAGGCTCTGAAACAGAGCATTTCTGTTTGA
Organism: Phainopepla nitens; assembly: GCA_013400175.1. Lineage (NCBI taxonomy): Eukaryota > Metazoa > Chordata > Aves > Passeriformes > Bombycillidae > Phainopepla > Phainopepla nitens. The sequence continues at coordinate 161,102 of VXBQ01009680.1, forward strand.
GGTGGTGAATCTTGAAAGGAAAAAAAGGCCATTCTTCTTCTTGGCAAAGTCTCCCAAGTTGATCAGTTGGATCCATTTAATGAAACTTGGAGGGTTTGCCTTGGAGCAGCAGCAGTGGGATGGACAGCTGAGGATGGGTTGCCTGGAAGGCCAGCCATGGATGAGCCAAGGGAATTCAGTTTCAGATTGAATTCAGATGAATTGACATTGATTCAAGGAATTCAGTTTCATGGAGATTGCTCCTGAAAGGGACAAGAAACTTCCTCCTCGAATCATCCCTGGAGACATCTCCCAAAGCAGCAAAAACTGAGCCAGCAGAATGGAGGGATTTTGTACAAATCATTAATAAGCACAAAGAAAAATGCTACAAAACATTCATTGCCAGGCTGTTGATTTAATTCCAGTTGTGGGGAAACATCTGTTTGCCTTTGCTCAAGCTTGGGAAGCACGGTGAAGCATTAGAAATAATTCCAGGGTTGTTACATTTGCGATTTCATTTTAGTTCTGGGTTTGTTCTTTGACAAAGCACATTCAAAACCACAGCAGATGCCAGCTTTCAGCATCATTTCTGAAGGATTAAGTCTTATTCTGATCAGGTTGGAAATAAAACAGGTAAAGAGTTTCTCAACTCCTGGTAAATCCCTTCATAATTAAAAAGAGGGGAAATTCGTTTCAAGCCTAATTTGAAGGATTTCTTTAGGATGATACTGCTGTAGTTGGCTGCTCACCTTTATTATAATTAATAATGTAATTACCATCAAAAGGGATCTGGGTAGGAATACTGATAAAAAGTAGGGATTTTGATAACATTGGGCATCATGGGAAAACCTGTTGGCAAATGAAAAAATCAAGGACTTTTGTCCCTCACTTTTGATGTGGTTTGACCAGACCTGCAAGGCCCAGAGGTTAAAATAAATTCCTTTATTTTATAGAAAGTAACAGAACTGAGAGACTTCACATCCCGTGTCCAACAAGGAAACAAATTTCAAAGCTGTTATTTGGAGAGGCTACAGGAAATTCAATTTCAATGGTTCCCATGAATCCATACCTTCTAAGTGAGGTTTCTTTTGACAACACTTTTGCCCTGACTTTCTTTTTATTCTGCAGAAATATTTGTTTGGGTTTTTTTTTCTTTTTGTCTTTTGGGGGTTTTTATGGAAGGTTTCTGTTCAATGATTACTGCAAGCCCTTGAGTCCCAAGGACACAAATTGCCAGGGCCAGGTGTGTGGGTGGAAATCGTGATTGATGGACAGGGAATAAGCTCAGCCTCCACCCTGGCTTAGAGATAAAGCTGAGTCTTGAGATGTGAATTGTTTGCTTGTGGAGCCAGGATGGGTCCAGGATGTCAGGAGGAATATTTGGGTTTTTTTCCCTGATTTTTATGGCTCTTTTCCATGCTTGTGTTTCAATGTAACCGGTGGATTTCAGGGAATTAAAATCAAGTAGTGGGTAAAGCAGGAGGGAGAATTTAGTGAGGAATCACAATATAAAATAGAAAATAATATATAAAATAATATAAAATAAAATAATATAAAATATAAACTCAAAAATAATATAAAAATATAAAATATAAACTCAAAAATAATATAAATAATATAAAGTAAAATATAGATTATAAAATAATA
>VXBQ01009680.1:162734-179385 GCA_013400175.1 Phainopepla nitens
TAATATAAAATGATATTAAATAGAAAATATACAATGCCCAGGGAAGTCAGCAGTGATGGAAAGCTGCTCCTGTAGATAAAAGAATTGGGTCAGAGGAGAGAGAGCTGGCAAAGACAAACTCCTGAGTACCATTATCAGGAAAAAAAGGAGCTGGATTGGCTGTAAGAAAGGGAGAGAACCAGATGAGAAAATCAAATGGCACGGCCTCTCCTGCTCCTCTTTGTCAGAGTTCAGCTGAGCATCCTTCTGAATTTATATTGCATTATCTCTGGACATGTGGAGTAACTGCAAAATACAGCTGATATTGAGTTAGTAGGAGATTTCCCTTAAAATAGGGAGACTAATTCCCTAATATTCTCATTCCTAAACACAATTACTTCAGAATAATTTGGGATATAAGCCAGATCCTAAATAGTCAAACCCACAAATTTACTGTCTTTTCTGTCCCAGGAAATGCTATCAGAGCTTGTTTTAAAGTTTGCAAAAGTCCTGATGTTCTAAATATCTAAAATAAAATTTTAAAAAAACCTTGTATTATTTAGCACCTCAAACTTAATTAGAATACAAAAATGAACTTCTGGGAAAGGTCTAAAAATCTGGCTCAACCACTTTTTTATTGCCTTCCCAACAGAGCAAATAAATTCCATTTTATACTTGCAAAAGGTTATTTTAGGATCACCAACAACTCAAAAAGAGGGGCCCTTTTTTACCCTATCTAGGTTGTTCTACATTTGGTCCATTTTCCTCCTGCAGGTGAACGACTGACAGATTTGAAGCTAAAAATATTTGCACAATGAGTGAAATAACACAAAAATGACACCAGGAGCCTGCCACGGATCTCTCTGGACGTGGCCAGAGCTCAAATCTGTAATTGTGGGGGCAGAGCTTTCAAAGGGCTCCCACTGATCCCAAACTCCCTGGGCATGGAAAGCTCTGGCTGGAGAGAAGGGCAGCTGCTTTTAGCTGCAAACTTTCCTGCTTCACCTGAATTATTGCTCCATCATTTGGGATTTTGTTTAGTTGAAATCCCACCCTGATTTTTTTGTCTTCATGTGTAGTTTAATATCATTTACTTTGACTCAAGCTGAAACACACACAGAGGTTAAAGACCTCACAAAAAAATCAAAATACTTTTTTTCCCCCCTTATAATCAATATCACCCACCAGCTAATATTAAATACAGATTCTTGTTCAGGAGTTCTCCCACCCAGAAATTGCTGGAGGCTTGGAGTGTATTCTATAGAATTATTTCTAGTATTATTTCATTCTTCTAATGGCATCCATTTCTAGGACATTCTCCTAAGGTTTAGGGATTGACTCTGGTTCTGGATCATTTTAGGACAATTAAATGTATGAAAATATGGAATTATGGAATGATTCAGGTTGGAAAAGAGCTTCAAGATTATCAAATCCAATCATCCAGCAGCTTAACAAATTAACAACAGTTTCAAGCTCCTCCCCAGGTGCCACATGCACAGAGAGGGGCTGGAGCCCCATCCATCCATACGGAATTTCACTGGAAGTGAAATGAAAATTGCATTGTGGAGACAAGCATGGCCTCTGTTTTCTATAGGGAAAGTATTTCTGCACAGTGTGAAGAGATTTGTTTGGCAAAATTGCATAAATTCTCCTCTCATTTCCATGGGAAGGATAAGACAAGTGGGCAAAATATGATGGGTCCTTCAGAAATTAGATTTTTTTTTTTCCTTCTTTCATTCAGCCTCGTTAGTGTTAAACCCTGCAGTGCCTCTCTGCAATTGCCAGATTGATTGAAAAATGCACATTTTGACAAAAACACTGTCTGTTGTTTCATCTGGCTCTTAGTTTCTAATTCCTGGGGAAAAGTTGCTCTTTTTATTGCTTCATTTGGAATGGCTCCAATTTAACCCTGGAAGGAAGATCTGGATGAAATACAGGCAATATGGACAAATATAAAGCGGGTTTTCTATGAAAATGCACTGAAAATACACCTTGCAATCTCTCTCCTGCACCCAGGTGGCAGCAGGATGCTCTTTATAACACAGGACAGAGGGAAGGATGCTCAACATCCCCACTTAGGTTTATTCTGATTATTTAATCCACTTTAAATAAAAACAACCACCACCCCCAACCTAATAATTGTAAGGCAGCTTCATGACCTTGGAAAAGCTGGGTTAAATAAGCTCTAAATTCTCCCACCACAAAAATCTATACACAAGTAGAATAAACAGCTTTGGATGTCCAATTTTGCTGCTTTTTTTTTTTTTTTTTTTTTTTTTTTTTTTTTTAAAGACGAGGAAGGATCTGAATGTTTAGGGCTGTAATACACCCTTGTGGGATTTAGATCCAATTATCTGCTTTTTCCTGGATTTCTTCTATCTCTTCAAGCAATTTAGCTCATATCCACACTTAGCCCAGGTCTATTTAATTATGGAGACCTTGATTTAATGAGTGCTGAGCTGCCCAGGCAAGGACAAAGCTATTGTTGAGGCTTAGCAGCGCTGAGCATGAACTAAATACTGCTCTGGTCAATAAGATCCTGACTTTTGGGAGGTGTTCAAGGAGATGCTCATGGAAATGTGAAGTTCTGGGTGTTAATTTCAGAATTTAACAGCTGGAAGACAAAAGCTGTGCACAGTAAGGGAAAAAAGCAAATAAGAAACAGCAACAAAAAAACCCCAACAAGTTGATGAGGGCAGAAATGAAAATTTATTTCATCTCTTGTCCAGTTTTTTTTTTTGGTTGGTTTTTTTTTGGGTTTTTTTTTGTTTGTTTGGGGTTTTTTTGTTTTTTTTTTTTTACTTGCAAGGCTCAGTGGGACAAATGTAGCCTTCCCTGCACCACAGGCAAAGACCTTTCCCTCAGCAGAACCAAATATTTTGCCTGGTGTCTGCAGGGAAACCCAGGAGCAGGCAGAGCTCTGGTCCTGCACCAGCCCAGAGCCATCAGATTTGCACTGGGAATGTTCCATTCCTGCTCAGCCTGCAGCAAAATCCCTGCTCCTGCCTCCTCAGCAATGGAAAACTGGGCAAGGTCCTGCTGGGTTATAAACCCCACCCAGAGCTGGGTGCTGGCTGCAGGACCAACCCTTAATTTTGTGTGCTCATCAATTCTCTGAAGATAAAATGTTGTCTGTTTTGGGAGCCATTTTGAGCCCAACTGCACGTTGGCCAACCCTTTAAAACCCAGCTGGGTTTGTGTGTTGTAGTACATTGGCAGAGCACAAAGAAGTGGCTGTTGTTCCCTCCTGAGGTTTGTGATTTACACTTTAGGTAACCACAAATCTATCCTGAACCTCCTCAGAAAATCACCTGGATATTGTGCTGGTACAGTTGGAATCTTTGAAATTGGAGTGTGGGATTTTCTCTCGAGTATGTTCAGCACCAAACCCAGCAAAAATCAGATTTTTTAAAAAATCTGCAAGGCTGGGAGAGTTGGGGTTGTTCAGCCTGGAGAAGTGAAGCTTTGGAGTGACCTCACTGTGACCTTCCAGGGCCTGAAGGAGCTGCAGGAAACAGGGAGAGAGAGGATTTACAAGGGATGGAGTGACTGGAAAAGAGGGAATGGCTTCAAACTGCCAGAGAATAGGGTTAGAGAGGATATTGGGAAGGAATTCCTGGCTGGGAGAGTGAGGAGGCCCTGGAATGGAATTCCCAGAGCAGCTGTAGCTGCCCCTGGCTCCCTGGAAGTGTCCAAGGGCAGGCTGGACAGGGCTTGGAGCAGCCTGGGACAGTGGAAGGTGTCCCTGGGGTGGAACTGGATGGCCTTCAAGGTCCCTCCCAACCCAAACCAGTCTGTGATTCTGTGATTATCTTGTGATACAATAATTTCTATTTTGTATTTTATTTGTTTCTCCCCTTCTCATCCACACTTTGTCCCACTGTATAATTTTTCTAGGATTTAAAAGTGACAAAGAGATGGACAAGGGGAATGAGGGACTTAGTTTGTCCTGTAGGGTCTGAACTTTTGCAAGGGGAAATTCCCTTTATAGGACGGTGCCAGTGCCTGGTGCAGACAGTGTGGGAGAGCTGGAAGGAGCAGGGCAGCTCTTATTCCTTCACCTGGAAGAAGCTCATCTTGGGGAAAAGAGTCACTCCATCATGAAGTGAATTATCTCAGCTGCTAGAGGCTCCAGAGTTTCAAGGCACTCTCAGAAAGCCGTGGCAGAGGCGCATTGGGGAGCAGCAGGGACACGAGCCATCACTGCTGACAAATCCAAGTGTTCCTGTTAGGATGTGCAGGAGTGCACGGCAGACATCTGTCTCTGTGCCACAGCAGCAGCCAGGACTCCTTTCCTCAGCCCTTTAGGGGAGTAATCTGCCAGAACCTGAGCAGAACTACCTGGCATGTGGTAACTTTGGAATTCAGAATCCCAGAATCCCCAGGTTGGAAGAGACCTTCAAGATTGAGTCCAACCCGTGCCCAACTCCTCACCTAAACCCTGGCACCCAGTGCCACATCCAGGCTGTTTTTAAACACATCAAGGGATGGTGACTCCAGCACCTCCCCAGGCAGCCATTCCAGAACTTTATCACCCTTTCCATGAAGAACTCCTTCCAATATCCACCCTAAATTTCCCTTGATGCAGCCTGAGGCTGTGTCCCCTCGTTGTGTCAGTTCCTGGAGAAAGAGCCCAGTCCCAGCTGAGCACAGCCACCCTGCAGGGAGTTGTGGAGAGTAATGAGGACACCCCTGAGTCTCCTTTTCTCCAGACTGAACACCCCCAGCTCCCTCAGGAATTGTGTTCCCAGCCCCTCACAGCCTCGCTGCCTCCCCTGGATGCGCTCAAATGGATTCATTTGGCTTCATCTGTTCAGGATGGATCTCTGACCAGATGAACTCAGAAATTAGGGATTTCTGACATTGGGACACATCACAGGAACCCCATAAACAGGCTCTTTTTGGAGTATGGTGCAGAACACTCCCAGACCTCGCAGATGTGATTAAACTGAGCTGCCCTGTGCTGCTCCAGTGAATTCCAAAATTCCAGCTGCCCTCCCTGCTTGTATCAACATTTCACTCACACCCCCATGGATGCACCTGAGCTGCTGCTGTGGCACTGGAGTATTTTACTACTGAATTCTTGTTATAAAGCAGCTCTCCTGGTTAGCTCTTCTTTTTTCAGATACTGAAATTCAGAGTATATTCAGAAACTTCCCTCTCTACAACCTATATATATTCTATTTCTATCTATCTATCTATCTGTCTATCTCCTTATATTCCCTGCATAGTTTAGATAGTTGTTCTCTCTCTATAGAAACTCTTTTTATAGTTTACCTAGAAATTCTGTGTTTATAGGAACTATTTTTATAGATATCCTCTGTTTATATAAATTATTTTATATAGAGAATATAAACTCTATTTAGTGTTCTATCTACGTGTTATGTGTAGAAAAAGGTGGTATTTATACAGATGATGCTTTTTACTTTTCTATTTTCTATTTTCTATTAGTTTACATTTTATATGTTCTGTGTTATATTTTTATTTTTATTATTGTTGACCCCATGCTTTAGACTGGAGCAGCCTTGTTGGACGAGCTGGGCTTGGCCCAGCTTCTGATGCTCTTCAGAGTGGCTGAAGATCTCAGTCCCAATATCCTGCTGATTTTTTTTTTTTAAATAAATTTTACGATGCTTTGCTTCTATTTATCCAAGATTTCAATATTCTATTTATGTCTTCTTTTCTTTTGTAAAGATAAACTTTTAACAGCTTTCTCTAATCCATGGGATAATTTCATTTGTCTTGCAGGGATCATTACGAGCAGTTTCAGACCATCTCAGGTAACTGAGGTTATTGATCTCCATTAATCAACCCTCCAGATTAGAGAGGCCAACGACAACACTGTAAAATGAAATATTTTATCTGCAGCATTTATCCAGACTCAAATGAACTAAAATATTTCTCTCAGAGAATCCATGGGCTGATGATTTCACAGTCAATGCTGTCCCCCATTACAGAAATGTAATTAAATCAAAGGAAGTTCTTGTTGTAATTCCCACATTCTTCAGTAATAACGACAATAAATACATTAATTTGTTATCATCCTAATTCACCTAATTGTGAATTCACCTATCCATGAATTCACCTATTCATCCTAATTGTCCCATCCTTTTATTAGGTCAAATCAAAGATACTGCACTGAGAAGAACACATCTATCCAAATTTGACATTTCAGTTTTGTTGATTTTCTGAGAAATATTTATCAGGTAAACATTCATGAACGTTCTGTCTATTTTAATCATCATTCTCAGCTATCTTGGACAAATATTTCAATGACTGCCCTGGCTGAAATGCAGATAAAAACCCCAGATAATCTCTCTGAGGGTGTTCATAACCCAATTACTCAGGGCTTGGAACCTTCCCACTGAGCTTTTTTCAGTCCCAGAACAGAAATCACTCAAAGCTGAGAGTCTGAATCAAATAAGTTCTACTTGTGTTTTATGACATAAATTGCAAGAGTTTTTCAGAATATTTTCATTTTAGACATTAGGGGCTAATTTCTCTCAGAGTTCACTTATTAAATGATGTTAGAAATAGTTGTAACAACAGAATATTTGATACTGAGAGTTGCTTGGAGGCTTGGAAATGATTCAGTGGAGGGGAGGCAGTTTCCCAAAAGAAAAGAAGCTTTTTTTTCCCCCAACAGAATCTAAAGGTCAGCCCATTTCAGAAATATTTTAGTGATTAGTGGAGATGCTTGAAAGCTTGAAGGAAAAATGGGAATGTGTCATTCCCAGTTCAGAGTCGCCCTCCAGCTCATTTGATTTTAAGATGGTCTCACTTTCATGGTATTGTTCAGAAGATTTGAAGATAGAAATGTCACAACCAAAGGAATTCACTATCTCTGTCCTTAAATTTGGGTGCAATTCCATGCATTTTTCCATCCTGGGGAGGGATTATTCCAATTCATCTGGTGATAGCTGAACCAGACAGAGCTTTTGGGAAAACCAGTTTAAAACCCACTTTAGAACCAGTTTTTACAACTCCTGCTGCAGTGTTGTGATGTTTAAAGTCGTTGTTTTACCAGAATTTGTAAGAAATTCAGCAGAGCACTGATTCCACGAGCCTGAATCTGCTTTTTTTTTTCACAGCTGCTGCTTCTTAACTCCTTTTTCTCTGGAGACTTTGGAAGTGATGCTGTTCTGGAGGTTGAATGAAAAGCTCTCCAGGGAATACACCACTTTATCTGAGAGTCAGAGGATGGGGAGGAACAAAAGTCTAAGGCAGGTTCTTGAGCTCACTGAGCTGTGCTTAAGAAGAATTAATTTCTTAAGAAATAATACCTGAAAAGCGATGCAAACAAACAACTTATTGAAAAAAAAAAATTACTTTACCTGTGATGAGAATTATATCTGCTTCAGTGAACCTGAGCAGGTTCTTTTGTTATTAATGCCTCCTGACTAATTTAGTTGCTAATACCTGCTAATTCCATTTTTATCAGCTCAGAAGAAAAACCAAACCCCGTCATGAAAACGCTGCCTATAGCCAAATACACTCTCTGGTGACACATTTAAAACAGGTTCCACAAAACTTCAAGCTTGGTGGAGATTAAAAGGAAATGGGAAAATTCTCTGAGAGTCACAAAGGTGCTTAACAGCACTCAGGGAAACAAAACTTTTGGGTTCTGAAATAGATGAAGGACAGAGGATGATGTGCCAGGGCCTTCCCATCCTCACAGCCAGGAACTCCTTCCCAAAATCCCATTTATCCTTCCTCTCACAGCCAGGAATTCCTTCCCAAAATCCCATTTATCCCTGCCCTCACAGCCAGGAATTCTTTCCCAACATCTCAGCCCTGAGTGTTATTATATGAAGGTAATTATTGACACAAGGCTTCAGCTGGATCTTAATGTATTTATGAATAATTCTTTTACTATTGCTGTTGCTCTCCCATAATTATGATTTTATCCTCTGTTCAGCTGGTAGATGATCACCTTGGAGAAGATACTTGTAACAATAAACTTTGGACATTGTTTTTAAATGTGGAATATGTACTTAAAACATCACTTATTAAGCCTAGCACTCATCAGCATTGATTTTTCCAGGAAATAGAATTTCCCTCATCTGACAGCACAGGAATAAAAGAGGACTGAACATTTTTTTGACAGTTCTCACTCAGCAAATTATTATATTATTACATTTCCTTTATCCCTTCTAATCAGAAATGGAAGTGTACAGAGGTTGTTATACCTAAGTAGTGAAGTTTACAATAATTTCTTTGGAAGATTGACTTGGAATAAAAGGATTTATGGTTAGATAAACACTCCAGCACGAGCTAAATTAAGTCTTTTTGCTGGATACCAGAGCCAAGGAAGCAAAAATCATGGAGCAAACTTCCCACAGTCAAAAAACCATAAGTAACCTGTCAAATCTAAGTAAAAGGGGGGAAAACGAGGCAATGTTGGGATCTACAAACTGGAGCAAGGAGGCAGCAGAGTGAGAAAATTAATGCCAACACCTCACAGAAATCACCAAAAATTACCAGCTGGGTTTCTCACAAGTAAATGTCAGCTGAGCCAGGGGCAGCAAACACCTCTGGAACTTGAATATTGAAATTACTTTGAAGGCAAATGCCTCAAATGCAGGGAGAAAGGTGCCAGACTTGGAAATTGAGTAAAGCATTAATGAGTGACAGCTGAGGAGAGGCAAACTGAGCCTTGGAGTCCTGATGTTCCCACCCTGGGTTAAATCTCTGCCTTTTTGGGCAAGATTTCATTTCCATTAACTTCTCTGTTGACACAACCAGATCCTCACCAGGAATCCTTTCAAATTCCTATTGGGTTAAGGCAAGCTAGGACTCACAAAAAGCATTTTTTTCCCTATTTCATCTGCTCATTAGAAAGCTTTTATTGCGCTTTCAAAATCTATTTCTGGATTTTCATCTGCATCGCCCATCTTCTCCCCAAAAAATGTATTTTTCCCTGGAAAATTCATGTCAGGAATATCCCCAAACCCAGGTGAGAGCTGAGCCAAGATGTGGTTGGGACAATAAAGGTGTAGCCAGAAAGTTGGAACTGTTTGCTCAAAATTGAAATTCCTCTCCCCAGTCCCAGCCCTACTCAAACCCTTCTGTTTAATTCCCTTTTTCTTTTTCTTTTCCAGGTTTTGTCCATTTTGCTGGATAAATCCAAAAGGGAAGGGGTCAAACAGAACCTTCTATGCTCACTTTGCTTTCTGGTAGGATTGGCTTGGTGTGAACACGTGGGAAAGAGAAAATGGGATTTTCCCACTGCCACAAAAGGCTAGAATTGAGTTTTTCCACTTAAAGATTGTTTTTAATTAGGACTTGAATGTCAGAAATGCCTTTAAAATTATCCCAAACAAATAATAAGGACCTGTTTTAATCCCACATCTACAGCAGGGTGAGTTAGAAGCCAAATTTAATGGTAATTTCTAACATTACTGCATTACTGTGTCTTTAATTATTGTAACCCAACATAATTCTCACAATAATCAATCAAAATTGGAAATACAGCACCAATTAATCTGCTGCTGTGGCTTTTCCCTTGTATTTCAGAGTTTATATAACACAACTCTTGTAATACCTTCAAGGAGAAAAAAAAAAGAAAAAGAAATAGCAGGCAAGAAATAGATGTCTTGGTCTTTCATCTAAATTTAATGAGAAAAAGAGTTGCAATGAAATTAGAGATGTGCTGAACTATCCAGAGGAGATTCCAAGCCATTATTAGCCTGCTCACCCTGCTACTTATCTTCAAATGCACACACCAGCAGCAGAAAGGATTTAGGTTACATTTTAGTAATCCAAATCTTGTAGGTACTAGGGTTTAGTGAAACTGGAGCACTCGTTGCTATAATTTTGCTACCAAAAAAAAAAAATAAAAATCAGTATTTAGTGAAGTGGGAGGTCTGGCTTTAATGCACAAAAGCAAGGAGTTTGGAGCTGTGGCAGCCAGGTCGGAGTGTCAGCCTGGATTGCCAGCCCTAAAGCTGAATTTCCTCGGGTTTGGGGATTTGTCAAGTATTTAAGAGTGTTGAAATGTAAATTTTTTTCTTGTTGATATTCAAACTTCTGTGAAACAGCCTTTAAAGAAGGGAAGAATACAGGAGGAAGAAGCAAAATCAGCAAGGCTGGTGTGGCTGTGGTTGGGAACAAATCCTTGTCCCGTATGGCCAAAGTGGGAATTGACATCTGAGCTCCCTCTTACCCACGGTGAGGAGGAGCTGGGATCTCTCAGGAGAATTTCTGCCTCTCTCTGCCTCAGTTTCCTGGACCAGTAACTGGAGAGGCCTCTTTTTGTGGTGATAAAAAACCTGCAATTTAACTGAAATGCAGCCATATGAACATTATGATAATATGGCTCTGGGTGTCTGAATCAAATCGAGCAGAAGTAATAACTTTTGACGGAAAAATTAATTGGAAAAAATCATTAACAGAGATACAAACCCAACATCTATTTCTCTATTAATCTAAGCCCTCTATTTCTCAGTAATCCAACTTATTCTCACTACAATCCCTCTATTAATGGCGCTGTGTGGAAGAAGGAAGCATCACATTCTCCGCATGACACGTGGAGAACACAAATGTGTTACAGAAACAACATTTTGTACTGTGTGGAAATGTTGAAGATTGGTTTTAAATCTGCAAAATCCAACAAATTCTGGCCACCAGCACATTTTAACAGTGCCTTCAGCTGAGTGCAGCTCCTCCCTTGGCTGTGTCCCCTTGGCAGTGAGCTGGGAGCTGATTAACTCAGGTTACCACAGGGGTCTCCCATTAATAAATATCAGCAGCCAGTGCTCCTGTCAGACACAGAGCTGCATTTCTGATGGCAAATTCAAGACTTGGAGCTCTCCCAGCTGCTGCTCCCCCTGTTCCACCTCTCCTGCTTCTGGGCTGGGCTGTGAGACAGAGTTCCCTCCTTGCTGGAATGAGTTACTCTCATTGAATTCCAAATGGGTGACATCCCTTTAGTCATCTTCATCTGAATTCAGGTGAATGTGCAATTAAAAGGGCTGTGTTACCTGGAAAATAAATCCTCCACTGTCTCTAAGTATCTGACCCTGCCAGGCAATGTTTGGAGCATGAGAGAACGTGAGAAATAATCACTGAGGGTGGGCAGGCAGGAATTGGTGCAGAGGGTACAAAAGCAGGAGAGAGGTTTTTGTTCCATTTCCACCAGGATAAACAATTCCTGAGTGGAGAGGAATTGGATGGAATTTAAATCCCTGGAAGTTTTCAAGGCCAGGCTGGATGGAGCAACCTAGTTTAGGGCCTGGCTCCATGGCAGGCCTTGGAATTGGATCACATTTAAGATCCTTCCAACCCACGCCATTCTCTGGCTCCATGACTTTATATAATAAAAATATGATCTATTTTGCACCATAATCATGCAAAATCAGTTTGTTTTTTTTTTTAAATTATTTGCCATTGTTCAAATGGCAAATGTTTGTAAAAGCTACAATGAAGATGTCTCAGAAATTGTGTTACAAATATGTTTTTGGGAACTTGGTGCATCTTTGTATCCTACAGACCTATTCCTCCAGTTCAGGATCCTGCTGCTTGCCTGAGACTCAAGATTTATATCATTAATTCTCCAAAGTTAACCACTTTGGGTTCAGTTAAATCTGCATTTAATTGAAGTTTGAGTAACTAATGACACAATAAACCACTTTATTATCCATAAAGAGAGGGTTTTTTCCACTGCTTCACACGCTGTAATGAACCACAGAGACAGGATGATATTTCTTCCAGAGAAAATAGAATTTTGAAAATTTCTGGGCAGGTGGAAACTTGTGGAGAGTGAGAAACAGCCCTGAACATTCACTTCATGGAACCTTTTAGACCTCTTACTTTCTGTGCAAGAATTGGCTCAGTGGCTTCTAATTTGAAATCATTACTCTCAATTTTCTAAGAGCATCCAGAAAACATCACCCACATCAGCCTTGGCAGAAATCTTCCACGTATTTCCCACCAAACCAAGAGTTTAAGAAGCAATTAATTGCTGAAATGATGCAGAGCTATCTGCAATCAGCATTTTGAGACATTGCAACAAATTCACTTCAAAAGAAGAATAACGTGGAGCTGGCGAATATTCCTAAATGGACCTGTTGAAAAATAATTAAAATAAAAACAATCAAAAGCCAGAGGGAAAGATTATTTGTAGAAGGTCTGGAGTGACAGTGAAAAGGGCAAGCTGTCAATTTTTCAAGTTGCATTTTAGAGCTCTCACTTGTAAACTTCCTGCACCAGAATAAACTGAAAATTAAACCACAGGGAAGCATTTTTGGAGTGAGGTGGAGAATCCCACTGCAGCTCCCTCTGCCCAGGGAGGCCAGAGGATAATTCCTGAGCTTCTTGAAAATAAAGGACTCAAAACAGGCAACTTATGAAGTATTTACATGTTATGGCAGCCTCTGATATTTTCATTAGAACACTTATTTCTGTGGTGGATTATGGATTAAACCTTTTGGGATCTGCATGCCAAGGAATAGGGATGAAGACAGCAATGTTAGCCATGACTCAGAAGCCTCAAATCAATAAATTAATACAGTTTGAGAAAGAAATTGCTCCTGGCTGTTCATTGGCAAGGACCAAGTGATGGCCACTGGATGCAGGATGCCCTGGAATATTCTCTCTGCATCCAAGCACTGCGAGAGGAAATCACCGTCACCTTCTTCTGTCTGCAATATTATAACATTTATCCAAATGATGAGTTAAGAAAGTTTCTAGCAGGGCTTTGCAGGCTCAGGGGTGAACAGGACATTTCTATTTGCTTTGCTTTCAATTTACCCTAACAGAGAAAATCCCATTTTTCTCCTCCTGCAGCTGAAAAAACTCCTGAATTCCAGCAAAGATGTGCCTCTGAAATAAATCCACAGACTCCTAAATCTTTCCTGGTCTTGCTTGAGAAGTTTTAACGGCTTGGAATCCCTTTTTTTTTGCTTCAAAGTTTAGTGTTTGGCTCTCACTGTTCAGCCTTTGCCCTGTGAGTAGATGCTACCTTTAGTTCTCACACTGATGCCTTAAGTTTCAGCTTTTTGGTTTTTCACACTCTGTGCTGGTTTAGTGCGCAGTTCTGGGCTTCACATGAAGGGTTGCTGAGCTCTCTGCACAGAGCAGGGAGACAAAACAATTCCTTTCCAGCTGGGCACCAAGGACACATTTGAGGCCCAAGAGTGGAAACAGCAGTGAAGGAAGAGAGGGAACAAGGAGGATGGAGCTTCATCACCTGGAGCTGGAATTGGACAATTCACTCCAATCTGCTGATGGACCCAAACCTATCAAAGTGTGAGGCCTCGTGCCCAGGATCCATTTTGTGCCCATTTGTGGGTTTGCCTTGGGTGCAGCCCCAAGGGGTTCCTGCACTGCCCAGGCTGGATCCTTTCAAAAAACCCCTTTTATCCTTTTATTCCACCCAGTCTCTGGTTCCAGCTCAGCCTTTATAGGCAACAACATGATTTGTTAGGCAGCAGAAAACTGTGACTCCTTCCAGTTTGCCATGAAAGAACGGAAAGCACTCACTGATAATTCTAAAGTGGCCTTAAAAATGTCGCCTTCCAAATATTCCTGCTCAAACCGAACTGCCCTCAGCTGGGTTGATCAGCAGCGACCTGCAGTGGGGGATTGGAAAATAAATAAAAAATAAAAACATAAAACCAAATAAACCCTCTGGGAAGGTTTGGGATGAGTTCAGGCACAGTGGGAATGTTCAGAAGCTTCAGAGATGAAGGTAAAATTCTCACCAAACCCACTAGGTCCAGGCTGATGGAAAATGCTGTGGTCTTTAATAGTTGTAGTTCTGGAAAGTTCATTAAAATTAAAGCTTTGTCTAATTAAGCAACTCTTTCATTCAGTTTTCCCCCTGTTCAGCTGGTTTTAAACCCAAAGTTTTGTTTGGAAGCTCTTGGTGATATCTGCATATTTCTCCTCATGTCTCTGCCTATATTTATCTGATCTTCTGGTAAATCCTTCAGGGCTGAATCTCCTGAATCCATTATGCAGGCTGCACTCGTGGAATCCAATTCAATAATTCAATACTACTCCAAAAAAAAAAAATTAAAGCTATTTTTAGAAGCTCAATTCCTCATTCAGCTTTTTCTGTACAACCAACTGCAGCTGGGGATCTTTTTTCATATTTCCCTATCAGTGTTTTATCAACTTTTTCAGTTTGGGATGTTAATTGAACTGAATTCATTCTTACCAACACACTGTGAGGAAAATGTTACACCCAGAGTTTTATAAATGGTACCTCTCTAATTATTGCCATTTTAATGGATTTATGTTCTAGATGCAATATCTGACCTCTAAGCTAAAAAGTGGGGATTGATGTGGCACAAGAAAACTTAATTTCATGATAGAGCAGCAAAACGAGAGTGATATTTTGTTAGAAGCGTTTGCACATGAAATGTGCTGTGAAAGTTAATTTTATTACTAAATTGGTATACAAAGCTGAATCCCCAAAAGGGAGCTCAGCTGTCAATTCTTCAAGCACAATGCTATAACTAAAAATACAAAATTCAGTGTTCACATGAAATTTCTTGGCTTCAAGCGTGCAGAGCAGATTGTGCAGCCCTTCTTGCTCCTGAATACTAATTTTACATGTAAACATTTCCTTATTCTGGGCAGGATTGTTCTTCGTTTGCCTCTCACAATCCCTGTAAAACTGGAAAATAGGAAATTATCTCCCTTACAAAGGGAGACTGGAAACAGAATAGATATGAAACTACAGATGAAAGGTCTTGGGAGTGAATTGTGTGTCCATTGCTGCCTTTCAGCACCCCAGTGATTCCTGTTCCCGTGGCACTGCTGTGCTCCCTGCAACACTGGAAATCCTGCAGGAAGCAAATTTGGGGTGAATTGGGCCCACGGGGTGAAATATTAGAAGTTCATCTGTGTTTTGCACCAATTTAAAAACAAAAATTCCTGTGCAATGAGTGAGATTTAACAAGCTGATGGCCAGGGGGGAAGGGGGAGGATCAGGCCACAGATAAGGCTGGTCTTTTCTACCAACAGGTAACAGGATGAAAATGAATTTGTGTCTGACACTTGGGGGACAGCAAAAATAGTTTTTTATTAATTAATACCTCTAGCACAGTGTCCTTCCCATGGAAAAAACCTAAAATTTTATCTTGGAATAATGAAGTGTCCAAGGCTTGGAGCAACCTGGTCTAGTGGGAGATGTCCCTGCCCATGGCAAGGGGTGAAAAATAAGATTACATTTGGCACTCTGCACCTACAAATGGAGTTTGCTTTAGTCCCTTGCTCCTAATTCAGGTTTTCCTGCAGAATCCCATTCTGGGGGCACCATAAAAGCCTTGTTTTCCTGTCACAGGAGTGCTGTGATTCCCAGCAGGTGTGGATGCACTCCCTGCATTATTTATCCTTCCAGGAGCATGGAAATCCCTGCAGTCTGTGGCTGCTTCAGGCTGAGACCTGATTTAGATTGGCACAGAAAGACTTTTTGTTGTCGTTTCCCTCTGCAAATGATCCCATCTTCCTGCAGACATTCCTTTATGAATTCAGCTGCTCCCCAAAGTCACCTTCTCTACTCTGCTGGTTGGGTTCTTCCACTACAGAAAATAAACTTTAAAGTTTATTTGTGAGTTTATTTGTTTATTTGTTGCGAGTTTATAATTTGTGGTTGATTTGGCGTGGCTGTGTTTGTGTAAAAGCAATGGTGCAGCCCCTGGTGGAGTGGCCAGGACACCAAATGTGTGGTAAATCCCAAACCAGGGGAGCTGGACTGTGAGCTTGATGATCTTTTCCAGCCTTAATGATACTGGAATTATCTCATCCTCCACCTGCCAGCTCCACCCTTCTGCCTTGCCCTTAAACACCCACCTTGTACATGCAAAATTGGTTTTCCAGGTGGGATTTTGGAGCTTGAAAGGTGCAGGAGGACTTTGCTGAGCACACAGCCATTTTTTAGATGAACTGAAGCGTCTTCCCCAGTTTTGAAAAGAATAATTCAGCTCCATAAAACTTTTTATTTTCCACCTGACCCTGAAGTCAGGGAAATCCTTCCTGTGGGAGCTGAAAGCAGGAGCAGGGGCTGCATATCCCAGCATCAGATTCCCAGCAGCAGATTGCTCTTCCCTGGCATTTTAAGCTCTTCTCTGACAGCTTATCAAGCACCACGAGCTGAGCACTGGAGCATTTTAAAGCAAGAGCTAATACGAGAAGCAGCATCTTTGCACGGTGTCATTAGGAGATGACATTTCCAAAAGAGAGTCAAAGACTTATTAAAATTTGATGTGAGCTTCAGGAGCCTCTCTAAAGTGAATCATCCCCCTCTTCCAGCCAGGCTTTGTGCTGACTCCCAGGCTGGCATCCCCCAATCCTCTGAATTTTGGGAGCTTTATGAATTCACGATTACAGAGTGTCAGGAATTGAAGGACCAGCTTGCCACGGAGCACGATATGGATGGGACCATTAAAAATTCCTGCCTGGAATTGTTCTGGCCTAGCAGTGGGAGCAGAGCTGCTGGTTGCTGGTGGAGGGGAAAGCAATTAGAGGAGAGGCTGCTGCTCAGAGCTCCTGCTCGTGGTTGTTGCAGATTGCAAACATGCTGAGAGCTGTTTATTTGAGCAGAGACTTACTAAAGGGAGTGATATTCATACATTTGGGTCAGTGACAATTCTATGTAGAGCTGTGAAGTGCTGCTGTTTTTTTTTTTTTTTTTTTTTTTTTTTTTTTTTTTTTTTTTTTTTTT
>VXBQ01009680.1:179397-221342 GCA_013400175.1 Phainopepla nitens
TTTTTTTTTTTTTTTTTGCCTCCCTGGAAACATGGGCTGGAGCAAAAACAAATTGCTGCAAAGAGAAGCAGCTGCCAGGGAGGTCAAAGAGTAATTTCTGTGGCCAGATATGATCAACTGGCATTGAGAAAGAGGTGGATAAGGAAGGAAATTGTGCAGTGCCTTTGTTTCCAGAAGAAGAGCTGATTAAGATGTCAGCTTGTTCTGCTTCCATCTTCATTTATTAAATTGTCAGCTTCTATCTGTCCCATGGGATCTCCCCGTAGCGAATCTTCTCTACAGAGGCAGATTTCTGGAGCTGGGTTTGATATTTCAGACTCAGCTTCCCATTGAAATTGTACTGATTTCAGGGCCTTCAAAATGGGGATAAAAAGCAGCACATTTGATCTCAGCTTTTGTCATTCATCAGACGGAAATTTTTTTGGCCAAAGCTTCAAGATCAATCCTTTGGTTTCACATTCCATCGGTGTCATGTGTAAAACGCATCTCTCAACTTTCAAGTGACTTTGGCTTCCCTTCAGGCACTTCAGGCTGACTCAGGACCCTGAGTGGAAGAAGTTTTGGTTGTCACTGGAGCCCTTTCTCCTCCTCCAGGCCAACCTGGACCCACTCTTGTACGTGTTAGGTCATAGGTTGGACTTGATGATCTCAAAGATCTTTTCCAACCGAGTTCATTCTGTGCTTCATTCTGTGATTCTCTTTGTTCAGGGATTTTCCAAGGATCACCCCAGCCCCCTTTTCCCTAAATCAGCCTTGCTGTGTTCTTGTGGTGCATGCTGTGATCATTTTCTGTGTGGGAGGGCGGTGAACAGATCAGAAATGTCCTTTCAGACAATGATAAACACCAAATCCCTGTCTCTTGCTGCGCTACAGCTGTCAACAACAACACTGGGCCTGAAGAGGAGATCGTTTGGCTTCATTTTAGCTGACCTGATTACTCCTTCCTAGGTGAGAGCATGTCAGGAGCATGTAAAGTCTAATGAAAACAGCACCTGGGTCTGTGAGAAGCTGCAAAAGCTCTTTGAGTTGATTGAAGAGTCGTCAGTTTGCAAACACCTTTATTGCACTCAACATAAGCCTCGCCCAGGACCAGCCTCTGGAAATACAAATCCTAATTTGAGTTCCCTGCCCCCTGAGACGTGCTGGAAGCTGACTGGTGCCAGAGGCCTCCCAGAGCTGCAGCAGAGCCTCTCAGAGCCACAGCAGAGCGCGCTCAAAGTCACAGCATCCTTGAGCTTTCGCTGCCTCCCTGTTATTATTGCTGCTGTTATTAGACTTTTTAATGCACTCAGCTCCCAAGTGCTCCCTGCTATTGCTGAGATTACACAATCCTTCAAGGAATTTTAAAGACAGCTGTTTTGTGCATGCTCCAAAGGAACAGGGAGGGGGAGCAGCTGATTTTTGCTGCACAGAACTGAAGTGTAGGTGATGGAGAAAACACCTACAAGGTCTCCAATGTACAGCAGGAGAAGGGAGGGGCAGCTCTTCCCAGAAATTCTGTCCTGCATGGCACAGCTGGGACTTTGAGAGAAGTGGAATGAGTTTTTTTCTTCAGCTCAGTAACCATAGTGGGGAGTCCAGAGCCACAGGAATGTGGCCAGAAAGGTCTCAAAAGGTCAAGTGGTCCGTGGTGGTCCCATCCCACCACAGAGCCACACACAAAACTTCACAGAATGAGAATCATTAAGGTTGGAAAAGAACAAGGTCATCAAATCCAACCATTCCTTGATAAATACACATCATTAATGGAGGTTGGAAAAGGGATGGAATAGAGAGTGGTGGAGGAAAGGAATTAAGTAAGAAATTGTTTTAGCTACAGGGCTTGGAGAGGAGGGAATGAAAGACTTTTATATTTTAGAAATGTGCTGTAACCTGAATTGTGCAACAAGACATAGCATTGATAGTACTATTAACATTTTTAATTGCTTTTTATTCCTAGGGACAGGGAGCTTATAACATCTGAGTGTTCCCTGTCTATCTCAAGCAGTACTTCCCTGATTTCTTCTAGGAATTTTCCTTGAGGTTGAGTCTGGGCTTGGACAGGCTGGGATACTTTTCCTGTATTTGCTTTTTGAAGAGATTCAACAGAGCAACACCCAAAATTTCTGTGTATTCACAAAGTCCAAAGTTTCAGAACGATTTTCACAGCTGAGATGTGAGCAGAAAACAAACACCAAACCCCATAACAGAAACAGTCACCTAACACAATATTAAAATAATTCCATGAAATATTGAGAGCTGGAGAGCCACTCACTTCATTTTCTCTAATTGGGTGGTTAATTTACACATGGGGCTAATTACCACAGTACAGGGGGGTGCCAAAAACTCATTGTGGGCTTTCACCAGCCCAGGTGGGAGGTGGCCCTCAAAAGATCCTTCAAAGCCCTCCTTGGAGGGTGGTGGAGGTGAAACAGCCAAGGACAGGACAGTAGTGACCAGCCCTGTCCAAGGAGGAAGATGAGAAATCTGAGCCACAGGCAGGGAAAATCTGTCTAAATCAAGTTGGGTCTGCTTGGATTTGTGCTGAGGGGCTGCTGCTATCCCATTTTCAGGGAATTCTGAGGGGCTGCTGTTACCCCATTTTCAGGGAATTCTGAGGGGCTGCTGTTACCCCATTTTCAGGGAATTCTGAGCAGGAGCTGCTCCCTCCAGCCAGGGTGGAGGGCTCTGGCTGGGAGAGGGCACCGTGCTCAGGAGCCCTGGGATCCTCTGGCTGAGGTGTTTCAGGGCAGGATGTTACCAACCACTTGGAATTTTGCATCCAGCTTTCCCAGAAACCTCAGGAAAGAGGTAGGTGAAGTGAATTATAATGGAGAATTAGGGATTTTCCAAACTAACCTAAGTGTTGCTGCTTTCGTCTTGACCACCCTGGTCCTTGGAATTTAGGCCTGAGCGCCATTATTTTATATATTTTATTTTACTCTGTTTTGTCAGAGTAAACTGTGACATATCAAGGAGGGGGAACATAAAAGCCTTCCCTTTGTGCATGGCAAAACCAAAATGAGGTTTAAAAAATGCTGGATTTAAGCTTTTTTTTTTTTCAAAAAAGCCTCAGGAAGCTGAATAAAGAGGGATCATGAACCAGGGGGGACTGAGTGGTGCTGATGGCAGAGGCTGGTCTGAGAGAGCACCTCCCAATAAATAAATAAATGTGTGTCAAGGGGATCAGAGGATTATTTATTGTGACTTTTGGGCATTAGGAGAGGTAGTAGGCTGAAAAAAAAGGAAGAAAATTTTAGCTTTATAGCAGGGGGAAAAAAATTCCACCTTGACAGAAATTTATTGGGCAGGAGGATGGTTCTGGAAAAGAAGTGAGATCAACCTTTTGGTTTGGGAAACTAAAAACTGCACTGTGTAATCCTACAGTAAATTATTGTAGTAATTTACCAGTAATCAAAAGGGTAAAATAAGGTTTAACAGAATGTAAGAGTTTCACTCTTTTTCATGGTTCGGGGAAAGGAGGATTCCCAAGCTGCAAAGTTCTGAGCCCACCAGGCTGCAGGGAAGTTACAGAACTCATGGAATTGCGGGGAGGGTGGAGAAAGGATGGACCCAGTGCTGTGACAGGAGGTGACAGCCAGAGGTAGAACACAGGAATTTGAATTGGAATCATTCTAAGAATTATTTTTTTAATCATGAGTGTGGTCAGATATGAAGCGATGCTGTGGGCTCACCCCCTTACGAAGGGGTTGAGGGTATCCAGAGGGGCTGGAATACGTTGATTTGCAATCCTGGTGGAAGAAGTGAAATTGTTTTATTGGGCCTGATGTCTGGAGGCAATCAGAAAGAGAAAGGAACCAAACCCATCCCTCTGGCTCGCTGCCAAACAACCTGAACGCTGCCAGAGCGGGATAATAACACCAATTGGCTCATTGTCTTTTCTCAAAAGCCATTTGCATTCATTCTGTTCCCTAATTGTTCCCTGAGCCGGCTTCCCGTTGCTGTGTTTGGGCTGCACAGCTGAATTCTGTGCTGCTCCTGCTTTCAGCTCCTGGTTGGAATTTCAGTCTGGAGCAGCTGGGAGTCAGAGCAGCCCTGGAAAAGCACAGCAGCAGGGGGATGGGTTTGGAAGCAGGGCTTTGCTAACGAGGGAACCCTCAGCAAATTATGAAAGGGAGGACACAAAGTCATGATTGGAGGTGAGGCTCAAATCATGGATTGCATCAGAGATGAAAAATTAATTTCATCAGGGATGAAACCAGGGATGATCCAAGGAGTGCTGTGGAGCACAGCATGGGCATGAGGAACTGGGCAAAACTCCTCTTTCCTCTCCTAAAAGTTGCCTTGGAGCTGCTGCTGCTGTTTCAGAGGATGCTCAAACCCTCAGATCATCATCTTTTGCCTGGATCACAACTCCTAGGAACAGCAAAATGTGTGATGAAGGGGTTCTGATTACACTCCTCTCAGGTTTGAAGATGGAGTATTAATTTTTCCAGCCTCTCCAACCTGAGATTCGATTTCACTCCTTGTGCTTTGCAAGAATCGATAGTTATTCTTTAGATGTCTAGATAGTTATTCTTTAGATGTTGAGTAGAAAATAATTGTCTGGGTGTTGTTCGAAATTGCTGGGTGGATGAAATGATCAGGAATGGCCTCTGGAGAGTTGGTTCAGGAAGGTTTGAATCACCCACTTTGAATCACCATCCTCTGTGCGACCTACAGAGATGAACAGGGCTTATCTTACATCTGAAATATTTACAGTAAAGACCAAACCATCCTTAATGTCTTAAACTAACAGGTTTTGACATTAAAGCTGGCTGTGAAATCAGGGCTATGGGGTTGCTTAAACCCCAGCAAACCCACTATTGAATGTTACTGCACCCAGAATGGATGTTCTGGACCAATAATGGATGTTTTGGTCAAATTTGGCTTCAGGATTGGTGAATGCTAGTAATAACTTGGAGATAAATTAAACCGAATCTGCTGCTTTTCACAGAATTTTGTGGTGCTTGAGTATTCCTGTGTTGTGCTCCCCTCTAGTCTGCAAATAGCCATTTATCAATTTGGGATATGGAATGACTCAGTTCATTATTAAAGGATACTGAACCTCAGAGACTGCAGATAATTACTTTTGCATACTATTAAAAGTGTTCGTAAAAATTGACATTATTTTAAGGCTCAACGAGAGGTACATGACTAAAATAGCATTAAAATTTTATTTTTTCCCCCCTCTCTGCAAATCCAATGACATTTAAAATATGACATTTGGAAGGCAGAACCTCTAATATCCAATAATGCCAGTGTGTGTGGCCGTATTTCTTTGCTGGCTGCAGACAAATGCTTGTCAATGTCACCTTCAGCACCTGCCATCACTTATTAGCAGCTCTGAAATCCTGCTTGGGAAAGTTTTGGAGCATTTTATAGCCACCAGGAAAGTCAATTAATTAGGCTGCGCCGCCACACGAGCGCTGCAATTATTTCGCCGTTCCCTTTGATTTTCTGTTGACCAGAAATTTTCAGGCAAATCTTGGAGGCCAATTAAGAAGTTGTAGGATTGCACACAAGTACAGATCCCATTCCTGTGGACTTTAGGCTCGGGATTTGCTGTGTGTAACTTTGATTTGTTCATCTGCTTTGTTTTTACTCTCCTTGCTGCCATCTGCATCGCTCTTCAAGGAAATCCCTTCTTTTGAGAGCTCTTCCTTTCAAATTCAGCACACGAAGTTGGAGATACAAAGAGTAATTTGGGAAGTGAGCAAATTCAGAATCAAACCTTGCTGAGTTCTTAGTTTAAAATTTCTTCTCCTAAATATCCAGCTGTAAAAATTCAGATTTTACTGTGTTTAGCCTTTTTTACCTCCTTTCATCAGATATCTGCAATCGTGGAATGAATGGATGTGGCACTTTCTGGTGTGGTTTAGTGGCCAGGATCATATTTGGTCAAAGGCTGGACTTGATGATCTTGGAGGTCTTTTCCCACCTTAACAATTCCAAAATCCTCTAATCACACCCCAGATCAAACTCTAAAATTCTACTTAGCATTTAGTCAGGGTGCCATTCAACAAAAATGCATCCCACGACACAGATGATTCAAACCACATTCATTTTAACCTCTCCCAGAAATGGAACTCCTAAATGAAACACCTAAATAATAATGAATATTTTTAATAGCCACAGCAAAGGCTGAGCAGATATTGCTGTATGGCAGGAAAGTGTTCCAACCTCTTGGAGTTTTTGTTTTCACCAATCTGTCTGACAGAGTTAAGTGCATATGGTTCAGAGAGGGAATTCTTGAGAGACAAGTGGAAGATAAAAATTTCTGGGCTTGGATTTCCACAGAATAGCAAATGAATTTGGGGACTGGATAATCTGGGGCAGGGAACTGGTCTCCATCTGCACTGTCTGACCTGAATTAGATCAGAAATCAGTGGGCTGTCAGGAGTGAATCACACTGGATGTACCTAATAATAAACTGAGCCCTGACAGGCAGAGGGGGAGAGGGTTTTGATCCCTTTTTCCAGGGCTGCCTAAAAACAGAGGCCAGACAGAATTAAGGGAATAAAAAGCAGGTTATTTCTATTTATTGAAGGGCCTCCAGGTACATTCAGGGCAGACAAAGCCCCCCAGGGCTACACCCAAAATGGACCCCGGGTCACAGGTTTCACACTTTGAAAAGTTTGGGCCATTTGCATATTGGGGATTAATCCTCGAATTGCATCTTCAGGTGATGAAGTCATTTAGCCCAAGTTTGCTGCCCTCAACTCAGTTTTGTTTCCATCTCTCAAGCCTGAGGCAGTGAGGTGTCCTTGATTCCCAGCCTGGAGAGGAATTGTTGTGTCTGGCCAAAATGGGGAAGCAGCAGCTCACACTGTGTGTGGAGTTCAGAGTTCTACACTAAATAATTTACAGGAGTACAAATATATGGAAAATATAAAAACTAAAATTCTAAGGCATCAGTTTCAGATCTGAAATGCTAAAAGGACAGGGGAAAGGAGGGAGATTGTCACACGGAGACTGTTCTGAGGAGCTGGGCTGAAATCAGCCTAAAGACAGGATTGGCATTCCTGGTAAAGGACTACCCAGATTTTAGACCTTGTGTGGCTGAATGCTGCTTATTTTGGATTTGATTTGGTGTTGTGTTCGTTCTCCAGTCCAGGTTTTAAGGACATTCCAGGCAGTGTCCGAGCTGTCTCTGGCTGAGCATTCCCTGAGCAGGAGCCACAGGCAGCAGTGGGATCCATCTGGGAACTCCAGGGACAAATCCCATGCAAGAAACACCACTGCTCCTGTGAGATGAGAGCCTTCACCCCATGGATTTCCCACATTCCCCCTCCTCTGTGCCTGCTCCATCCCTCTGGATCCAGCGGCACCACACACTCCAGCCTGTTTTGCCAAGTGTTCAATTACTATTAAACCACCTCTCCAAAGGCTTGGATTATTTAAAAATTCCCCTCAGATCGGGTCCTATCCATCAAATCTCCTGCTATTCCCAATCCCTGTATCCCCTGCCACACAAATCCAGCAGGGACAGCCTGCTGCAAAGCTCCCAGGGAGGAATTCCTACTCAGCAGGAGCAACCAGGCTGGATTATTTTAGTGCTGTTGTCAATAGGTGGCAATAATCTCCTTCTCTGCAGCTCCTTAATAAATGTTTACACTTTTCCACCGCCCTGCTTGGAAATTTTCTCTCAGAGTCTCCAGTTATTTATATCTGCAGAGTTCTGCATTTCCCCCATTAGAATTTTTCATGTCACCACAGGCCAGTGACGGGGGAGGCCTGGCATGACGTTACTTTATTAAAGCCGACACTTCGCCTTGGATCCAATGAGTTCTCATCTGCTGCATTTGCAGCCAAAAGTCATTTGCATCCCACTTCTGCCCTGCCACACACTAATGTGCTCCCAAATATTTGCAGAAAGTCAGATTTATGAAGTGGTCAGAGAGCTCCAAGGAAGGGGATGTGACGCTCCAGGTTCGCTGAGGGATTCAGAGCATGGAAGAGTCGCAGCAGCATGGCCGGGGACACCCAGGATTTGTTTTCCAGTCGTTGCTCCCCTCTCTGCTCCTGATTTATCCAGGATGAACCCCAAGACTTTACAAACATGTGTTTTTTTCTCCTGCTTTATCAGAAAGGGGTGGTGACATTCAGGCTGCTTTCAGATTTGTCACTGTTGAAGTTCCTGGAGTGCAAACACATATTTTAATTTGTTGAATGTGTTGAAGACCCCTCACAGCAAACACGAGTCTGGAAGTCATTCAGGCAAATCTCACAATGAACCAGGGTGGCCACTGCCAAGTGCTTTTTGCACTGGTTAATCTGCTTTTCCTCAGGCTGGGTTTTTTTAATCTCTTGAAAGATGAGAACATGATTTTCCTGCCATTTTTGTCCTGTTTCATCTTGACAGCTGTGCAATATTAGCAGTTATTCATGAAACACTTCCCCACGCAGGGTTTGGGAGCATTTTAATGTCACATTCACGTCACACTCACAAAGGTTCAGCTGCTAAAGTTGGTGCATAACCGTCATTAACATTTTTCTGAAGTTTTTTTGATGTGAAAAACCAGGATGTTGCTCACACTCCACAGGAATATATATTTATATTATAGAATTATGGAATCCTTAAGATTAGAAAAAACCTCTGAGATCATCAAGAGTCGAGACCATAAATATATATATATAAAAATACATAGAGAATAAAGTCACCTTGAGATTTGGGATCCTGAAATTTGGGAATGGGAACCAAGGCCAAGGTACTATTAAAAAATGCACATCACACTGGCTGTAGTTCTCATGTTTTTATTAATTTTACTTTATTTCCATCGCAGCCCCTCCCCACCCTCACAGGGAGGAATTCCTTTCTCATATCCAACCTAATTACTTCCAGTTCAGCTCATTCATCATTATCAATCACCTTTCTAACATCTAATCTGAACAATTTTATTTTTCCCCACCCCAGGCCTGGTCCTGCTGGAGGTGACCTGGAGCAGATGTTCCCAATGAACCTATGGGCTCAGAGTTCACATTTTAACAATCCAGGGGTTCCATCCCTGTGATGCCTTAAGTTTCAGCTTTTCTACTTTTCACATTCTGTGCTGCTTTAGTGTGCAGTTCTGGGTATCATATGAAGGGTTGCTGAGCTCTCTGCGCAGAGCAGGGAGACAAAACAATTCCTTTCCAGCTGGGCACCAAGGACACATTTGAGGCCCAAGAGTGGAAACAGCAGTGAAGGAAGAGAGGGAACAAGGAGGATGGAGCTTCATCAGNCTTGTCCTAAAGGAAAGAAAGTGCTTCTGGCTGGGAGTGAGGACTCCAACTGCTGGAACCAAGGAAAAAAATCTGCCTACTATCCAAGAGGTAAGACTTGTACCAAGGATGGTCTTTGGTTCTATATAGCTCGCACTGCAAAAATATTAGAGAAGATAAGAAAAATTTACTTCTTCTCCCTTTCGTGTAAAGGGGGTATAAACAACTCACTGAAGTTGGGGGTTTTGTTGTTTGGCTGGACTTTTTATTTTAGCTGCTGCAAATCTTTGACTTCTTAAAACTCTTGCTTNGCAGCTGGAAGTGGTTGGAGGAGGGAAAACACTCAGGGGGAAGCAGCTGCTGGGGTTGATAAAAGCAGGAAGAGCAGGAAGGACTAGAGGGGGGGGGGGTTCCTTGTCCTAAAGGAAAGAAAGTGCTTCTGGCTGGGAGTGAGGACTCCAACTGCTGGAACCAAGGAAAAAAATCTGCCTACTATCCAAGAGGTAAGACTTGTACCAAGGATGGTCTTTGGTTCTATATAGCTCGCACTGCAAAAATATTAGAGAAGATAAGAAAAATTTACTTCTTCTCCCTTTCGTGTAAAGGGGGTATAAACAACTCACTGAAGTTGGGGGTTTTGTTGTTTGGCTGGATTTTTTTATTTTAGCGGCTGCAAATCTTTGACTTCTTAAAACTCTTGCTTTTATAATGTGTGTTTGTTGGAGAACTGATGTTAGAAATCTGATTTAACACATCAATTGTCTTCCAAGTTGGTTGTTTTGTTTTTTTTTTTTTTTTGAAAAGACAGGGAATTTTTGACCCAATAGTGCAAATTTAAATGCTCAGCAANACATATTTAATTTCTCCACTTCTCTTGTCAGGCCTGCCAATATTTAATTCTCAGAGTCTTAAATAATTTCAGGGTGCAACTTTTGCCTCTAAGTAAACAAGAGCATAACAAGCTCCCACAATGAGGCAGGCACAGGAAATGAACAATTACCAGACAAGGCAGATACTGCATTTGGTTCCTGAAGAATTTTCTTCAGCAATAAAATACTCATTTCTTTCTTGCCAAGGCCCCAAAACTCTGCTGCTTAGAGGTTGCACAGCTCTCAAGGCTCTGGGTTCATCCTTTTCTCTCCTCCTTTTGACTCGAGCAGCAGAAGGAATGTCCCAATTATGTCACTCAAATCCCACCTCCTTGGCAAGGGACAGAGGACAGGGGCTCTAAAAGCTGCTGGGGATGGGACAGCTGGGCAGAATAAAGCCCCAAAAGCAGGGAATTCACCCTCCTGATGCTCCAGCAGTTGCAGCACTCTAAGCAATCCCAAGGGATTGCTTATCCCAGTGCTTGTTTGGAAGGTGCCTCATTTTGAAGATAAATTCATGATTATTCAAGTGGGCTGGTTTGTGTTATTGATATCCAAATATTTTCCTAATTGTTCAGACCTATTTACATGCTGTAGCCAAAAAAAAAACAAATCTATGGGACAGACATCACTTGTAGAACTATGCTTAAGCCAACCAGAAGCTTTATTAATTCATTTATTTTCCTCAGGAGGCATTCATGTAGCTTTCTTTATATTTTTCTGCTCGGTGAGAGAGAATTTTAAAACCACACAATCAAAAATGTAGGGTTTTTCTTTACTTTGAACTGTTCAAGGAAAATACTGACTAAACAAAATCACCTCTTTGTTTATTAGGAATACATGGCCTTCAGGAGAACAGTGCTGTGTTAAATTAATTCTCCTCAAAACTGGGAGCTGCTCTGGGTGAGGGGCAATAATCAGGAGCTGGGAGATGCTCTCCAAGAATTCCTGGGAGCTGGGAATGAGCAGTGAAAGCTGCCAGCCCTGGAATCCCGAGGGAGGAGCAGGAACTTCCCACTTAGTTAGGCACTTTGTCTTTGCCAGGACATCACCCTCTTCATGCCAAAGTGGCTGCAGATGGATGCTTCAAACTGAAATCTTTCATGGTTTAACTATTTAAATGCTTCATTCAGGCAGCTTTTTTCCTTCCCCACCTGCTATTACCTGTGTTTTGAAGGGAATGTGTATTTTGATCAATGGTAACTGCAGGCCTTCTACCAGCAGATCAAGTGCAGGAACTTCTTGAGCATTAGTAGTGTGTTGTTCCATGTAACTTATATTTAAATATAGATTATGCAGCTATTGGAGCACCAATCCAAAACCTGGATATAAGGTGAGTGCATCCACCATTAGAGAGGAAGAATAAAAGAATTGGAAGGCAGAGCTTTTAAAAACCTATAAAAAAAATCACTCGTTACATTAATTTCATCCTCATATTTAGCAAAATATTCTGCACTGGGGAGTCCCAGCCCTGTGCTGAAGTGTTCTGCTAAACAAGTGATGATACTGAGGGTGGTTTTGGTGTGGAATTTACTTTATTTCCCATTTAAAAATACCTTTCCTGAGATGTGCTGTAGGATTCGGGCTCGGTGGAGCTGAAATAATGCACACCACGAGTAGCTGCAGTGAGAACTGGGGGGAAAAACATCCCACCCTCCCTGGGGGTTTGGGATGCAATTTCTGACTCTTCTGTCTCAGGAAGAAAACCCTGCTGTGTGAAATCAGGAAGGGTCATCTCTTTTCTTCCAGGCCAGCAGCTCCCAGTGCTTGAATAATCTCTTGGGCAGTGCAAGTTCCCTTGGACTGCTGTTTATCCCTTTGGGATTTTACCTTCTGGACACTGAAGCAAAGGTATAACTCTGTTAATTTTCCTTAATTGGCTCGTTAAATTGAGAGTGGATCCCAGGTCTGAAGCTGTCAGCACAGACAGGTCTTGGTGTCTCCATCCTTTAATTATATTTGCTTACCCCGGATGAATCCGTAAAAATGATCCCAGTGTCTTTACAAGCCCGGATTTTAGAGTCAGCCAGGACCAGCTGCAATTTTTAGGTCTTTGTTATTCCACAGACACATCTGGGTGGACAGAACAGACTCTCTGTACATGTTTCACTTCGTGTTTTACAAGGTGCAGCCAATTATTCACTGCTGGAGAGGAGAAAATGAAATATAGACTTTGCAACCGAGCTGGCATGGCTTGTTCTCTGTGCCTGGGACAGGTTTTTATTAGGAATAGACAGCCCTAACCACACTGTTTGGATATTTGAAACCAGGAGTTAAGATTAATGTTTTAAATAAATAAATAGGAATCCCTTTATGCAGAGACACCTTCCACAGTCCTGGTGCAGTGAATGACTCAGGACTCTATTTTCTTCATGCAGGGAAAGACAATCTGTATTCACATAACTTATTTATTATATAATTTTCACAGACCTCGTGTTGAACTCAATTGGTTAAGAGCTTTCCTGCCAATTACTTTATTGGTTAATATAAGGTATTTTACTTGTCCATCAAATCTCTCTGTTCCTAGTTAGTTTACATATTTTGTTCACTGATTCTCATGGGACAAATCTTTTGTTCTTACAGGTGCATTTGTTTTTCACTCTCAGAACAGGTTTTTGTGTTAATTGCTTTCATTCTTATGATTTTTCACATAGGAAGTTTCTGGCTGCACTTAGCAGAAGTAACAGGCCAGCTGACAAGGCCTGATTTTATGAGGCTTTCTTTTATAATTATTTTAATTGTCTACCAGCTTGTGTTTACTTGTTGGAACCCAGGGCACAGTCTGGCTGCACTTAGCAGAAGTAACAGGCCAGCTGACAAGGCCTGATTTTATGAGGCTTTCTTTTATAATTATTTTAATTGTCTACCAGCTTGTGTTTACTTGTTGGAACCCAGGGCACAGGAAATATTCCTCTGCCTATGCTGAGGGGCTCTGACCCTCAGGAGAGCTCTGCTTTTAACCTCCCACCATGGAGAGGCTGCCAAGGCTTTGGGATGGATTGGGTTCTATGGGTCTGTGAAATAGAGAGAAGTGTCATTTGTCACAGGGTGGAAAACTGAGAGTTTTGGGTTTTTAGCATGGTGGTGGATAGAAGACAAGAGGAGGATTTGGGGTGTTGCCTCAGCTTCTTCTTCACCCACCCCATTTCCTGCAGTGTTGGTGGCACAGAGGTATTGGATACAAAAGTCCCCAGTGCAGGGGCTACAGAGATGACAAATAATCAGTTATGGGTGGTAAAGCAGAAATAAAGTACATTCTGGTGGTTAATTGGATAAAATATCTATAAATGACCTTGAAACCAGAGGTCTGGTGACTTCCAGTGCTTTTCTTCCTGGTGTGCCAGCCTGGTGTGGTGGTGAGCTCACTGCAATGTAGATAAGAAACAATAAACAACAAATCTGAAGACAAATACTGGAAATCCCATCTGCCTCATTTAATCTCGGTGCAAAAATATCATGGGTTCCCTATCAGGGATCTACGATCCCACTCCAAGCCTTGTCCAACTTTTCCCTGAATTTTTTCAGGGATGGAGCAGCCGCAGCTTCTCTGGAAACCTGTGCCTCTCCCTGCTCCCAGGGAAGAATAATGTCTGGGAAGAGAGCAGGTTGGGCATTTAGGAGAAGGAATAGCAGATCCTACAAAATAATTAATAGTGCAGGGAAGCTTTATCAGCTGCTCCTGCTGATACCTTTGGACAGGAACATGGAATTTAATGGAAAGGGAACATGGAATGAGCTGCAAGAGTTATCCCACACGATGTGCAATTAACACCTGGGAGCTTTCCACCAACCGATAACTTTAAAACCAAGTGCTCAGAAGGATAAAAAAAAAGGGGGATTATATGATATTTATGGTGATAATGAGAAGATCAGGATTTACTACTAAAAATCACAATGCAGAGGGGAAACCATCCTGGTTTTAGGATTCAACTGCCAGGATCACCAAACCTGAACTGCCAGCAGCAGGTGGGAACTGCCCGGAGAGCAGGGTTTTCACCATTCATTTAAAAAAGGGTTTTTACACCCTTTTTGAAAATTCTTATTCCTACATGTGTTACCACTGGCCCACGTAGGGTTTGAGATTGAGACACAGCAGAATTTTTAAATCCCTGGCAGCTTTTAAGAGCAGAGTTGTTCTGGGCACAGGTTTGGAAGCGTTTTCAACACTGGCAAGGTTTTTTCAAGTCTTTTAAATGTGCAGTGAAATTTTAAGGTAACCTTTTAAGGATGGAAAATGCATCTTTTGAGGAGGTTTGGATTTTTCTACAAAAGTTACAGGGCTCATTCTTGGCGTGGGAATGTGTCTGAGCACTTTGGTTCCTAAACACCAGGCAACTGCCACAATTTCACAGGATTTTGGAGTTTTTTTGTTGTGGGTCATGATTATTCATCATAATAGCCTTCACAATTATATCTAAACATTATTATATATATTAAAGTCAAGAATAAGCAAAATCATAGTGTAATTTTAGGGAAAAAAAAAGTGGAGTTTTGCTGTTGTGAATCACTACCAAGACTGGAAAAAGGGGAGAAATTTCCCAGAAACCAAAGATTTTATAGGAAACTAATATAAGCCTGACCCTCCAAGTCCAGTTATTGTTTTACAGCTCTAATTCAAGGCCTCTGAGGTAGAGCAATAACAAAATACCAGCTAAGATGCAGAGTTAATTAGTGAGCCAAAGCAGGGGATATCTGCTTTTAGTGCTACTTTTTGCCAATTGAAACACACAGTCTTAAGTAATGAACAAATAATCATCTCTTCAATGATGTAGCTCTGTTTGTTACCTTCAATGTTCCCTTGTCTTGGGAGGCAAGTGATGGAAGTTGGGGATAAACTGTGCAGCATAGTGTGAAATGATATTTGTACCCCAACCACAGCTGAGAGATTTCTGCTGGGCACATCCTAAAGTCTCTGCTCCCTTTAATCACTCCTTCAATTATTCCTTGCATCTTGATTTTTGCAAGACAAACTAATTTCAAAATATATCAGGAATTTTGCTGCTGGAATGGCAAGATCAAGGTTTGAAGCAGTAAACACTGAATTATGATTGTCATTCACTTGTTAAGCTTTCTCTGGCCTGATTTAGCTGGCAGTAGATTCCAACAGAGTTAAGAAGGACAATTGGTAAAAAAATAAAATTATAAACTGTGAGAGGCTAAACTGAACACCAGTTTAGCTCAATAAAGCTCTTTATGGATAAATAACAGCAAAGAGCCCCTGATTCTTGCTCTGGGCTGTTATTGACTCGGAGAGAAGTCTCCCATATATCAATCAATAGGGAGGTTTGGCTGAGAGAGTTTTACTACAAAGGGAAATGGACTGAAAAAAGTGACCTGAAAAAAGAGGAGCTGAAGTTAAGAGTCTCAACATGGAATGTTTCCTAAAGTCGTGTTTCAATGAGAGACTGCAGCTGCAATAAAAAAATGAAAGTTTTCTTCAGACTTTAGACAAAAATGGGCAAGCAAATATTTGGTGTTATTTGCATAGCGCAGATTGGCTGTGCAGGTGCTGCTGCTCCTGGGCAGAGCAAATTCATAGAGATCCCATTTTTAGCAAAAGATTTCCCTGGAAGTGTCCCAGGCTGGGCTGGGTGGGGTTTGCAGCCCCCTGGGACAGTGGAAGGTGTCCCTGCCCATGGCAGGGCTGGCACTGGATGACTTTTAACCCAAATCTTTCAATGAGGGATAAAAAAGCCTTATTGAAGTTTCCAGGATGAGAATGAGCACTCAGAGCAGGTGAATGGCAGGATAACTCCTGAGCAGGAGGTGGAAAGGGAAGCAGGAGTGATGCTGGATGATTTCCAGGCCCTGACTGAGCAGTGTGTGCTGAGAACCCTTTGTTAGAGAATATAAACACGGGTTTATTTTACACCAGATCAATGCCTTGCTGGAGATGCTGAGAATGCCTGAAAATCCATGTAGTGATTCCCACACCTTCCTCGTCCCTCACTCTCCTGTCACAGCTGGAATCTGATTATTTCCAGAGCCTCTGGACTAAATCCCTCAGGCCTCTCACCAGGAGAGGGGGATGATGGTGGCTCTGCCAAGGCTAGCTTTGTGCTCCTCAGAGCTGCTCGTTCCACAGGGAACAAAAACCCTCCTCTTTCCCTTCTGTCAGCAAGAAGCTGCCTCCAATCCAGTCGGTTCTGATTCCTCTTGAACAAAAGGTTAATTCTGAGCACTTCAGTTTCTAGCAGGAGTTCTGGGGTCTGTTTGTTCTCACTTCTGCAGAGCCAACTCTCCTCTGTGGGAGAGCTCCAAAGGGCCTGGTCAGAAAACACTGCTGGTGTCAAACACCTCTGAGTAAACAGAGCTGAAACCATTAGAAATGGCAGCTTTAACGTTTCCTACTTAATAGAGGGAGTAAATCAGTCCAGCACAGGAGAACGTTCCAGAAAAACACCAAGATCCAGCTGCCATAGGGTGTCAGGGCAGCTGGCACCTTCTAGAAAAGGAATTAGAAACTGCTTTTGGTGCTCCTGGCATTCTTGGCAATTTTAGGTCATCCAGAAGTGTTGGAAAGGAGTTTTTTAAAGCTAAACCAGCTGCATGTAACTATGTAAAAAATGAGCCTTGAGTGTATTTGAAAGGGTTGAATAGTAATTAAAAAGTGGCCTGATTCAAGGTGATGTTAAATTCTGTTTGGTAGCTCACAGGTTAAAATAGGGTCTGGTTTATTGATAATAACATTCAATACAGAAACAAAAATCTTGTGGGTTTTTTTTTTTTTTTTTTCTTTCCAAGCGCCCCTTCTGCAAGGGCCTTGTCTTCTTTGTCATCTCTGCTGGTTTTGGGAGCTCAGGTGAAGAAGGCTCAGCCTGAGCCATGAACTTGTGTGCAAATCAAACCTTTGCAGTGCCCAAAGAACACACCATGAGGGAGAAAACTGTGGCTGAGGGCTGGTGTCAGATCTCTGAGGGTGCTGATAGATGTGGAAATGCTGGAAATGTCTGCTCCTGTCCGGGCATGAGAAGGGCAAGGGCCAGCCTGGGAGGTTTTTCTCCTTGCATTGATCCCACAGCTGGGAGCCGGCAGGAAAATAATAAACATCTCCTCTGCCAGTGTCTCCTGAGCCCTGCTATAGGTCAGGCCATGCTTCAGTCCCAAACAGAGCAGCAGAATATTTATGGACACTCGTGGAAAGAATGGATAATTATTTCTCAGTCCTGCTGTAGTATTTATAAACCCTTCTCCAGGAAATGGAGTGAAAATGGAGACAAGTGTTACTGCAAAGCAGCTGTGAAATCCCATTTGCAGTTGTAGCTGCTCAGAATCTTTGCTTGATGATCCTGTTCCAGGAATGGCCTCTTCTGTACCCTGAATGGTGACCTTTCCCTTCAGCATGAACTTTACTAAGCTCATTTCCCAGCCAAGCTAAGAAGGAAATAGATACAAAAAAAACCCTCTTGTAAATTCCTATTTTATCCTCTGTCCTCAGAAATGACATCTCATCATCCACGTTAGGGGAAACATCTTAATTTTGTAACACATTCGAGGATGGAATTGTGCTTTTACCCAGATGTGGTTGGTACAGACATGCCTAAGACCAAGAAAAAAAAAAAAATCAATGTTGATTTGTGTTTGTGCCTGGTCCACTAAGAAGAATTTTCCATCTAATGGGCACTAAAATGTCCTATTGACCTCTGGAATTTGCTGCCAAGGCACTGATGAACCAGCTGAAGGGATGGAAATTCCCCACTGGGGTTTTGAATGCCTGAAGGGTATGGCAGCTTTGGGGGAGTCAGCTCTGAGCGTGCCCCAATTTCCACACAGAGCCAGACATTTATGTATTTCTTTCAAGCTCCAAATTCTAGTGGAACTCCAGCCTCTCAGGAATCCTTTCCAAGCAGTTCCATCGTCATTCCAGGGATCAGGGCACAAATGGGAAGTCCTGACCAAAGCGCCATGGGAGGTGGTGGTGGCAGCTCTGCTCCCAAACTGAGATTATCCATCACAATTTCATCATTAGGGGCTTCCAGGAAGATCCTCCTGCAAATATTTGCCGCTTTTCCTGCAAAACACTGAAAATCATCAGCACATCAGAGTTTGGGATCATTGAATGTTTGTTTGGTTGGTTTTTTTTTTAGGGTTAGCAGGAGTGTTTGGATTATTTGCCTCTCCAGGGAATTTTTAATACGAGTGTTTCCTTGCTGGGGTCATACGAAGAAAATGTCTTTTTATTTTACAAAGCCTTTTGGAATCAGAGGATTCGAACTGAGGCAGAAGGTGAATTTGAAGGGAGATAGGAAATGTTTTAGCAAACTGAGAGCGATTTTCACTGGTTGCTCTCACAGAAACCAGGGCCATAATGTGGTCATGTATTAACAGCCCATGTAATAACATGAAGATGACAATAACAATAACGTTAACAGATGATGTAATAACAGATAGGGAACAATCCAAGGTGCAGGGTGACAGCTCCATGCCCAGGCTGGAAAATCCCTGCTTTATTCCTGGGCTGAGCTGGGAATTGCATCTTGGAGCATTCACAAAGGCAAGAAAATCCTAATTTTCTTGTCCAGCTCAGCCCAACCTCCAGCCCCAAATCCTTCTGTCTCCACCTCAGGCAGTGTCAAGAGAACAGGAGGTGGAAGGAAGCAAAGTCTGGATGCTCAGGATTCAGTGGGATGCAGCAGCTCTGGTTTTACTGGGATTTTCTAACAGGAATGTCCAAGGATTTTCTTCACATCTGGCCTTCTGGAGCCCTCTGGTTCCACTTGTTTGGAACCTGCAGAGCTCAGCAAATCCCACTTCAAATTGTGGAAATGCCTGTGGACACAGGCTGGTTACAGTAGGGACTTTACTGATGGCTAATTAATTGTATAAACACATTAACTGTTGATAGGCAGAGGGAGAGAGTGGCTGGCATGAATAGCAATTAAAGGTAAGTTATCAGCCTAGGCTCTGAGCAAGCCCAAATTGAGAAACACTGATTTAATCTCTGCTGAGAGGCACCTAGGCACAGCCTACCCTGCAAAATTGCTGGGGAAACTTCTGTGCTGCCAAATTAAGGAACAATTCCAAGTTGAGTTTTGTCCTAATTTTCTTATTTTTCCTCTAATCCTTGTTTTAAAACTCAAGCAAAACCCCCACCACTCTCAGTTATCTTGCCACAGGAAGATACTTTGTGATCATCACACATCCCTCATGTTTATTTAGCTCAATAAACAACACAAAGGCAGCTTGTAGGAAATGAATCCTCCCTGCATTATCTTGTTATCTGTATTTCCTCTGGAAGAAAGTGTGCTGGAATTATTGTGTTTGCATTTTGAATTATAATATAAATCAGCTTGTGAGAGGAAAATAATTGGCTTCCCCACACACCGGATTCTCACCTTTGCAGATTCTGTGTTTAGGCCGCAGTACTCAGCACGAATACTGAATTTTCTTGCTGTTAAAAGCTGACTTTATGGGCAGATGAGATATTCAGTTAGCTGGGAATTTATCAGCTCTTTCAAGAATAAAAGCAGATCTTGAAGAATAGAGTAGTAAAAATGCCCATGTGAAGTTTCCCCTGCTGAAACAAGGCACTGCTGTCACTTTTTTTTTTCCCCTCCATTTGGCTCGTTCCTAAGCAAAACACCAAAGCCCTCTCAGCAGCAAAGCCACCGAGGGTGGCAGTGGTGGAGACAAATCTTCACACCACAGGATGAGCACTTTATCCTTTTCAAAGTGCCTTGGTTTTGTCAAAACTTGAAACTCTTTGGAGAAGAAAGTGATGGGCAAATATTGAAATGATCCACCGCTGGCTGAGGGCTGTGCTGTTTGTCAGAGCGTGGAGGAGACGAGATGAACTGAGAGCTGGAGCCTGGATGTTTCCAGTGCAGGACAGGGCTGATTTGGGAAGGTTTATTTGTTTCTCAGAGACAGACAAACATTTTCTGTAGGAAAAATGCTCTGGAAAGCCATCTAAGGTTTTATTTTTGAAGCAGAAGCACTTACTGTGCCTTTTGGAGATTTGTCAGTGAAACACCAACTCTCCTTTTCTTATTGAACCTGAGGGTTTGATGAATTTTGGGTTCTGTCTTGAGCCTTTGCTTTGGTAGGGAAGCTGAAAAAGCATTCCAGGCCCTTTTCCAAAGTTCCTCTTCAGCTCTCCTGGAGCCTTTTCAGGCACTGGGAGGGGCTCTGAAGTCTCCTTGGAACCTTCTCTTCTCCAGGTGAGCATTCCCAGCTCACCCAGAGCAGAGGCAGCACAGAAACTGAACCAGTTCCTCAGGACTCAGCACTTATTAATTAGAAGATGAAGTAAATAATTGCTGCACCGTGAAGGTTTGGAAGCAGATAAACGTGTAAAGGTGCCAAGAATAAACTAATTGAAACAGAATTACATCAAACATTTGCCTCATATCAAGTGGGCTCAGTGTTTGTTTTGAGAGCTCTGGCAAAGGGGATGTTGAATATCTGAGCAACTGCTTGCAGGGAAACACTGGGACCAATAAAGAATCTTAGCACTTGAAAATGTCATTAAAAGTCACTCCACAAGATAAGGACTAAATCTATATTTAGTGATATGAAGTTATATTTATAATATATGTTACAATTATGTAATAAAATATATAAATATATATTTAGGTATAGTAAGTTATATTTATAATATAAATAATATTTATATAATATAAATATATATAGTTATGTTTATTTTATAATATATACTTATATATTTAAATATAACTAAATATAATAAAATACATATGCTGTCTCTGCACTCCAGCTTGCTGTGGGAAGTGCATGGAGCTGTGCATGTACAATATCCTACACCTCCAATCGGGTGCAGTGCCAGAGGAATTAGGGAATATCCCCAGCTGGAAGGGACCCACAAAGATCATGGAGCCCAACCCCAGGCCCTGCAGACACCCCAACAGCCCCACCCTGTGCCTCAGAGCTTTATCCAAATGTTTCTTGAGCTGTGCTATTCTTGGTGCCTGTTTCATTCCCAATTTTTAGGAAAACACGTGTTTCTTTTAACCATTTTCCAAAGCTGTTCCCAAGTGCAGGGAGGTTTCTTGCCACTGTCACCACTGCAAAATAACCCTGCAGGATTATTTGGGGTTGTCCTTCCTGGCTGAGAAGACTAAAGTTCAACTTTGATCCTCACCTGAAACTTGGGTTTAATGCTTTCAGCTTTGACTGGGGAGCGAGGCAGCAGAGCGCTGAAACCCCAGATATTCGTGGCAGCAGCTTTGATATTCTGAGTGTGAATTCCTGTTTCTGCAGAGATTATCCTGCTGCATTCGTGCTCTGCAGATCTGATTTACCTGAGCACACAGAGGGGGAGGCTGGGGGTCAGCTGGGCATGGTGAGGTCTGGTCTGGCGGGCCTCGGGGAGTCCGTGGGGCTGCTCTCCTGAGGGCCAGGGTGGGATTTTGGTCAAAAACAGGGATAATCCTCCACCCTTTCCCCTCTCTTCCAGTCTTCCAGGGATGATCTCACTTCGTGGTTTATTTCTTTGTCCAGAGGCCACTGTGGATCTTATTTTGAGGAGCAAGTAATGATTCTGAAACAGATATTTCTATTCAGATACGTGAAAGCATTTCAATATTTAGGAATACAATTAGCTTGATTAGGGACACCAGGGAATGAGAG
The DNA here is from genome assembly GCA_013400175.1 of Phainopepla nitens. Taxonomy (NCBI): domain Eukaryota; kingdom Metazoa; phylum Chordata; class Aves; order Passeriformes; family Bombycillidae; genus Phainopepla; species Phainopepla nitens. The sequence goes on from VXBQ01009680.1 coordinate 201,036, forward strand.
CATGGAGGAGCTTTGTCCATGAAATGAGATTTTTGAGCAGGGTGCACTGTGGTTCCTTCCACCTCTCTTGACACTGCCTGGGGTGGGGACAGATGGATTTGGGGCTGGAGGTTGCTCTGAGCTGGACAAGAAAAGGAGGATTTTCTCATCTTTCTGAATGCTCCAGGATGCAATTCCCAGCACGGGGTGATCCCAGCAGTGACCAGAGCTCAGCTCAGCTCTGGGAAATGTTCAAATGGAATGTTTCCTATGGAATCCCTCTCCTTCAGGCCTTTTTCAGAGTCTATCTTGCAGCGAACACATGTTCAGTGCAATTATCACCTCCTCAAGATCATTGCTAACTAATTAGCCACACTTCATCAGGGCCACAGAAACCATTCCATTCATTTAGAGCCAGACTAAGAAAATATTCCCATTGCCAGGAAAGCCAGGCCCAGGTTGTGTTTGCAGTTGTGGATTTCACCAGGAGCCGCTCAGCAGAAAGAAAGAAAGAGCTGCTGTTGGAATATGAAATTGCATTAAGCTGTGATTAAAAATTAATCCCACTTCTAATTGGAAATAGTGGGAAATGAAAGGTGGAATCCTTACAGGAATACGTTAAAAGGTTGCCACTGTAAATTTTTCATGGATTAAATTTCATTATCAGATAAAGCCATAAAACCAACTGGCTTTCAAGAGAGAAATTTCCACCTTCCAGGATTTTTCCCACATTGTTTATTCCTTCAGCTTTAATGTTGCTGGCTTCACCTATCTCTGTATTTGCATAAATCTTTGAAGCTCGATTTTCCTCCTGTCCTCTTTCCAATTATTTTCCTTGCTTGTTTTCCTGAACTTTTTTTTCCTCATTTTCCTCATTTTTTTCCCTTTTTGCTCATTTTCCTCCCTAAATTTTCATTCCTCATATGCCATTTTTTAGACACTTGTTCTGATTTCCCCAGGTCTTTATTTAAGCTGCTCATAATCTCTCATACCCTTTACTGAAGCCAAATCTTTTGATTTTATATTTTATTGTATTTGACCAAACACTAAGCCTCAATAATACTAAAATTTATTTAAATCTCTTCTTTCATCTTTGTCTGCTCTTGATGTTTTGAAGATTAGGTGACAGATCTTCCAATTTGATAAATAATATACTTTTAAATATGCTTTTATAGTATATATGAAACATTTAATCAGAGGCAGATTTTTATTGCATTGTTCTTTTAATTCCTGATATTGATTATATGTTGAATGTTATATGTTGAAAAATATTCATTTTTTCAACTGTTCCTCAATGTCCTTGTGACTCTTTAGGTTCTGTGTTCATGCAGAAACCAATTCTCCTCTTCTTTTTTTAGTTCATTTTAAATTGATTTTTTTAGCATATTTATTAAACATTTAAGAAATATGAGGGAGGCCCTTGAAATAAGTAGCTGAGCCTCACCAAAATATTTTTTATTATTAATGAGGGACACAAAATGCAGAGATTTGCTGTGCTGTGAATCTTGGAAAGTGCTTATAATCATAATATTTATCTCTAGATTTCTCCTGAATCAGTGTTTTATGGTAATTAACAGTGAGTAATGGTGGTTTGCTGAGTTATCTTTCAAATTTTGAAGCACCTGAACCTAAATTTTACTTATTAATGTTCTTTTCTCATGAACTGTTTCCACGTGCAATCCCAGAGTTATCCCAAATTCCTGCTGGTGCTTTGGAGTGGATGTGGCCCCCTCAGCTGGGAACAGCACAGTCAGAAATGAAATTAAAACAGAATTTTTTTACTTTTAAGGTATTAAATTATTTGAATCAAGGGGTGTTCCCCTCTGGTAGTGTGGAAATATCTCTTTTTTTTATTTATTTTTGCGGTCTCATCCTGCAACTCTTCCCCCACCATCACACTCTGCCTCGGAAAAGTGAGGCTGGAATAGAAAATTCCTTGAGGATATTTTGTGCCTGCTCATGGCAGGGGTGGAACTGGCAGGTCCTAAGGTCCGTTCCAACCCAAACCATTCTGTGATTCTCTAATTCCATTTAATTCAAAATTCTGTTCAAAAATATTTTCAGGATATTCAAAAATATCCTGAAAATGCTGTTCAAAAACACCAGTTGGAAAGCATCTTATCCTGAGGGGAAGAAAATGATATTAAAAATCAAACCAACTGAGGAAAAAAAAAAATCAGCAAAGCTCATTAATGACCACATTTATGGGACCACATTTAGAATAATCAGAAATTATACAAAATACAGAAATTGTATCTTTGAACTCACACTCGCCTGTCTCAAACCAAGAGGAAAACTTCTCCAGCTCTCAGGTCTGGTGCTTGCAGAGAATCCTTTTTCAGTGAAATATTGACCTTTTCCAGTGCAAATCCTTGCCTTATCTCATGAAAATTGTTAGTTTTGGGAGCAAATATTGATAGTAATTAACATCAGCTCCTAATAAATGTTCAGCAATTAATAAACTATTGCCACTTAAGGGAGGAGCAAAAAACCCCACACTGTTCTAATTAATTTTTTCTGATAATACAAGAAAATGCATTTTTAAATTATTTTTAATGACCTGTACTTATTTTATTAGAGTTATAATTTATAAGTATGGTCTTAAGACAGATACTAAATTATGCACCTTCGTCTTTAACCAATAATACATTCCCATGCTCTAGAAACATTATTTCTATCACTTTCCATAGATAAAAGTGTTACAGGAGCTGAAGTTAAATCTCATTTAGGATCTTTGGCTTGGAGCCAAAAGAAATTCCGATTTTTCAGTGAAAATCTAAATTCACTCGATGTATTTACCACAGTGTTTGCACATCAATCTGCATCAATCAGGGAGGCTGAGCCTCTTGAGCAGAGGTGAAAAACAATGGTATTATAGCACCATAAAATAGATGGTTTAGGGTCGTTATTTTGGGTTTTTTTTGTCAGTATCATCTAAGATGAATTTATTCCGAGCAGAATTTGAGCTGTTTGTTGTCATCATCACCACCCCCCTCCTTTCTATCAGCTTTGCAGAGCTCTTTGTTTTTCCTATGTTCTCTTTTCAGGGTGAAAAATGCTTCATTTTCTGCCTCATTCTTCAGCGTGATTTTGGGAGCAAATACTTCTAATAATTAACATAAACTGCAAATAAACGTCCAGCAATTGATAAACCATTGCCACCCAAGGGAAGAGCAAAGAGGCCCACACTGATCTAATGAATTCTTATTTTTCTGATAATAGAAGAAAACAGATTTTAAAATTATTTAAATATTTGAGTGTGACTGTGGCAGATTAGAGACTGCACATCCAGTGAGCTCTTTCCACCCCAAACCCAGACTGGCTGAGGGAAGGATTTCAGTGTTTGCTCAGGCTCCTGCTCAGTTTTTGGCCTCCTTCAAGGTCTCATTCATTGCAAGTTAAACCCTGCTCTTTGAAGTTGTCATTTTAATGAGTACTGTGATTTCATGTTGTTGCAGTCAGGATCTGTTTATTAAAAAAAACCCCACTAAACATCTTAAATTTATTCTTGCTTATTGAACCGTGGCTAAAATCATCACCATGCAGCATTTGGGGTCATGTTGAAGGTTCTTCTGAGCTCTGAGCAAAATTTCTGACCCATAAACCAGAACACATCTGATTTTTATTTCTTACATTTGCACTGAAATAAAATCTAGTGACAAATGAGGAGAGGACAGATCTGTAAATGAGTAAATGTGGGAGCTCGGAGAGCACTGGGGCAGGATTTGTCTCGTTTCATGTTTCCATTTTTCACTCCTGCAATTCCATAGCCCTTCTGTCAAGCCTGGCAGATCCTGATGATTGTCCAGGAGATTTAAACTTTGATTTTCACTCATATCTACCAAGTTTTTATGTTTCTTTAACCCTCTCCCAAAATCTTGATCTCGCTGCTGGTGAAGCAATGACTGATGCTGCCCTAAATTAATTTTCAATCTCCAACCCTCGGACTGAGAAAACATCATTCTGTTAGATGACTTTTCTAATGAACATATCTGGTTCTGTGTCAGTAAATATCTATTTTCACTGCTGTGCTGAATAATCACTGCTGCCGGCTTGTTTGGAGAGGAATCAAAGTGATGTCCTTTCAAATAACACAAATCATCGGTACCTCAAACCCACAACGTGCTGAATTTCTACCAACAAGTTGCTTCTTGTGTCTCCTGAAATATTTCCTATCCCATAAATCAAATATTAGCACAAAATTGTGGCAGCCCCAGCAACTCCTTAGGATGAAACAAAAAGCAATTTTTTTGCAGAAGATTCAAAGTGTGTGAGGCAAACCTCGTGGCTGAGATAGTTCAAAGGAGGCTGAGGGAAAGCACTGAGGTGGGAGCAAATTCTAATTGTTAGAGTGCTTTAATATGAATATTTCTTTGTTTTAAAGAGCTGAGCAACCATGTGCAGACACCAAGAAAAAAAAGAGGATTTTCTGTAATTATTTCTGTATCCTGCAAATAGTTTGGATACCCTGTGGTCACCTGATTTTTTATCAAGAACAGTTTGTACCCTAAGCAGTGCTTATCTTAAAAGATGCACTGCATAAATCCCCACTCGATGCCATCCTTTATCACTCAGTGCTAATAAAAGGAATCCTCAATTCCTCAGTGGTGCTGTCAGTGTTTTCAACCAAAATGATGTTTATCCTCATTTTTCACTGCTGTCACCAACTGTGCATGCAGAGCTGAGAACAGAACTCTGAGAATCACTGGAGATGTGGAAACTTGATTTCTGTGGCCCAACATTTTGGGTTTTGGCTCATTTAGCTGAGCCCTGGTGCCCTTTTGCTGTCCCAGCTCAGGAAGATTCCATCAGTCAGTGCTCATCGCTCCAGCACATTTACATTCCCTTCCTCCCATTAACATGCTTCCCATCTTTTATTTTTACCAAAGCTATGTTATTTTGAAGCATTTGAGTTCATTCTCATTCACATCTCTAATGTCTCTGCTCGCTGTATTTGATTTCCTAATTTCATTTGGGCAAAATTCGCCAATTTTTCCCTTTCTTTTCTTCTTTTTTTCTGTATCATTAGTGAAGATAAGAAATAATTTATCTCTCTGAGGGAATATATTACTGTAGTTGTGTCAGTGATACTATAGAAGTGATTTTTTTTTTTTCTCCCTTTTGGGGTTCAAGGAAGGTACAACTCTCAGAAAACCCTGGAGATTAATTTGTAATTTGTGGCTTGAAGAATGAGGATTTAAGTCACAGCTGACCACACATCTTTAGAATCAGGGAATCATTAAGGCTGGAAAAGACTTTCAAGATCATTAAGTCCAACCTCTGTATTTGCAGTTAACAAGGTGAATTCTGGCTAAAATATCCAAGGTGGTAGAGATCCATTAAAAAATCCATTTTTTGCCATTGTTAGATGTAATTACATTCCTTCTCTACTGTATGTAATTGCAATTGTATGTAATCTTTTGGGTACATATTTTTTTAGCAATCTGAGAAACACCAGTAGTAGCCTAAAATATGAAATATTTCATATAAAATATGAAAACCTCATGGCCTTAGTGGAAGAAACTTAAACATAGGTTGATATAACACAAAACTTTACAATGATAAATATCAATTTTTGTTCTAGAACTCTGTTTGGCATAGAAAAGATAAAAAAAGAGGAAAAGTCCTGCGAGAGAAATCTGAATTTTGCTTAGAAAGGATAAAAAATGAGGGAAAAGGTGCCTGTACTGGAGATTCAGATTGTACATGCAATGCATTTAAGGAGTTGCTGAATCCAGACTTAAATTGTTCATTTATTCCATGTTATCTTTTAAAACTCATGAATAGCAAAGATATTTCTCTCTAGGTTACTACAGAGCAGATACTTGAGGTCATGAATCTCCTCTGCTGTACTTACAAGGTACAGGAATTCTTGATCATCACCTTCAAATCTGATTTTTTTCCCCTTTCTCCTTCTATCTTTCCTTTTTTGCCCCCAACAGAATTGTTGATTCTCAGTATTCTCTCATCCTCAAATGCCATTGTAAATCAGCCTCCAGCTGTCTCCATTCCTCTTTCCTCTGGCTCCTTCCACAATGCACTTATTAAACATAACAATAACAATAAATTATCTCCACTCCTCTGTTTAAATCACAAACACTTCTTTTGGTCAGGGTTTGCCAGCAAACCCTGCAGCCTATTCTGTGCTGCTCTCCAAAATTTCACTGCTGGCTCCCCTCTCACTCCATCCCTGCTCCAGCCTTTCCCTACCACTCCTTTTCCTTCACAACACTCACCCCTGACTATTTCAGTGGGCCATCTACAGGAAAAATTCTCTTAAAATTCAGATATTCCAGCTTAAAATTGCTCTGCTCTTGAAAAATCTTTTGGTGACTTCATGGAAAAATATTTGTGCAGGCTGGAATATGGGAAAAGTTTCTCTTGTTAGTTGTTGTTGTAAGTTCTGACTAACTGTGATTAAATTTTAAGAATGATAAATTGGATCAGCTCAAGGATTTTTGTTATTTCAATGAAGCCAAAACCTGAAGAAGTGACAGCAACCCAGGCTAACAAATAAAAACAATGGCTTTAATTAGAATAATTCATTAGAAGCAGAAATCCAATGTGCATTTTGTATGAAGACAGGAACAAAGTCCAAAGCACTGCTGTTTGGGTTCTGAGATAAATGTAAAAAAAAAACCCAAGCAAGGTATAAAATTTAAATCACAACATTCTTACAGAACTCCATAAACACAAGTTCCTGCAGGGCTCTGTGTGTGTTACGAAGGATGCCTCATTACATCTCCCAGTTTGAGGCAGGTACTTGTTGGACTGTTTGTGATGCTGATGTTTGGGCTTTCATTTGAATCCAGGCTGCAGCTCTGGAGGCACCACCCTGAGTCTCCCTGTGGCTTCTGCAGAAGGAGTTGTGGCTCCAGCACCAGTGAGCATTGCCTGAGAAAAATCTGCATTTCCACTTCTTTTACCGGGCCTTTTTTTACTTATTTTTGGCTTCTGGGTCCAAAACCCTCCACAAACTCTCAGCCCCCCAATTTTTTCCTTGTCTGCTTCCTGTCTTTCACATCTGGGCCCATCCATTGCTTCCAACCAGCGTTTGGGAGGGATAGGAGAGGCAGCTTGAGGTGACAGCCTGAGGCTGTGTCCTGTCCATCATTCCTCTGTTCTCATTCCAGCAGAAGTTCCTACACAAAGAGGAGCCCCATGGATAAATCTGCTCCATCACATCCATGGGAATCTGTCCCGTTGTTATCAGGGCCCAGCTGGTGGCTGCTGTGTCCTTGTGAGGGCTGGAGACATCTGTGGCTCTTGCTCACCTGGTCCTGAGCACTGCCCGGAGGAGTTGTACCAGTTCTTGGCCAAAAGATGGGCACTGGTTTTTGGGCTTCCCCATGAGGGCATGGAGCGTGTCCAGGGAAGGGAACGGAGCTGGGGAAGGGCCTGGAGCCCCAGGAGAGGCTGAGGAAGCTGGAAAGGGGCTGGAGCTCCAGGAGAGGCTGAGGGANAGTTCAGACTGGGTATCAAGGAAATTTTCTTCCCTTAAAAAGATGATCAGGCAGTGGCACAGCTGCCAGGGCAGTGGTGGAGTCGCCATCCCTGGAAGTGCCCCAAAGGCTGAATGTCACACTTAGGGCCATGGTTCTGTAGCAGTGCTGGGTTAATGCTTGGACTTGGTGACCTCGGAGATGTTTTCCAACCATAACAATTCCAGCATGGGGGCAGCTGGATGGCTGGGCTGGCCATGGACAGCAGCCAGTAGCCTTCCCTTTAGTTTTTCCTGTCCCAGTGCAGGGCAGATTCACTCATAGCACCTTTGCCTCTCATTAATGCACTCTTGCCTCTGCTTTATTGAGTTGGATCAGCTGATGAACAGGCCAAGGCACTGCTGGGTTATCAGGGAAGTTGAACCACTCCAAAAGCCAGGCATGGAGAATTTCCAGCATGGTCTGCAAGTTAAAAACTCCCTCAGAAACCCCCATGTTCTCCTGAGCCATCCCAGCAGTGAACACAGCCCAGATATGCTATTAGCTATTTACTTTGCATGTTTTACCAGGTTTTAAAGCTAAAAGCAATGGATTTAAGAAGAAAATGGCCTTTAGAAGTGCTAAGAATTAAGCATTTCTATTGAATTAGTTAAAAGCAAAGGATCTTCCCGGTTCTTTGGATTTTTGTGGCTCTTTAGACCAACAGCATCTCAAAGCAAGGCATGTAAAAAATGCTTCAGAATGAAGGTACTGATGTTTAATTCCTCCTCTCGCTGGTGTGAATTATCCTTCAGAGCTAAAGGTGATAAATAGCCACCTGTGAATTATAAACAGAGGGGAAAGCAAAGCTGTTTTCAGCGTGTGCATTTCCCCAGGCCAGATTGCTGTTGTGTCTGACATTCTCCTCAGGTTTTTTTTTGTGTCTCTCGGGCAGGTTGTGTTTTTCCCACAACACAGATGGGACCTGAGGTACCATGAGGTTAAATGACTTCCCTGATGTGACACAAGTAGTCTGGAGCAAAACCAAGAGCTGAAGCGAACTCATTTTCCCCTCAGTTTAGTGCCTCAATTCCAAAATCATCCTGTAAAATATGAGCCAGGAAAATTGGAAGAAGTATTAAGTGCAACTAATGCTTGTTGTTGTTGTTGAAATGATTCGAATTTTGGGAACTGGATGGAGAAATTGGCCAGAGCAATGTCTGAATGTGTCTTTGCATCCTTCCCAGGGCTCTCTGAGGTCCTGGGTGCATAAAATCCCACGCTCACATGCTCAGTCAGGTAATTGAAAGTACAAGCAGGTAATTAAGTTCCAACTGATCCCATTAGTAAGTGCATATCCAGGATCCAGATCTATAGTCCTGCCTGCCCAAGGCTCAAAGCTTGCCCTGTAGGAACATCTGACTGCATCACACACTAAATAAAGCTGCTGCCACAGCTTTTGCCAAAATTTAACTTCCCACTCTCTGAACCACAACTCTATAGGGCAGCAAAAACATTGTACATTAATGCCATGGAAATCCATGCCAAAATATTATCTCTGTTATATATGTAAATACATGCATTTAAGTGACCCTTTAGAGCAATAGCACTTAAAAGAAATAATGTTTAAAATGCTCCCAAATGGAGACATTAATATTTCTATCCTCCATGTGCTGCTGACTTCCCCTTCAGCTAATGTTAATGAAGAATTAACCCATGAAGAGTGAGTAGGATGGAAGCAGAAAACCTCTTTTCACTGCTTGTATTTCTGCTATTTTTAAGTTAAAATCCTGGCTAAAAATAGAAATTACAGATCTGTCATTTTTTATGCTGAAGGAAGGAGCTGTAGCCAGAAGTAAAAAAGCTTGAAGTTCATAGTTCATTGGAACAGGCTAAATCAATTATGTTATTTCAATGGATGAGCCAACAGGATATTTAAAGTGTTATAAAGTCATTTTAAGAACTTTCTCTGGGGTATTTTACAGCAGCTACTTATTTCCAAGCCATTCTTTCCCCTTGCTCCACCTTCCCCGGAATCCAGCTCAGCTGCTGTCCCCAGCCAGGCAGCATTTCCTGCCAGATTTCAGATTCCCATTCCCACAGGAGGATTCCCTCCTCATTGTCCCAGGTGTGTCAGGGTGGTTCCATGGGATGATCCATGGGATGATCCATGGCTGCTGATCCTTCCAGGCTCAGAGAGTTGGGGATGCTCAGCCTGGAGAAGAAGAGGTTATGTGGAAAGCCCAGAGCAGTGTTGGAAGGGACCTCCAGGGAAGCTGAAGAGAGACTGTAGTGATAAAACAGGGAGAGATGGCTTCAAAATGAGAGAACATTGGTTTAGATGGGATTTGGGGAAGGAATTGTTCCCTAGGAGGGTGGGGAGGGCTGGCACAGGGTGCCCAGAGTAGCTGTGGCTGCCCCTGGATCCCTGGAAGTGTCCAAAGCCAGGCTAGGCAGGGCTTGGAGCAGCCTGGGACTGTGGAAGATGTCTCCTCTGCTATTTATGTTATGTGGTCTCATTTCATTATTTTTTATTAAAACAAAGATGTTTTTTAGAAGGCAGGCATGGCATAATGGCAAGAAAATTGTCTGTTCTTCTTATGATACTATTGTAAAGCCATATTAAGTTTAAAAATGCTGCTCCAATGGATCGTGCTGTTCAAATTTGAAAACTCAGCTTTAATTATATAAATGAAATGAGGACCAGGCAGAGAAGAAAAGCTCATTCCTGAGACACTTAAAAAGGGACTTGATCTTTCAATGATCTCTGACCTGGGCCAAGCTAAGATGGTTTAGAGCCCAAATTTTCACCTCTTTTCTGAAAAACTCAGACTTTGGTTTGGTAAAGTTGTAGCATGGTGCTTTCAAAGGCATTAATCACTTCTTTCAATGAGAAAGACTTGCATTTTGAAAAAAAAAAAAATTTATTTATTTACCATGTAGAAAGTGTTACCTCGCTCTAGGCTGGCATTTAATTTAATTTATTTGTCTCTCTCTTTATCTTTGGACCTTGTAAAATGGGGTTCTTATCCCAGTTAAACTTTTATTACTGTAACACTGAGCAAGTAGTACCTGTTTGGAATTAAAGAGGAATGAGGCAGAATCTAACTGACAATTGAGCCTTACTATGGAGATTCCAATAACATGAAAATTAAAAGTAAGAAATAGCTCTGTGCTGGCTCAAAGTTATTTTCGAATGTAGTTTTTGTCAGGTCAGTGTAAAACATCATGATGATAATGAGTAATCTTCATTAATAACGCAAATCCGTGCGTGCTTTTCCGAAATGTTATTAATTCCAGGGAGCAGTTAATGCAACTGTGAGCTAACATGCCACGGTTCTTCCTGTGACATTTGGAAAAACCAGGAATTGAATCCCAAGAACAGCTGTCTTCTGGAAAACAAACAGCTGCTTGGCATGAACTGAGGCTCCAGACCCATTTATTACAGATAATAAATATCCCCCTTTGTGCACAACTGGCTGACTCCTGCAATTAGCACTCAGGTGGATAATTGCATTGTCCTCCTTGGGATTGCAACAGGGCTACCAGATGAAAATCCAGCTGCTTCCAGGCTTTTTAAGGAGAGAAACACAAACCTTCAGCCTTACTCCCACTCCTGCACTTGTGGCCAGGTTTCCAGGAGGGGTTTAACATCCAGAGTGGTAAAAACTGGATGTTAAAAACCTCTTTATTTACTCATTTAACCCAGGGCACTAAGGGATGCTGAGCAGTTCTTCTGACACTGAACCCAAATCCACGAGTCCTGGAAAATCCTTTAAAGCTTCCCAAGGTGCTGCCTGAGGATTTGGCTTTTCTCACTGAGGAGCTAAACCCAGTTCTAGGTTAAGCCTGGGCACTGACAAGTTGTGAGACATTATTCATAGTTTGAATATTGGATTAGATATTATAGATATTATTATAGATATTATTATAGATATNCAGATTGGCTATTAGGGAAAAATTCTTCAACTGGAAGGGGTGTAAAACGTTGGAAGTGGCTTCCAGAGGAGGGATGGAATCACCGTCCCTGGAAGTGTTCAAAAAACGTGTGCATGTGGTGCTTGGGGCCATGGTTTGGTGGTGGATTCAGTGATTTTTGGGAGGCTTTCCCACCTTTAAGGATTCCATGATTCTATGGGACAGGGCTACTCTCAGTGTGGATGTTGACCCTTTCTCCCTATTATTCAGGATCTAACAAGAAGCAGAAATTATTTGGTCACAATATTGTATCGAGCTCCCAGGAAAAAAGGAAAATATTTTGTATTTACTTCCATCTTTTCACACAATATTCCTGAAGCTTTCCCCAAGAAAAATTCAGTGTTCAGATGCACTGCATTTGAAGCTGGAAGGGAATGAGACAGAGGAAAGTGTCTTGGAGCCAGTCCTAGGCCAGCCTAGAGGCAAAACAATTTAGGATTTGGGCACCATGGTGTGAAAGAGTCTTCCCTGGGAGAAGACTTTCTTCCAGTGCCTCTCATCCCGACCTGGGCATTGGAAAAAAGATCCCAGGGTGAGTGGTGAGGTCTGCAGCTGGGAAAGGGCTTTGAACTGGCCTTGAGCAACCGAAAAAAAATGTCAGGAGAAGAGAACTCCCAGGGAAGAATTTCTTCCCAATATCCCACCTAACCCTGCCCTCTGGCAGTGGGAATTCCCTGTGTGCTGTCCCTCTCTCTCTTTCCCAAAGTCCCTCTCCAGGTCTCTTGGAGTCTCTTTAGGAACTGGAAAGGGCTCTGACGTCTCCTTGGAGCCTTCTCTTCTTCAGGATGAATAACCCAAATATTCTCAGCCTATTTTCAGCCCCCTGATCATCTTCACAGCTTCTTCTGACCTCGGTCCAGCAGCTGCTTGTCCTTCTAATCTTTGGGGTTGCAGAGCTGAACACAGGTGGTCTCTGTGTCCTGCTCAGCATCCACGATGCCACTGATCACTGTGTTGTGTTGGATGAGCTGAATTAGCAGAGGGTTTCAAACCCTTGGCTGCCCCAGCTAGGGTGGACTAAAACATCTTGGAGAGCCCTGGAACCATCAGGAGATGCTTGGCTGCTCTGCTGGGGAGGGAGGTGGTGACAGCAGCAGTGTGTCACTGCTGGGGCACAGACTTTGGAGGAGAAGAAAAGGAAGCACAAAAGGTCAGACAGATCATTCCCCTTCCCTTTAAGACATATCCCAGAATCAGTCTGATGTCCAGAGCTTTTCTCTCACGGTGCTGTGATGTTCAGGCAGGGCTTGGTGTCACTTCACCTGTCCACGAGATCTTCTGTCGTTAACTGCTGCTCACAGGGATTAAAAACCCCTTCCAGAGCCACAGCAGGAGTCTGAAAAGACAGAAACACCACTTCAGAACTGCTTCTGGAACAGCAAGATGAAAATCTGAGCCGCAGTCATTTTAATAATGACCAAGGTCATTATGTTTGGAAAAAGTCACAGAGCTAACGCAAAGTGCTCCAGGCAGATTACACTTCCCAAGGGTTTGGCTTTATGGAATCTCTCAGTGCAACAACTGTTTGTGCCCACGGGATCTCTTCTGCTGGCACATTTTATGGATGATGGTATAAAATGGGCCCGTGACATTATTTACACGGGCTGGAGCCTCTAGCAAACTACAAATGGGAAAAACATCATGGATGGATTTGCTAATTTTTCGCTAGGAAGAAAATTGAGGGAAATTGGAATTTCTGAGGAAATGCATGATAATTTGCTAGAGGAGCCGTGACGTAAAATAGATCTTGAAAGGATTTGAGGGGATAGCAAAGTTTTGGTTGCTCCAAGCCCCATCCAACCTGGCCTTGGAGACTTTCCAGGGATGGGGCCGCTTCTCTGGGCAACCTCCCCACCCTCACAGAGACCAATTCCTTCCCAATACCCTACCTAAACCTAATTTCTGTCAGTGTGGGGCCATTCCCCCTTGTCCTGGAACTGCATTCCCTTGGTGAAGATCCCTTGTCAGCTCTCTGGAGAAAAAGGGGACAATAGAAAAGGCGTTGTTAACCTTGGCTCCTGATGGATTTAAAAGGAAACATTGTCAGGAGAAAAGGCTAGCAGAGAGCAGGATGGGCTGGGGGAGGAAGGACAAACGAAAGGGGCTGGTCCAGAGCCCAGCCGGGGTTGAGAGAGGGATGGGAGCTCTTGATGAGCTCCTTGAGGACCATTCCCTGGTCAGGTGCTCTGGAGGAAGGTGTGGAGGGCTGTTCCCAAAGGACAGAAGGACAAAGTGCACATTCCAGGGTGAGAGCTGTGCCCAGGAATCCAAGTAGGCTGAGATGGGGGTCACTGGTGAGGGTCAGCCCCTTCTGTTTTGGGGAGTTCTGAGGAATCTGATGGTGTTTGTTCAGCACTGAACACCAGCAGGATTCGAACAACAAAAAGATAAATAAATGCTGAGGGTGGGAGAAGTGGGAGCACCTGTGAGGGTCAGCCCCTCCTGTTTTGTGGAGTTCTGGGGAATCTGATGGTGTTCAGCACAGGATTAGGACAAGAAAATGATAAATGCTGAGGGTGGGAGAAATGGGAGCACTCCGCGGGGATCAGTCCCTCCTGTTTTGGGGCTGCTGAGGGATGTGATGGTGTTCAGCGCTGAACTCCGACAGGATTAGAACAACAAAATTTTAAATAAATGCTGCTGAGGGTGAGAGAAGTGGGACCACCAGAGAGGGTCAGCCCCTCCTGTTCTGGGTGTTCTAAGGAATCTAGTGGTTGAGTGCTGAGCCTCAGCAGGATCAGTACAACAGAACGATGAATAAATCTGCAGGTGGGAGAAGTGGGAGGACCGGTGAGGGTCCACCCCTCCTGTTTTGGGGAGTTCTGAGGGATCTGATGGTGTTCAGCGTAGGATTAGTACAAGAAAATGAAAAATGCTGGGGGTGGAAGAAGGGGGAGCCGTGCCATTCCCACTGCAGCCCCTGCCTCTCCAGGGGTCTCGCCTGCAGAGCTGTGAATAAAAAGAACAACATTTGCTCGTGTGAGAAGGACAAACAGAGGGAAAGCGGCTCCGAGGAGGCCTGAGTAGGAGGATGTTGGAGGCATTCTCTGGCTGCCTGGGCTCCCTCCCACGTGTGTCGCACAAAAAGCCACCCAAACCCCAAAACCACGCGGGGCTGGCACTGCCAGGCTGTTCCTAGCTGGGGAACTTAACACCCTGCCGCTTTTAGAAACCCTGAACCACCGAATAAATCACTGCAGTATGAAAATGAACCAGGGATCATTATTCATGTGGCTTGTTCCTGAAGGATATGGTGATTTCAATCAGCTCCAGCTTACTAAACGAGCTGGGAAGAACAAATTCGTGTCAATATCGAGCTGCCCAAGAGAGGTGATCAGTGGAAGGATAAAGTTATCATTAGTGCTCTGCTTAATTATTTAAACTACTTCATGCATGAGGGTGTGGAGAGGTAGATGCTCCTCAGCCGGCTTGGACTTCTCCTTTCCCTAGAAACTCACAAAAATTGATATTTCACCTTCTTCCTGATGTTTGATTGTTTATGTATGGGGTTGGTTTGTGGAGGTTTCTTTTTTGGCAGTTCTTTGGGTTCGCATGAAAATTATGCCTGGGTGGCGCGTTGGGAAGGTGAATCCCTTGGGGATAAAGCCTGGATTTCCTTGGATTTCCTGAGTTCTTGGAAAATCTGCACAGTCTGACATGGTGCTGTGTGTCCATGTGGTGCGGTGGCAGATGTAGATGCAGAGGATAGCTTTTAATTTTGTGTTTTGTTTGCATCTCCTCCCTCTCAACTTCTGCGTGTTTTCTGTCATTTCACAGAAGGCATGGAAATTATGGAATATCTCAAGCTGAAGGGACCTTTCAGAATTTCTCCTGTCCTTTGAAGAAATGCTTTAAACTCTTCATTTTTCTCTTATTTGTCTCTTTTAAAAAGCAACTTTCCAGACCTTTGGGCATCGTCTCCCAGACTGTTTGACGCTCAGAAGATGACATGCGTAGAGTTTGTTTTTTAGCAATTCCCTGGGGATTTCCACCTGCGGTTTAAGCCCGGCTTTACCAGCTCACTGACTGGGACTCAGGTGCTAAATGCGCCTGACCCATCACCTCGGCTTTTGCACAGAACGGAGCAGAAAAGCAGGGAAGAAATCCCCTGCACTTGGAGCGGGTTTAGTGGCCTAATGCGGATGTGCAGAGTATTTCTGATGTCCCCCAAATCCTCTTAAGTTCCGCGGAGATGTTCTTTGCAATGCTGATTTGAACAACAACAAAGCACGGGAAATAGGATGAAAGGACACCTTAGAATAAAAGTGTGTATTTTAGAGGCTGGGAGGGTCTGGAGGTTACCTTTAATCTTAACCACTGCTGTTAAAACGTTGTCACAGGGCCTGGATTTTGCTGTTTCTTTATTTTTTTTCTCTATTTCTCCTGTGTGGAGGCAGACTAATGAATAAGCTGACTTCTCCACTGACAACTGGCTGCTGGCTCCATAAATCTGCTGGGCTTCTACAGCTCCTTTACTAGGCTTAGAATTCTTTTTTTCCTGCTCTCCTGCAAGGGACAACCTATGAATTTGAGTACAATGTTGGAAGAGAAGCTCGAGGCAATCTCGCTGATTTATGGCTGTCCGAGCGTATGTGAGTGTTGGTATTTCTCTCCTGAGCTGTCGAGATTTGTCCTTTATGCTGCTTGAGGCACAAGTCTCCATTTATTCATGAGTAGATCTGCATGACAAAGCAGCCGGGTTGGTTTGACAGGAGAGGTTTAGCCCATCTTGAAGGGTCCCTACGTGTTGAGATCATTTGGAATCAAATTGAACTGGGGGGGGGCGGTGTCAGGAAGGTTGTGGCTGGGAGGTGGTGATAAAGCTCACTGTGTTCCCATCTGCTGACAGGCGGAATTATTTACTCCATTTTAACGATGTTTTAACGATGGTAATTGTGAGGTGGTAGTAAGTCATAGATGTCTTTAGGATGCTGAGGTTTTTCTTCCTCTAGTTCTTCTCTCCCTCTCCCGAGTGCTTCTAAAAGTGGGACGAGGGAGTTACAAAGTGCTCTTGAGAAACTCACTGAGTGCTTTACAGTGAAACAGTTGAAATATTCAATAGTCTACAGTTGAAATAATAGGAATATTTTTATTTTGAATGGAGGAATGGTTTGGCCTTTCCATGTGTCAGCTGTGGCACTTGCTTCCTGCTGAGGAATATAATCATGGGATGCTTTGAGCTTGTCTCAAGGTTATGTTTAGGACATATTAACCAGCCATCAGTGTCTCATAACAAGTCATCAAATGTACAAATTGCATCAGTGGTCACTGAAATGCGCTGGCTTATGACTGTAAAATAATTCAAGTGCAAGTATCATTTACTTCGGAATGACTGTAAAAATCAGCTGGAAATTAAAGCTCGCCTTTAATTAAAGCGCTGTGGGAGATCGCAATGTCCTGGTGCAGCTGTGGACAGGGCAGAGCTGGGTTGGTTGTGAGAGTTTGAGGATAGGTGCGATGGTGGGAGCTCTTCAGAAGGAACAAAGGGGACTTGCTGTGCCCCTGGTACAGAAAATCCCGCTGGCAAAAGCCAGTGTTTGTAAAGGAGACAGAATCTTGCAGCTTTATTCGAATAAAGGGACAGAGCCCACCGGATTTTCTCTGGGGTTTCCGAGGGCGCAGCCTCCTTTCATCCCAAACTCTGCACGCTGCCTCCTCCTTTCCCCGCTCTGAGGCACCAGGGAGGTGCAGCCTCCCCGAATCACCTGCCCCACATCCCCCTGAACATGGCCTTTCACCCCAGAGGTCAGAGGTTCAGCCTTGTGCAGACCCTTGACTCAGTCAGCACCCAAAGTGTCTGGGTTCTGTAAGGAACCTGCTTTCTGAAGGTAACCCCAAAGTTCAGAAACTCACCCTTGTCCCTTTCAGGACCCAAAGTGTCTCAGCCATGGAATTGTTTGTGAAGACAAACTGTCTTTAAAGACGTAAAGACACGTCTTTCCTCTCAGTTTAAAACTTTGGATTTTGTTGTGCCCTTTTTGGCAGAGTTGCCCAATCCAGGCATTTCTTGGATACCTCCAGGGATGGGGACTCCAGGCTTCCCTGGACAATCTGGTTCAGTATTTAACAACCCTTTTCATGGAGAAATTCCTGCTGGTGTCCACCCTGAGCCTCCCCTGGCCCAGCCTGAGGCCGTTCCCTCTCCTCCTGTCCCTGTTCCCTGGGAGCAGAGCCTGACCCCCCACCCCGGCTGTCCCCTCCTGGCAGGGAGTTGTGCAGAGCCACAAGCACCCCCCTGAGCCTCCTTTTCTCCAGGCTGAGCCCCTTCCCAGCTCCCTCAGGAATTCTCCAGCCCCTTCCCGGCTCCCTCACCCTCTCCTGGGGCTCCAGCCCCTTCCTTGGACACGCTCCAGTCCCTCAGTGTCCTCCTTGCAATGATGTGTCCAGTTCTGGGCACAGCACTGGAGGTGCCTCAGCAGTGCCCAGTAATTCTCAAAAAATAAAGCCCTAATATATTTTGTTCATTTGTTTTACTGGTTCATTTCTGATTTGAACTACAGAAAAGGCTTGTTTTGTGCTCCTGCTGTCCCTACCAGCCCTGTGACCCTTGCTCAGGCCAACATCCCTCCGCTCAAACAACATCCCACTGACTCTCAGCATTGCAGTACCCAAAAAACTCTTCCCTGCTGTCACAGGCTGTGCCAGCTGCAATAAAAAGCTTGTGATCCAGAGTTAGGAAGGAATATTTCAGCTTGTAAGCAGCCATCGAGTGTCTAAGTAGCATTTGGCATATTTACACCAACAGGCAATTTCCTTCATGGCTCGAGTGGGAGCGTCTTTGTCCAAGAGCTGCAGCCTTTGGGGAAAACACTTTTTGCAGCCAGTCCATTATCCCATTGCTTCCTTTGGACAGAAGGAAAATGTGGTTTGCATTTTTCCACCTGCTATTCAGAGCCTATTATGAAAAATGGTTTAAAATCAATACTGAGGAGAAAGAAATGCACTTTGTGCAAAAGCCTAATCTCTGGACTATGAGGAGAAGGTTTGAAAACGGGGAAAGAGCAAAAAGGTGGAGGACTGGAGTTCCTCCTCCAGACTCCAGTGCTGCCTGTCGTATTCTGGGGAAAATCACCCCCCAAATGCTTCTGAAAATTGGATTGCAGGTCTTTTTCTTATTATCCACAGCTCCACAAAGTGGAACAGGGGAATGGGAAAACCCTGAGCACCTGGAGTGGGTTCAGCAGTGCTGACGACAGAGTGTTCCTGATGCCTGGAAAGCTCTCCCAAGTTCAGCTGAGCTCCATACTGGAGCACTGCCTTGAACTAGAGTCAAGTTTGGGAAATAGGATGAAAAGAGCACTTGAAAAATGAGGAGTATCTGTCTCAGCACCCTTTTTTTTGCTCCTTCAGAAATCACTTTAAGTGCAGTTTGCTGTTTTTTCCCCCTCCTCATTGCTCAAGTGGCTAAGTTTTGAGTGGTTTTACTCCTTAAAATGAAACCAGTGAGTGGTTGGGGGGCAACTTTGGTTCAGAGATGTTAAGATGAATTTTTTGTGAGTTCTGGTGCTACTGTGGCAACATAAAACCCTGCAGAAGTGCGAGATAAAGGCTGAGAGCTAGACAGCTGTCTTAAGTGTTCTTCTTTCTTCCCTGGTAACACAGGAGAACTCCTAAACTCCAGGTATTGAATTCTTGAGAGTTTTCGTACAGATAGTTTGAGTTTATGTCCATGCAATTTGCCACATTATCCTCTGAGGAAGAAAAATTAAATGCTAATATCTTCTTGTGTGTGTGTATTAAAGAATATTTTGACAGGTAGAAAACATCCCTGAGGACTATGTGCATGTTTATGGGTTTTGCTGTTTTTCCTTCACTGGAAATTGCTGTCTTCACTGGAAGAGGAAAGTTTTAATCTGTTTTTGAGACACTTATTAATAACAGGGAAAGGAGATGTTGGATTAACAGGACAACACAGTAATAAAGGGTTACCAGCCTTTATTCTGGTTGTTATGGATTTCCTCAGCTCAGAGGAGCTGCCATGATTCTGTGCCTTAAAGCAGAAGAATTCTGCAGTTTTTAGAGTGTTTAAACTCACCTTCAATATAGAGAAATACTGGAAATTGGTCTCCTTTTTTGATATCTTGATATCAGTCAGTGCTGTATTTGTGAGCTCTTGAAGTTTTCAGTCAGAGTTGCAAAGGAAGCACTTTTATTCCGAAGTGCTTTCTGAGGTGTGGGTGCCACGGTTACAATCTGAGCTGCTGTTGCTGCAGCTGGGGAGGATTTGAACCAGCAGTGTTCCCTGGGGGCCTGGAAGGCCGTGGGGTCCTGGGATGCAGTGGGAAGAGCATTTCCAGCAGCCAGGGAGTGACCCTGCCCCTCTGCCCAGCACACCTGGAGTGACCCCTGCCCCTCTGCCCAGCACATCTGGGGTCATCCTGCTCCTCTGCCCAGCACATCTGCTTCCTGGGAGTGATTCCTGGAAAGGAGGAGGGCATCAGGAGGCACATCAGGAAGGCTGTGTCCAGCTCTGGATCCTCAGCACAGCAGGGACAGGAGCTCCTGGAGCTGAGCAAGGGCCTGGAGCAGCTCCGTGCCCAGGAAAGGCTGAGGGAGCTGGGGCTGCTCAGCCTGGAGAGGAGCCCCAGCTGAGAGGGGCCTCAGCGCTGGGTGTCCCTGTGTCCCCCCATGTGTCCTGGGTCTCCCAGTGTGTCCCTGTCTGTCCCCAGGTATCCCCCCGTGTCCCTGGGTGTCCTAAGGTGTCCCTATCTGTCCCTGAGTGTCTGTGGGTGTCCCAGTGTGTCCCTGTGTGTCCCTGAGTGTCTGTGGGTGTCCCTAGGTGTCCCTGTCTGTCCTTGGGTCTCCCAGTGTGTCCCTGTCTGTCCCCGTGTATCCCCCTGTGTCCCTGGGTGTCCTAAGGTGTCCCTGTCTGTCCCTGAGTGTCTGTGGGTGCCCCTGGGTGTCTGTGGGTGTCCCAGTGTGTCCCTGT
>VXBQ01009680.1:221612-267646 GCA_013400175.1 Phainopepla nitens
TGTCCCTGTGTGTCCCTGTCTGTCCCTGTGTGCAGGGAGAGCTCCAAGCAGGGCCCAGGCTCTGCTCCAGGCCCAGCAGTGGCCCCAGAGGAGGGGCAAGGACAGATCCTGGGCACTGCCCCTGCACAGGAGGCAGATTTTGCTGTGGGCACTGGGAGAGATCCCAGAGAGGCCCTGGAGTCTCCTCCTGGGGATATTCCAGACCCACCTGGCCCCAATCTGTGCTCTGAGCTCTGGGATTGCCCTGCTGGAGCAGATGCCCCACTGTGAACCTTTCCAGCCTTACCCACTCTGTGATCCTCTGATTTTTGCCAAGTGCATAATTGCAGGCAAATCCCCCTCCTTGGAGGGAGCTGGCAGAGCTGAACTCTGCTTCAGGCAGTCCAAGGAGAGTGGCAGATCCTGCTTGTCCCTGCGCTCCACCATTCCTGTGCTGGGAACATCCCAGTGCACACCAACCCATGCAGGGAATTTGCCACAAGAGTGCCTAGACAGCTTTGCTGCCTTGGAGAGAAGATAACCCTTGGTGAAAACACCTTTACAAAGCTTTGTTTTCTTCAGTATTTAACGACCTGCTCTCTGGTGGGGTTCATCCTCATTAAATACCACAAGTCCTCCAGACGTGGCGTGACCTGGTGAAATGTTCAGGCTGAAGGAGCACCAGAGTCACCCAAAACAACTGAAAATTCACATTTCCTCTCCATCATGATCAAGTAGGACAGGAAAGAGAAATGCATGTGTCAGCAGGACGCAGATTTTTGTGCCAGGCAGCTCCCACTCTGCCCTGGCACAGAGGGCAGGGGAAGGAGCAGAGATCCAGGAGAAAGTTCATCTTTTTCTGTTATTTATTTGTTTTGTTCTGAACGAGTGATAAAAATTTTGTAAGGGGAAGAATATGGCAAAGTTAGAACTCCCTCTAGAGTCTGCACTTGCTTTATCCGGCTCTGCAGAGAAGTTTCCCCTCAGTGGAGCTGCATTTCCTGAGTTCTGCAGCAGGGCAGGAAGTTCTCCCCAGCAGCTCTGATGTGTTGTGAGAAGCCACAACCTGCAACCCACAAATCCTGCAGTCCACAAATTTTTAGTTGATTTTATATTTAAAATATTTTTCTGTTTGCCCTGAAAATAGTTAAATGTAGAAGATTAAATTGTTGGAAGCATAATTCATCTCTTCTTGAAATTTCGAACTTGTTTAGTATCCTGTGTGGAGAAGAGGGCAAAATATTTCTGTTTTTCCCATATGAATTATAACATTTTTTGACTTTACAGATGAAAATCTACGATTTTTGAGTGGTCTGACTGAAAGCAGCAGGGACACTTTTCCAAGTGGTGATGTGGTATCATGACTATTATTTAAAAAGTTTGGAATCAGCTTACATCATAAAGAAATAGTCCTGGAAACCTCTAAATATTCAGTACTAAACATTTTTAAAAATCTTTTCGCTTTTAGTATCTCCTTTTGCGCCTTCCTAACACCTTCATTATAAGGCCAAGTTGCTTTCTGGCAGCTTCTACTCACTTGGGAGAAAAAGGTCATGAAGTTAAACCAGAGAAATGGTGGATTATTGGTGCAAAGCCAGGAATAGATTTTTCCAAGCCTGACCTTGCCCTTGTGAACTTGGTTTACACAAGAAAAGTTCATTGCTTGCTGGAAAAGTACCAGATAGACAAAAGCAAATCCTGATGCCTAAAATTTTCCAGCTTACTGAAGTGCAGCTTAGTCCTGAATCCAGCAGAAATTCAAACTCTGGAAAGAATTTGTGACTTAAACTTTACAGCTCACTTTGCTCCATCGAACTTGGCTTTATTCACAGAAGAACTGCAACTTTTAAAGTTTGTGTGACTTTGTAAGAAGTTCCTTTGCTCTGATTTTTTTTTTTTTTTTTATAAAATAGGTTTGAGCAGGTGCAGATAATTTTTCTTGCTGTCTTTGACACCTTTATGACCAAACAGTGAATGTAGAGAAACTCTAAAATGTCGAGTTCCATATATCAGAGTGCAGAATCCAAACCTCTGATGGCAAAAAACTTGGGTGGAGCTGAATTCTAAAAGGTGTGGAATGACAGAATCCCAGAGTGGCTCAGGTTGGAAGGGACCCCAGTGGCTCATCTGCTCCAGCAGGGCCGGCCCAGAGCATCACAATAAAAAAGTGTGTGAAATTATTGAATATTTTTGAAAAAGCAACTTGGAATAAATGTAAAATCTTTTCAGTTTTGAAGCATTTGGAAAATATGGATGGCTGAAATGCACAGCCTCTGTTTGCCCTGTCAGGTTTATTTTCATTCCAGGATATCTGAAAGTGTGGGCTCTCCCCACTGCAGCTGTCTATGATCACTGGTCCCATTTTAGTGCCTTTCCTACCTGGAATCTCTGAATTTCTCATCAGCTGCTGCCCTGAGGCAGACCCTGAAGCTGTGTGGAGTGGCAGGGGTGACCAGGTACCTGGGAGTGTTCCCATCCTGCATCCTTTGTGCTCTTTCCCCCTTTTTTCCTGCTGCTGCTTTGCAAGTTTTTCACCTGTCCAGGTGAGGTGACAGACGGGCTCGTGGTTGTGTAGTTGCTTGTCTCCTCAATAACTTAGCTTTGTTTTCCAGCTCAGAGTTACAGTCCAGCAGCCTGAAGGAATGGAGCACAGGTGGGAGCAGTGCTGACCTTGGCAATGAGGTGGTTTTGGGGCATTGTGGGGTTTTTCATCCCCTGATAATCTCCAGGTAGTGTGTTATGTATGAAAAATGGGCTTAAAACAAAGCAAGACAGCGAAATCTGCAACCTCTCAAGGCATTACTTAGTCCATCTAATCAAATCTGAACTGCCAGAAGTATTATTTATATTTTAATTTCTGTATTTCTTTATCAGAGAGCAGATCCTCTCGGTCCAGTCAGGGGAATCCAGCCATTATTTCCTTTTGTTAAATCATAATGCTTACAGATAAAATTACTCCTTTAATTGGCTTCATCTCAGGGGCTCACAAAGCTCTTTTCCTCTCAGTGTGGCACAGTTTGTGTGTATTTACTACACTGAGTACCCCAAACGTGCTGTACATAGAATTAAATAACCAGTGGCAGTGGAAAGGAAGGTTTGGGGTTGTTAAAAGCAAGAAAAGATTCCAGAAGAGGTGGAGGGAGAGAGGCTGCAGCTGTATTAAATCAGCATGAGCTGAGGAGAGAAGGCTGTCAACAGAGATTTGCAGTAGGCAAGCAGAGAGAGTCAAGAGAAAACTGAATTATGGGCTTTTATCTTGGTGTTCTGCTACCAAATTCATGCAAGCCCATAAAACACAACCTGAAGTAGGGAGTGGATGCTCAGTGTTTTAAATAAACCCTCTCTGCCCTCATTTTACGTGTGTGCAGCTTTGCTGAGGTGGATTTGTTGCCTGTACAAGGCGGGCAGGAGCAGCTGGGTGTTCCTCTGGCCCAGGGGTTTCCCAGATGCCTGGATGTCCCATCTGGAGTGCCAGAACTGTTGTCTGTGAAGGCTGACTTGGAGACAGAGACTAGGCAGAGTAAAAGAATGAAAAGTATTTATTGAAAGGATCCAGCTTGGGCCATGCAAGAACCCTGCAATGGTCCTAAAAAAATGCATCCCTGGGCACAAGGCCTCACACTTTGATAGGTTTGGGTCCATCAGCAGATTTGAGTGAATTGTCCAATTCCAGCTCCAGCTGATGAAGCTCCATGCTCCTTGTTCCTCTCTTCCTTCACTGCTGTTTCCACTCCTGGGCCTCAAATGTGTCCTTGGTGCCCAGCTGGAAAGGAATTGTTTTGTCTCCCTGCTCTGTGCAGAGAGCTCACTGACTCTTAATATGAAACCCAGAACTACACATTAAAACAGCACAGAGTCAAAAAAAAATATAAAAGCTAAAACTTAAGGCATCAGACTGATCAGTGAGAGAGGAGAAGAAAATCTGAATTACCTTCTGAATTAGGGGAGGTCGTGTGTGAGCTGAATTGGTTTTGGTTTTATATTTGTGTTCCCTGCCTGATGTGTTTGTGTGGGACAAACTTCTGCTGGCCTTGGCTTGGAGATGAACTGCAGAATGTTGGTCACATGAATGGTTCAGGGGACGATCACCGTCAGCTCAGTCACCTCATAGAGATTTGGAGATCTTGGATTGCTCCTTGCTGGTGCCTCCTTGGGAGAACAGGAAAGGGTTTTTTTGGGATCAAGTCTCTCCTTCTGACTCATTGTTTGTGTTCCTGGTTGTTTCCTCCCAGCCTCTGCTGTGCATATTTTTGTGTCTCCCAGCTGAATCTTGGTTAAATTAAACTGGCTGGGGCTTTTGGGGAAGCTTCTATTCTTGGTTGGTTGGTCTGGGTTATTTTTGGCCTGGAATTCTTCTGCACTGTTTGGAATCAGGGCTGGGCAGCGTTAGGAGCATAAATCTGGTCAATATTTTGGCCTCAAGTTACACCAGGGAGGGGTTCAGGTTGGGTATTAGGAAGAATTTCTTCGCTGGAGGAGTGATTAAACACTGGAATGGGCTGGTGGAAGTGGAAATGTTGAAACTATTCCTGAAAGTGTTCAAACAATGTGTAAATTTGGCTTTTTGTGTTTGGTTTTTAGGGGATTTGGGGGTATTCAGATGAATGTTGGACTTGGTGATATTGGAGGTCCCTGAAGAGCCCTGGAGGATTCCATAATTCCTGGTCTTGAGGAACCCTGGAGGATTCCATGATTTGCTGCCACAACCAGCTGCAGTGAGGTTAAATCATGTTCTGTGTGTTCTTAACATTGAGTTTTTCTTGTATTTTTTCTTTTTCTTGTATTTTTGCACTAGAAGTAGAGTTGCACACCCTTTTCCAGCAGTCTTTTTTTCTGGCTGTGTTTATAATTCCAGGCTTTCCTCAGGAATAACTTCAGAAGCCTTATACATTGTCTTTTGTCTTGTGAGCTTAATGGAAACTTTATTTTCTTAGGGCAGGAGAAGGAGCCAGCTCCTGAATTGGTGGGTGAGAAGTGCAGCTCCAGAGGTGCCTCCCCCACTGCTGCTGTGTTGGTAAATAACCCTAATCAAGATTGATGCTGAGGAACCTCTTGTAAAGCTGCTGCTTTGTAAACATTTTGATCAAAGCATGCTCTGAAGAGCGCTTTGAAAGTTGTTTTTTGAAGCCCTGTGTGATCATGGTGTTTTATCACCGTGCTTTACAGATGACAAATCACCTCAGCTGCTCACAACCGACAGAAATCTGATGCCCTTTTTATTTTTTCTTTTACAGGAAAATTGTTGGAGTGTCGCGGTGAGATTTGTATTTTTTATTTTAATCACTCATCTGGGAAAGTGCTGTAAAAAAAGCTTCATTTGAAGGAAAGCACAAATATTTTCTGCTGATAAAATAAATGTGCATTGATGAAGATTTTACAGACTAGGAGTATTCCCTGGGGATCCAAATCTTTCTGGTCACAACTGACCTGAGCTGTTTGATCAGAAACTCAGCCAAAGCTGCCTCAGACTTGTTGTTTCTCACCTGGACCTGGCAGAAATGATGCAATTAATGATTATGTGGTTGTCTTCCCCATCTGTTTCCAGATAATATCCAGACAGGAGGAGGAGGGATTTAGAATAAATTGTTTGCTCAGCTGCAGGGCTGAGTGTTGCCTGTTTCCAGGTGCTGAATGGATTTCCAGTGGATGTCACATCACTGAGGTTAGAAAAGACCTCCAAGGTCATCAAGTCCAACATTTGATCAACACCAGTTGCACCAGACCAGACACCAAATGTTCCTGGGACAGCTCCAGGGATGGGGACGTCAAAACTCCCTTCCAGTGCCTGATGATGCCTGGGCAGGCTGAGCTGGGAACAGAGACTGGGTGGAATAAAAGGAGAAAAGGGATTTATTGAAAGGATCCAGCCTGGGCACTGCAGGAACCCCTTGGGGCTGCACCCAAGGCAAACCCACAAATGGGCACAAAATGGATCCTGGGCACGAGGCCTCACACTTTGATAGGTTTGGGTCCATCAGCAGATTGGAGTGAATTGTCCAATTCCAGCTGCAGCTGATGCAGCTCCATCCTCCTTGTTCCCTCTCTTCCTTCACTGCTGTTTCCACTCTTGGGCCTCAAATGTGTCCTTGGTGCCCAGCTGGAAAGGAATTGTTTTGTCTCCCTGCTCTGTGCAGAGAGCTTAGCAACCCTTCATGTGAAGCCCAGAACTGCACACTAAAGCAGCACAGAATGTGAAAAAAACTTAAAGCATCACTGACCACCCTTTCTGTGGAGAAAACAATCCAGATTTTTTTGCAGAAGAGTTGTTTGTTGTTGTCAGATTTCTGAACACCAGAGCTTTACTTTTTGAGATCCTCAAGATGCTGAAAACCTCGGAGGAAGTGAATTACTATTGATTATTTCAGACAAGAATATAAGTGAAATGGGTACTAAAGATATTTTTTTCCTAATGATGGAATTAGAAGATCCATGTTCCTTACAGGACTCGGGAATCTGTGCCAAGGGAGAAAGTGGCATTAAGGAAAACAAAAAAAAAATTTTTTTGCCTCATTTTTTATGAATAATGAAGTCTAAACCAATTATTTTTCTCATTACACGTGTGACTATTAATCCTAATTTCAGGAGGTTGATCTGTCTGAAGAGAAATAGAGGTGCCTGCATCTCCTTTGGAAATGCCCGGCAACATTCTCCCCATTCCTCTGCACTCTCAAGCTACAAAGGGAACAAGGAAACTATTTTAAATGTGAATAAATAATCAGGAAAAGATTAATGCACTAATTGGAATATAAAATGCAGACAATGTTTCCCTGCAAAGGTGGCTCAGTGGGGGATACAGCTGTAAAAAATCAAAAGCAGGGCATTTCATTTCTTGCTTGTTTTATCTAATTTTGAAAAGCTCAATTAGGTGGGATTTATAGAATATTTTCTTTCTACTGAGACTCAGCCTAATTATTTTTTTCTCCTTTTTCAAACCCTCCAATGGGGTATAATTTTGGTGAATATACAGATTTTTATTATGATTTTTTCTTTGCTTCACAGACAACAAATCAACTTTCTGGTTTATGTTACCAGGCACTTGCATTCTGTTGTACAAAAATCCATCAGATCCTTTCTTCTCACCACCCCAGTCCTCAAACCCTTCTAGAAGTTGGAGGAATTTTTCTCTTTTGCAACTTTTTAAGAATTTGTGGTATCTGAAGAGACATCCCCAGATGTTTTGCAGAGAACAACTGAGTGTTTATAGAAATTTATCCCCATTCTACTCCCCATCTCTCCAAAAGCCTTTCAGTGAATTTAGAGGGACTTTGTAATTAACTAAAAATTAAATCCCCTCTCTTATTTTCCTTTTTCTGATTGACCTGGGCAAAGGTTGCTTTATCTTTAAAAATTAAATTGTTTTTAATGTACATTTATGTAAATTTTTGGGGGGTTTTGACCATATTTTGGAGTTTCTCCTTAACTTCTGTGATTGAGAGCTGGAGGAAGAGGACAAACTTCCAAGAATTCCAGTTCCAGGAATGATGGAAATCCAAGTTGTGCTGCAGGATTGATTATACCAGAGGAGCTTCATTAACAGGCTCGCTAATTAAACCCTGTAGATCTTTATTTGCTCTTGGGCAGGTGGGATGTGAAAGCTGCGACACAACATTATGAAACCAGAAATTCCCAAAGTTCAGCCAAACAAGCCACTTTATTTTGGGGTGACTTTTGTCAGGAGTGGCAACATTTGTGCTCCCACTTGTTAGGCTGAGTCAGTCTTGTAATTCAGTTTTTTTTTAATTGGAAACCAAGCAGGAATTAAATGCTGATTTTCTTCATTTGAAGAGAAACGAACACAATATTAATTTTTGTATGATGTCGCTTTCATGAATACTGAATGTGAAAACCTGAGTTTATTGGCTCTATTGAGACCAAAGGCTTTAGAGTGAATTAAAGCAGAAAGGAAAATTACTTCCTAGAAAATGTGAGCATCATAAATCCAGTTTTCCTTTTGTTTTATCTGCTTAAATCAGGTCAGGCTCACCCAGATTGGTTCAGGCAAATGTAATTGTTCTTTCTGTGCTTGCCTAATTATAGCAAAAGGAGCTCCTGTTGAGGGCTAGCTCTGAACTCCTCAGCTCTTGCATTGTTTAACATTTAATTCTCTTTTCTTTGCTGAAAACACACCCTTCTGTGCTATCACCACAGCTGTTGACAGCACTATCAAATATTGAATTTTGGGATTGCTGCTTTCCAGGTTCTTTTCCAGGATACAATGAAATCCTGAGGAATTTAGAGTTTTTTTTTCTTTTTCTGGGTGCTGTGTGTTTGTGAGTGCTGCGATTTTGGGTTTGTTTTTTAAGGTTGATGATGGTGCAGCTCCTCAGGGGAGAGCAAAACTGGTAAATAATTGCTCATGCAGTGGCTGTCACAGAAATAACTTGGTATCTACCAATAAAAATATTCTGATTTTTGATAGAACCATTGAGATACAGGTCATTAAATTGGATTTTTTCACAGTGATGCCTCATAAATGACAATTTTTGATGTGTGGGGCTGGAGTGGCTCTGTTTCAGAAGATCTGCCAGTAAAATATCTTGGTAAAACCAGTATCTACCAGTAAAAATACCTTGACTTGTGACAGAACCACAGAATCATTGAGGTACAGGTCATTAATTGGATTTTTCCACAGTGATGCCTCATAAATGACCATTTTTGGTGTATGGGGCTGGAGGGGCTCTGTTTCAGGAGTTCCCTCCTAAACTTCTCAAGTTTTAAATATCTTTAGACCTTTCTTATTTCCCCAGGAGTCAGGAAATTTACTTTGAGGCTGCTGAACTATGAAGTTTCACTTTTCCAAGAGGAAAATTAATAAATAATAAATAAAGAATAAAAATTAAATAAATAAAAAATAACAAGCAGTGGCAATACCATAGCCTGTGAGGTGCAGTTATTGCCAGCTGAATAAATAATAAATAAAACATAGGAATGGTAAGTAAAACCAATTCCAAAATAATCTTTAAATGAGTTTTCAGAGCAGTGTGAGGCTGAAAGGGTGTGTTGGATAAGATAAGCGTTACTTTTGCAAATTCATCCTTCTTTGTTAAGATAACAATTAACATGTCTGTAATGGGCCTGGAACATGTCCACCACTCAGAAGAACAAAGCAAATTAGAAAAATGTGTGAGCTTGTTTGATATTGCCTCAAGCAGCAGGGAGTGATCCACAATTCCTGGTGAACTGATATTAAATTCCAAAAAAAAAAAGGGAATTTGTTTGAAGCAGCCAAGGCTGACTCCTGTTTCCAAGGAAAAGGTGAGAAAAGAATGGAAAGGATCAAATTTGCTTTTAAAATACTTGGTTTCTTTTGTTCAGTGTTCAAATGGGCTGTTTAAATCTATAGTCAAGTTTTAAATGGCTTAAGGAAAAAAATCTCCAATATCACAGGGAAGGTGGAATTTAATAATAATAATAATAAATGTGGAATTTATTCCAGAAGCAGGAATGGATAGATCTGTACTGGGAGGCTCAGCTCTTCCTCTCCCATCCCTGGGTAAATGGGGTTAGGCCTAAAGAAACAAGGGAACCAAAATCAATATTTGCTATTTGTGGTATCACACCCTGCAAATACAGCAATGCTGCTGGAAGAATTCTTTAAAAACCACTATTAAATGTCTTTAAGAGAAGCAGAGTGGGATTGGTAAAACAAACTGGGAATAAACTGTGCAGAAATTTGGTGAAATGATTAAAAAAGTTCAGGTCTTTTCACTGAAACATCACTATTTGCTGGGAAGCAGTAGGGTGGTTCCATGACAAATTAGGACTAAGGGATGCTCATTAGAGAGTTTTCTGATTAATTCTCTTAATATGGTAAAGGATTGGTCACTTGGATTTTGTGTCTTTGAGAATTCCAGGAATTTTCATGTCTTTGAAAAGTCCAGGAATTCAGGCATTAGTAGAAACAATAATAAAAGTATAAGATGATAGTGTAAAAAATAAGATTAATAAAAAATCCTATGATCTGGGGGAGGAAATAGTCCAAGCGGGGTTTGGTTTTCCATATTTGCCTTCTGGCTGCTGTTAACTTAAAATTTTAACTTCTTAGAGGTTGAGGTGACAAAAGCTGGGATGGGAGGCCTTAATCCAAACTCTAGAAAGGCATTACTGATTCAAACTTGGAATAAATGTGACTTATTAGTGACAGATTAGCCACGTCTGGAAACTGCAGGGCAAAATGCTGGACATTGCAAAGCTTTCTGGGCTGAAAAATGTTTGGATTCCCCTTTTTGGGCAGAATTCCGAGGAGCTGGTTTTGTGTGTCAGTAAATTCCATGGCAGGGGCTCTGCAGGGACTGCTCCCAGTGCTCTGACTGGGGAGCCTTGGTCCTTAACTGGAGGTTTCTGGTGGGAGATTGATGGTTCAAATTTCAGAAATATTTTCTCCTTGCGCCTGCAGGGTGAACCCCTTGGCTGGAGCAAAGCAGAGGAATCCTAATGTGCTCCTAATCTGCTGAAGCTGGTGCACCACCTATGGCCTCCATAGGATTCCTTCTTGTAAATACATTTGTGCTCCAGTCGAGCATTGCATTTTGCTGACAGCTTTGCTTTCTGCATATTGAATTCAATTATTTTTGTGCCAAATCGCGCTGAAACTCCTCAATAGACACATTTCTTCATCTCACCCCGCATCTGTTCCTTATCTTTTATGTCAGGCTCCCAGACTGCAGATATTGAACTATAGATTGGGTTCTGTGGTACAGCACTGAACCTCCTTTTAAAATATCATTTCTTCAGAATGGAGGATGCTGCCAATGAACCGAGGAATGCTTGAAATAAAAAACAAACAAACAAAACCCGCCCACACTTGATGTATAAACTCAGTTTTCTTGTCTGCAGCTTTTGTACATCTAACACAATATTTAATGGTAATCCCATACCCCCAGCCTCCTAAACACCATATGGGAAATCGAATTAAATACTCATTTTTAAAAATGCTTCTCAGTCAAATGCTCTTCTAAAGAAAGTTTATTGCAGTTGAACAAGCAAATCCTGATTTGTGCAGTTTGCCATAGTTTTTCCTGCATTCCCAGCTCTTTGGTATTGAAGTATTAATGCTAAATCCTCTTGATGTAATATAATACAGAATCCATCTTCAGAGCATATTGGAGCTGAACAAAGAAATTATTTGCTCTAATTCACTTTATGGAGCCGTCTTAGCAGCGTCTTGTGTTACACAAATTGCAGGAGCTGAGGAGTCTGAGCTCAGAGTTAAAATGCCCAAATTGATTTTCCAAGTCTTTAATAATTTCTCACTGTTCTACATCTCAGTAATAAATGGAAGTGGCATGGAGAAATCTGGTTTTGTGCTGGGAATGGGAGCAGGGACGTGCACACAGGGCAGGATGGTGGCAGACAAATACTGCCCAGTTGTATGTGGCACAGTGAGCTTAAAATGTCATTTTAAAGTTCTTGTAATGCAGACCAGCTGGGGAAATGCTGCCTGGATCTCTTGGAGCCCTTGGGGAGTTTCGGTACTGGATTTGGAGAGGGCTGGGGTGTGGAATAGAGGCGAGATATTTAATTGGAATTTTGAAGATTTTTTTTTTTTTGCCTGTTAGTACCTATTTGACTCTCCATGGCTGCCATGCCATCACCCTTATTTATTTCCCAGATTTCAGTTCTAAGTTTACCTTCAGTAAAGTATTAAATCCTTCAGCGAATGTGAGAGGAAGAGCTCCTTCAACGGCTTTGGCCAAAGTTTGGCCTTTTCCAAGTCCCTCTGCTCTGCTGATCTCGGTGTTTGGAGCATTACCTGAGCGTGGTCCTGTGTCCCCAGGCTGGCAGAAAATGAACCTGACCTCCCTTCTGGAATTCTGCATCCAGAATGGGCTTTTTCCCTCTAGGATGGGGGCTGGGAAGGGGGAGCACTTCTGAGAAGCTTCAGTTAAGTGAGTACTAAAATATCAATGTTCAATGTACATTTTTTAATACATTTTTTAATACAGTTGGTAAAATAATTGCACACAGAGCAACCCAGAGCTGTTTTTGGTCAATGCCTCGATTAATCCAGCATTTCACTCCCTAAACTCACCGAGGTTTTATGTCAACAATGTGATTTGAAGAATCCAGGTCTCATTTCCTTCAGGAGCTGATGAAAACTCCACGGAACAGGGAAAGACAGTGTAAAAAGAAGAAAAAAATTGCTGTGAAAAATTTGTCTAAATTAAGGCTGTAATTGATCTCCTCAGATGTCGTGTCTTGAGAAGCTGGCCAAATTTTCCTGTGCCTTTATTGCTGAGTGACTGATTACCAGGTAGATGGAACGTAGCAAGCACCATATGTTTGGTTCACCTAAAAGCTCATCAATTCCCTGTCTGTTGGGTCTCTCAAACATGATCTGTGAGCTGATTCCTTCCAGGAAAACAAAGCCCGACCACAAAGTCATCAGGTTTGAAGTATTATCCTTTCAGATGCTTTTTCAACCCAATTCGTTCCTTGGCTGTAAACACGAGGCAGATGCAGTCCTGAGTCCTGATTAATTGTTTGTCAGAATCCCTCTAGCTGGGCATGGAGGGATTGTGGGCATCTTGGGATGAGAATGAGCAGCTCCCAACAGTCCAGACAAAGCCTGGGAGTGTAAAAAGCACTCAGGGAACAGCATAACTTGATCAGCTGTTCTCTTATGGTCAGCAGTGAACATCTCAGGGGGGTCAGGTCAAGCATTTTATAGAATAATGAATGTATGAAATCGAGTGTTTATTTTAGGCTGGCTCATATCAAGGGTTAGGAGAGGAGTGTGGTTGTTGTGCCGCTCGTGCTTACAGCAGGCCCTGGAGCATGGGAAGGGCTGAATTCCCATTCCAAGGATGTCTCTGCAGCCTTCTGAGCAAAGAGCTCTGCAGTCAGGTAACTTGGAGCACATCCCATGGCTGTGTCAGGTCCCTGACAGAGGGCCATGAATCACTCTCAGAGTCCCCGTGCTTGGAGCAGCAATCTCCCCGTTTAACATCCTCATTCCCGAGGGAAGGGCTGTAATTCCTTCCTGGAGCAGTCTCCTCTCCCTCCTCATTGTGTCTGATGAGTTCTGCTGCAAATAAAACGGGATGTTGGATCTTAACCCCATCTTTGGGGACCTGTGGCATTGCAGAGTGCCCACCATGCCCTGCTCATTCCAGCAGCTCGGTGAGAGATTGTACCCCAGAGAAACAGGGAATGAGTCAAAGGAGCAAATGATGTCTCCTCTGGTTTTGTAACCCTCTTTTAAAATTTTGCATTAATTTATTTTTTTGAATTATAATAAAAATATTTATTTGTTGAGTTAACACCGCTCAGAGGAGACAATGTGGGGAATTTTCTGTGTGCCCGGTGGAAATCAGATGAAATCTGAATTTCTGGAGTATTGCAGGATATGATGCTACAACAGAAATAAATGTAAAGAGAAGTTTCTATCTCTAGCCTGACTTTCAAAGTCCTGTTTTATTTTCATTAAATTCAAAAGGGAAAAGAATGTTGCTGCTTTTCTCCTCATTTCAGTCAATAACTTGGGCCAAGTAACCCCCCAGGTGCTTTCTCAGTCTCTCTCTAAACCAAGGATTAGGACACTGCCCCAAAGTTAATTAGGATCCAGTCTGCTCTTGAAAACTCCAGCAAGGATTTCCATGCACAGTGTGAGTGCCACAGTTGCACGGGTCTGATGGAATTTTTAGACTTCATCCCTCACAGATTTCTGTAGCCATTCTTCTGACCTAAGGATGTGGAGGAGGGAATAAAATCCCAAATATTCCACTTGCTGCCCTGCTTGTTTAACAAGTGGCCCTCACTTGTGGCAAGGTGAGATTTCTGAAAGGTTTTAAATGTCCTGCAGGGAAGGCTGGCTCTGTCTGTGGTTTACTGAAACTACTGCAGCTCTCACTCCCAGTTACTCTCCCCACCGTTCCTGAGGTGAATGAGGTGAAATATCTATTCCTCTCCAGCCTTTGAAGCTTTTTTTAGTGACAACCCTGGATTCCTTCTGAATGAATAACTCACTGCCAGGTCAAGCAGAGTGTGGGGTTTTATGTGTGTGTGCTCAGATAAATCCCAGCCTTGGATCCCTGCTTTCAAATCAGCTCTTCAGGACTTGGGTTCAGCCCTTGCCGAGCTCAGTGGGAATTCTGCCGGGGGGAAAAACCCAGAACCTTCGCTGTGCCTTTGATTTCATTCAAGCTGATTTTTGAAAAACACCCAGCTGATCCCCCAGAACCCTGTGAATGCCACATCTGGGAGTGCTGAGGTTTCTCCTGTGTATGATTACCACAGAACAGCTCCGGGAGATCTGAACAGGGGAGAGTTTGAGTCCCTGATCCCCCTGGTTGGAATTAGTGCTGGTTTTTTAGAGCCCATGCAGAGCTGATTATTAACTGCTGCTCTCCGTGGTGTCAAGGGGAAATACCTGCACTGCAAAGATTGGAAATCAGGAGTTCAGCCCTGCAAGCTTCTGTGTCAGTGAGGAGAGAGGAAGGAATGGCTTTGTGGAATTCAGGGCTGGGATCACCATCAGCAGATTCTCTGCTTGGTTCTAACAGAGTTAACTTGGGACTCCTAGGAGAGCCTTCCCCCCATGTTCAAGCACTGAAGGAGCCTCAGTCAGGGTTGGATTCCTTGTGTGAAGATTCAGGCAGGAGCTGAATGGGCTTGTCCAGAACTTGTTCTTAAATAAGTGACTGTGCATCAGCAGCATCATTCTCACTCATTCACTGTTTTGATGTATTTGACTGTGGGAATTGGCTGTGGGAGGTGGGTCTCTGCAGGCTCCAGACAGTCTCTCTGTCAGAGAGGGGGCTGAGAGGACAGCTCAGCTCAGGTGTTTAATTCAGATATTCTAGAAAAGCCTCTGAGAGAGTCTCTTATTTTTTTTTTTTTCCTTTGGCAGTGATTGCATAAGAAGTGGGAGTGAGGTGATGAGTCCTCCTTGGGGTATTAGTCATGACACAGACATTGCCTTCAAACATCTCCAGTTGGTACAGCTGTACTTTCAACTTGAAAAAGGAATCATTTGGCTGTGGTGGGACTTGGAGGTCTGGAGATCCTCACTGGCTTTTCTGAATTTTACTTGTATTAAACATTTCACAGTTCCATGTTACGAATTTCTCCTCATTTCTCACTACTGGAAAACCTGGTCAGTGGGGATTTGTTTTTATCTCTCCCAAAATGACAAATACAAACTTAATTGAAGGGGAAATGATTTTCCAGATTTATAGATTTCTAAGGCTGAGAGCCTGCATGAGTAACTTTAATTAAATTCATTTTCCTGCAGAGCTGCTCCTTGTTTCAGTTCCTCAAATCCCTACACATGTTGCTCCTCCCAGCTTTTCAATTTGCTCGTGAGACATTATTTAAATGCTTGTCAGCTGCCTGAGAGAACCTGGAGGAACAGGGATAATATCAAATGTTTCAAAAGAGAGGGGGGGAAAAATATTGTGGCCTTTCCCAATTTCGTTCTACTTCAGATGGACAAGTGTAGGTCAACACCCAAGTGCTGGGTGATAAATCTAAACCAAGAGCAGTCCTGATATTTTTCTTCAGTTGTTTTCTCTTTGCCCCTTGTGTATGTAACCAGGAGACCACATGGTAGTGATGAGACTTTGAATGCTGTTAATTAGGTTATTAAGAGCCTTCAGAGGGTTAATCAGATATATGAGGTTACTGGGGAGTGGCATGGCCAGAACCCACGGAGAGGAAATGCTGGGCTGCTGGGAGAGTTTGGCTGGAGAGAGAAAGGTGAGTGCAGGGTTGTGTTTTTTTACAGAGCACTTCAAAAAAGGGGAGGAAAAGCTGGGTCAGAAATTGCGTCGATTGAGGGTGTCCTGGGGAGAGGAGATGTGGCAGGAATTGTCTCCCTGTGATGTGCAACAGGAAACACTCAGGCACAGAGAAGGAATTACCTTATCAAAGGGAGCAGGATGATGCTTTTGGAGATTAAAGAAGGACTTGTGGTCTCTGAGCTGTGGGTATTGAGAGGCGGATGCATGAACCCTGGGTGAAGAGAAACACAGTTTTGTTCTGGTACAAAAGGTGTGTCTGGGATTTTCATTTCAGTCAGCAGCCACTGCTTTTGGATCCAGGGAAAATGCAAGACTGAGGGAAATTAAATTCTTATTGTGTGTTCTTGTTTCCTTGTTGAGTTGTTCTTAGGAAACTTGTAGTGATAAAATGGTGAATTTGTGTATAAGGGAAGAGTCTGTGTGGAAGAGAGGGAGATCAGACCCAAAGCCAGGAAAGGGAATTGATTTCCTGAGGCTGAGCCATGGCCAAGGCCAGCAGCTTTGGTGGTGTTCCATCCATGGCACTGGCCAGGGTAGGTGCTGCTGCTCCTGTGCTGAAATGGGACAGGGATTTTGAGCTTGAGGTTTTTGCTGCTGAGCCCTCAGTTTAAAACATGAGACTTGGTCCAGGTTTGGTGGGAATGTGCTGTGGGGGGGAGTGCAGACGTGGCTTGTCCCAAATGCCAGTGGAAAAACTGCCAGAGGAAGGAGTGATCCAGGGAGTTTAAAAACTGACCGTGGGCTCAAGTGTGCAAGAGTTATGGTGAGAATTACTCCCCCCTTTTTTTCATTTTTCTTTGGAAGGAGGGAAAGAATTTTTTTCCCTCTTGGTTCAATACCTCTAAAATATCTCTGCCCTCTGCTATGAAAATTGGAGGGGAGATTAACAATCAAACACTGTATGGAGAAAACTTGAAAAATAAAGTTAGCTGAGTTGCAGATTAAGTCCCAGGACAGTTATCAGGTGTGTGATACACAGACTATTTATCTAAGGAAGGACAAAGATACCAAGCTGTGCAGATAAGCTGTGAATTATCATAAATTCTATTTCACATCAGGAACTGGCCTTTTAATTCAAAAGGAAATATTCATAAGGCATCTTAGTTTCTAATTTTAATATAATGTGATGAAACTTGTTAATAGAAGAGACTGGTGGGATTTCTATTTTTTTGCTGTCACAACAGGTGGCTATGGAACACAGACTTAACAGAGTGGCCCTCCAGAAATGAGAACCTCATGAATTTTTAAGAGGAAATTCAAATGCACATCAAGGATAGGAAACAGGATCTTACTTTGCATGGGGAAAAAGAAAAGAGTTCATTCCAAAGTCCAAGGAAGTTTGTGAGGGAGGTTCTGTTGGTTTTGGTCCCAGTGTTAGTCTGGTTGTGAGGAAAGCTGGGAAAGCTGCATGTTTTTAAGTTAAGCGTGGCTGCATTTTGGTCAGGGAAGAATATTTATGCAAGAACATGATCTGAGTTCTGTGGTTTGAAGCTGGTAGGAAAATTCAGTGTTTTTTGGTGGGATGGCACGAAGTTCAGTCCTAAGGAATGTAATAAAACTCTGTTTTCACTCCAAGAATTTACCCTTTGCTTTTACCTAAGCTTTATGATAGACCAAGGGAAAGAGTGAACGACTTGGTGCACAATGAGCGTGAACTTTGTTAGGATAAGAAGTACCTATTTTAATTCAATTGTGCATCAGTATTTAGAGTAGAAACCTTGCTGGAGTCAGGACATTCTGATTGCACTTGATTTTAACGATGTTCTTGCAAAACTTGTGGCTGGTGGAAGCAACTCTGGGCCTTGCTCTCCAATTCCTGGTGCATCTTGCTTTGTTTAATGAGGTAATTCATCCTCCAGGTAATGCCCCCGTTGTCCTTGTGGAGCTGCCCATTAAACACATGGCACAGCCATTCCTTCCTCTGCTTTTGGAAATAATGATCCTTGTGGCCGTGCTGCATCAGATGGGCAAGGTTTGCAAAATGTTTTTTTAAGTGACATGTCCAGGTTGGAGCAGTCCAGGGGAAGGAACGCTTTTCAAAACAGTTCTTTTTAGCCAATCGGTGCTTTTGACTGTTGGGGAAGAAATATTTGGTTTTGGAGAGGCTTAATGGCTTTGGAGGTGCTTTGGGAATGGTCAATGTTTGGAGGTGACTGCTGAGGAGGGGAGAGCAGCACAGCAAAATAGAATTTGGGTAAACAAACTGTAGGAGGGAGCATCTGCCTTCAGCTCTGTTGGGTTCTTGGGTGAGTCCCAGCCCTGCAGAGCTTATTCTATTTGGGTTTTACCCACCAGAGTCAGATGGGAAGTTCTCCAAGCTTCTTCAGGTCATGTCTAGGAGGGTCTTCCATGGCTTACCTGCCACTTCTGGCCAGCCAGCTCTGAGTTGTGCATCCCACAAAAACCCCACCAGCATATTCCAGCTTGGAGGGTTGCCAGTTATTTTTAAATGACCTGAACAATGACTGTGTGGAAGAATTTTCCAGTTTCTTTTCCTAATTTCAGCACTGTAGCCGTGATTTTTCCTCATTGTTCAGTGGAATGTCTTTGCTGCTGTGTTTCCATGCCTCAGTGCTAAGCTTCTTGATATATCTTGAAATAATCTATTTTTTTTAGCATTCCAGAGGACGTGGAATTATATACATTATTCAGGATGTCCCCCTGTTATTCCCTAAAGAATATAAAAATAGAAATTAATAAAAAGTGGTTTAAGTGGATCTGGGGTTATGAGGGGGATTAAGGCTGTGTGTACACACAGGTTTGTCTGTTCCTCGTTGTGACTTTGCTGTCTCTGATGTAAACAAGTGAGGTGACCTTCCCCTGGCAGAATAAAGACAGAGTGGGGTAGGAAGTGTGGGTAATTTATCAGCTTTTCTCTATAGATAAGAATGAATATCCTGTATAAATCACAGTGCTGCAGAAGCCAGGAGGAGTTTTCAGTGCTGTGAGGTGATGCAAGCCCCAGACTGTCAGGGTTGGGTCTCCTCAGAAGGTGTGTGTTGGATGAAAAATAAATCTGTCACAACATGAAGATATCACAACGTATTTTACCGTGTCTTGAGCAAAGTTTGTGTGTGGGGAAGTGAAGCAACTCAACAGGAAACACAGAAATCCAAACTTTCTTTTCTCTGGGGTGGTTTTGGAAGCCTCTCTGTGTCACCTATTGTGCAATTTGATATTTAAATGCTGCTCAGGTCACAAAATCTGAAGTATTTTGTTTCTAAGGCTCAGAGTTGGCATCCAGCCCCACAGATTTGCAGCTCAGACTGGGTCTGTGCTGTTCCTTGAGGAGTTGTGGGCAGTGCTGTACGCAGGGAATGGACAGTGAGGTACAATTTCAGGAGAACCCCTCTGAATCACAGAACAGAATAATGGAGTTGTTCAGGTTGGGAGGGACCTTTAAAATCACCAAGTCCAGCCAGCACCACCACCATGATCACCCCTCACCCATGTCTTTGTCCTCCAGTGCCACACCCACATGTTCTTCAAGCAGATCCAGGGATGGTGATTCCACCTTGGCAACCTTTTCTGTGAAGAACTTTCTCCAGATTCCCCATCTAAACCATCCCTAGTGCAACTTGGGACAGTTTCCTTTTGTCCTGTGCTAGCTGGGAGAAGAGACTGGCGCTCAGCTCACTACTCCTGGGGAGCTGTAAAACGTGGGGAGGTCTCCCTGGAGCCTCCTTTTCTCCAGGCTAAACACCTCAAAACTGCCAAGCTGTGAATGCTGTTGGCTGCTGCCAGGGAGAGCAGGCAGTTGTGTGAACTGTGCAGCAAAAGCAGCAGGGGAAAGGATGGAACAACACTTTTGGATAAATCTGCTGAAGCCTCACCCGTGTTGATCAGAGACAGGAAAAGAAATGCAAATTTAAGACAGGCTTATGGACATGAGCTTTGGCAAGCTGCTGCTGGGCTGTCTCCTGTGGTTTCCAGAGGTGCAAATTGTTTTATTGCAATTAGCAGGGAGCCTCTGGGCTCTGATTACACAGCCATGGAGCCCAGAATGGCTTTCCAAGATGCCCCAGCACTCTCTGGTTTGCTGGAACCCACTGGTGCTCTTTGCTTCTTTATTCCGACAGAAAATGCCCGGGGCTGTCTCTTGCTCTGTGGAAGGCAGCTAAAGGAGTTAATTGAATTAAATCCTCAGTCTGGAAGGCAGACTCAAATCTGGAGCCTGAACTGTGTTTGAGGTTGAAGAAAGATGCTGAGGAAATCTTGGAATGCAAGTTCACTCTTGGAGACTGATGGGATGCAGGAAATGTAAAGTTTCCGAAGTGGAGGGGTGAGGATTTCACCAAAATGTGACCAGAACCCTTGAGAATTGATCCAGGGCTTTTCAGGGATTCTCACCACTGAGAACTTTAAAAAACGCCTCTTGTTCCCAGTGGTGTCTGATAAATTGTGCTACAGCAAAAATCTTACAAGCCGCAATTCCCATATTCAGGTTCTGCCATTTGATGTTTTTATTTGCAGAAAGGTTTTGCTAACAAATGTTGTGTGAGGAGATCTTGGAGGACTCAAATGGAGTGTGAGAATCTGTGGCTCCTAAGGACTTGGCTTAATTCTGAGCAAATTAACTAACTGGGCAAAAAAGAATTGGACCTTGAGGTTTCTTTTGTAAGCACTGACTGTTTTGGGGGGTTTTTTGTGTTTTCTGCTACACATTTTTAAACAGAGTATGTCTCTATAAGAGGTATAAGGGGGAAAAAAAAAAGCCTGGCAAGTCAAGTTGGTACAGAACTTATAAATTGTGATCACTGAAAAGAGTGAAATATATTAATATAGCAGAAAAATTAGGTCTTGGACAGATGGTGTTTGGCAAAGCAAATATTGGAGGGATCGTGTCCTATAAAAAAAAATAAACTGTGTTGATGGTAGTTCTTATTTTCAGTAGCTGAGTATGTACCTTTTTTATTTTTCCCAGATAATAGTTTATACATGGTTTTTACATACTCTTATTTCTCTTGCTTATCCCCAGCAGGGCAAGAATTTAGTGGGAAAAAAGTGAGTAGAGGAAAAAAATTGAGGCTTGTCACTAAACTCCCCTGAAATTTCTAGAGAGAAACCTGTCGATGATGTGAGTGGGGACTCATGTTTATACCATGTTGGT
Source organism: Phainopepla nitens (assembly GCA_013400175.1). Classification (NCBI taxonomy): domain Eukaryota; kingdom Metazoa; phylum Chordata; class Aves; order Passeriformes; family Bombycillidae; genus Phainopepla; species Phainopepla nitens. The sequence goes on from VXBQ01009680.1 coordinate 242,445, forward strand.
AACGTGGTTTCAGTATTTCTTTACTTAAACATTTAAGATCAATTTTAATTCAACCAAAATAGAAGAAATGAATTAAAATTTGGCTCTCTGGCTGGGGAGAAGAAAATCTGTGCAGAGGTCTTTATTAGAACAGCTAAGAGACTGAAGAATTTCCTCATCGGTGTGCAAGTTATTTGATATTTCTTATGGTTCCTTCCCAAATCTGACATTAAATATGGTTTGTTGGTTTTATGGCAGCTCTGACCTGAACTCAGATTTTATTGCTACCTTGGAAGCAAATCCTTCTTTCCAAGGGTTCAGTTCTGTGCTGGATGTTACAAAAAACCACAATGGATGTCAACTCTGCCTTAAAAGTTGTAGGTTCAGTTTGGGTAGGCACTAACTGGATAATTGCTACCTGCTGTGGAATAGAATGTGTTGTTATTTAATGTATGCAGATTTGGAGAAAGAAAAAAAAAAAGCCTGATGAATAACCTCATTTTCAGGCACAAAATACACTTTAATTTGAGACTGAGATTTAAAAAATGTGCATTACTCCTCCCCTGTGTATCAATGGTGGGAAGCTCTGGTTTCTCATTCCTGTGGTGAAACCAGGAGCTTGGCTTGTGGTTATAGAAAATGTTGGTGTTTGTTGTTTTGGTGATTTTTTTTTTTCTCCCTTTTGGTTTGGTTTTTAATCAATTGAGCAACAATTTGCTGGAGTTCTGCCCTTTAACTTCAGGGTTTCAGGAGGATTCCTCATCCTCCCATTCCCTATTTCCCTGCCCTTCCTTTCTCCCTGTCTCCTAGTGGATGTCACACATTTTTTCTCTCTCCCTCTGCACAAATTGGACAGCAGGAAGGAAAAGGGCTGTGGGGATGTTTCTGATTCTCATTCTTATCAGTTTATCACTCTTTGGAAAGTGTCTTTTCCTTGTGCTGTCTGTATTTTGACCCTCAGCCAGCTGCATTTCTGAGGCAGGGTGGGCCAGGGTGTGTTTTATTTACCCAGTGCAGAATTTGAGATGGTGGATAAGGCTGCCTCCTCCTTCTCCCTGCCCTCTCCACTGGTGCTTGAGATATTGTCTTGAAGAAAAATGATGGTAACTTTTGATACTGGTATCATCTAGTGCCTCTGTGGATGTGAAAGTTTCATATCCTTTTACCCTTGTTTCTCCATCTCTGCCAGCTTTTCCCAAGTGCAGCAAATCTGACAAAAGTTTCCTTTATCTCGTGCTGATTTCTGTGTGTAGATGAAGCACTGCAGATGTTTGAGATCATGATCTGCTGCAGAGGTTATTATTTTTCGAAGACTCTGGGAAAGGAGAATAAAAAGAATAAAGACATACTAAGTTTACCTGAACCAGAGGAGGTTTTAATCGTCATGCTGGTAAGTCTCTCCCTCAGCAAAGAGTTGGTGGTACAACCTGTTGAATAATTTTAAATACCATTTTCTTACCTTGTGATATCATAGTACTGTTTCCTGTGTAATTTAGCAGCTGAAATCTTGTGGGTAAAGAATATTGTCACTCCTGGTTATTGTCTTCTGCAAGGCAGAGATGGTCCTCACAAGGCAGAAATCTTCCTTGCTTGTGGGCTGCTGCTGGCAGAATTGCAGTGTAAATCCTCCCAGCCCCAAAGGAAAGGAGGTGTGGAATTGCAGGGTTGGAATCCAGTGGTTCAGGGAAGGTTTCCAGAAATCCAGTGGTGCCAGGTGAGGAGCTGGGCTCTGCATCTGCTTCATCCTGAACTAGGCTGGTGCTGGTACAAGTTTTTTAGTACAGCCTCCATTTCCAGCTGTTGTTGTCAAGCTGGGGTTTGGCTCATTCCTCCTCTTGCTGACAATGTGATGGGGAATCTGAGAAATGATTTCCAAGGATTCTAGAGTTTCCCTAATCTGTGGCTGAGGGGAAAAAGTTGGCTCCTGCAGCGAGGAAACCTTATTTACATCTAGGAAGTGCCCTGTGTGCAGGGCTGGAGGAGCTGAGAGCTGTTCCAGCCAGGTTTGTGGCACCAAAATGCCAGAATTATTAAAGGGTGGGATTTGTGGAGCTGCCTGGGGAAGCTGGGATGTGCAGGAACATCCCAAAGCAGGGTTGCCAGTGTGCCAGGATGGTGCCATCACCCCCAAAGCTCTGTGCTGGGGGTCAGCTCCTGGTGTTCCTGCCTGTTCTGGCCTTCCCAGAGAAAACAGGAGTATTGCCTGGGAACAGCTGAAAATGGCAAGCTGCTGTTTGGGTTGATTAATTTATGAAGCTTGTAAGTTATTTTCTGTAATAATCACCCAGGTTGGAAATGATTAAAATTCAGCATCAGCTGCTTCTAATAGTCAAGCTTCTGCTGCTTTATGTGGTAGGTGGAATCATTTCTTGTAAGAGCGCTTTTAAAAGCTTTCTTGAAGAGATCAGCAACTGTCATCTTTATTTCTACTCTTTTCCTTTTCTCGTATTTGTGTTTCTACTCCCACTTCGATGTATTTGGATTATGATATCTTTTTGGGAGTGAAATGGGAGGTAAAGACTGAGCACAACTGGTTTGTTCCAGGAGCTCCTTGAACTAATTCCAGTGGCTGTAACTCATTAGTAGAGCTTAAGTTTGGATCTGCTGCACATCATTTCATGTGGTTTTCATACTGGATTTTTTAAAATAAAAGACTTCTGGCAAATTCAGAATAGTTTTGTCACAAAGCAAGAATTATATGAATGCTATCAGTCAGCAGCCTGAAAATAATCACAAAGGAGTTTTTTTTTATTATTGCAAATTGTGTGAAGCTATTTTCTATGGGATGGTGTAGAGGCTGTTTATGAGGGCTTGTGGACTGACCCTTCTCTGTCAGTTCTTGTGCTCTGAAATCAAACTTGACTGCAGCAGATCAGCATCTGGCTTGGGAAAAAGGAAAATATCCCAGACTTTGTAATTCATTTGTTTCCAAAAAAAAAGGAGGGTAAGGATAGGACTTGTATTTTGTTCTTACTTTCTTGAACTATAAGCAGTCTGCTGGAATGTTATGTGTTGTTTATTCCTGTACTGCTTATAAAATACTGTTTATTTCCCTTTCCTGCCCCAGTATTTTGGGATAAATCAGCTTCCTGGCTGGGGAGAGCTGCTGGAACGGGGGAAGGAGCCTGCCACAACTCCAGCAGGGTGGCCCAGCTGGTCCCTGGGCCAGCTTTTGCACAGTCAGGAGCTGGGGCTGTACTTTCCACTTGTCTCCTGCTTACAGCTCTCACTCTGAGGAGCCAGAGGTCAGCCTCTGCTTGCTGCTGTTGCATTTTTTGGTCAGCACAGGTGTTCCCTTTTCATTTCCTGCTGGGTGGGCCAGAGCCCAGATCAAAATCCAGTCAGATTCTGCCAGTGTGGTGTCTGGGGATGTGGGAACTTCCACACTGACCTATAAAAATAATTTCCCTGCCTATTTCCTGGGAAAGGCAGCTCTGAACTGCGCTTGGAGCGAATTTCCCCACTCAGCAGAGCACACAACATCTATGATTACCAGAGAAGCTTCACTCTGCCGAGCTTTAATCAGGAAGCCCCTGTTGTGTGTTGTCAGGAGAATGCCAAAACAGCCATGGTGAGGGTTGCTGCAATCCTCCACCCCTCTCACTCCTCTGAGCAGGCGTGGAGCCTGGAATTGGGGGTGAGATGATTCCCGAGTGCTGTGGATCCTGGAGGTGAACGAGTGAGGGATCCTCTGTGTGCAGCTGGAGTTGATGAACACAAGCAATCGCTCCAGGGCAGCTGGGAGCACACTCTCACATCTTGATTGCCCTCCAGGGGGGGACAGGAGCTTTTGGGGTGCCCCAGTTTGGTACCTGCTGCTGCTCGGAGCTCTGTGTGCTCCTGGGTGAGGCAGATCACAGGGATTTAAGGAATTTGGGCTTTGCGTAATGCAGAAGAGTGTTACTTGAATAACCAATGTCAGACTGTTCTGTCCAGTGATTTCCTGCTGAAATGGATAGCTCTGTCAGTAAAATGACTTTCCTTGCCCCACTGATGAAACTCACACACTGAAGTTCATGTTAACCTTCTTTAACAGTGGCAGAGAAGTACACCAGACAATATTGAGGCTTTGAGACTTGTGCTGTTCCCCATTTTTATGGCCAGAAGTGGCCAGAAGTTTCATTAGAACAGCTGTTCTTGAGCCTGGATGTTAATCCTTTTTTTATTATTATTTTATTTTTAATAAGGAAGAAAGGAGTGCAGCAGAAGTGTTAGGGATGCTTCAGCAGCACAGCACACAGTTGGCTCCAGGCATGGATGAATGGGCACTGAGGATTCTGTTTTATCCAAACAGCTCTGGTTGTGTTTCTAGGTGTATTTTCATCTACTAAAAAAGAAATTAGGCTCTATCCAGTGTTTTAAACCTCTCCTCTGAGCTTCAAGGCAAGGAATATTGTCTCTGTATGTTTTCTTTTAATTGAGAAAAAGTCTTGAATCTCCAGAGATGGACAGAATTAGGAAGGTTGGGAGAGATCTGAGGTCACCAAGTCCAACCATCAGCCCAGCACCAGCAGGGTCACCATTAAGCTGTGTCCTCAAGTGCCACATCCACTCATTTTTTGAACACTTCCAGGAGTGGTGATTCCACACTTCCCTGGGCAGCCTGTAAGATCTGAAGCTTCCTGGCTGGAAACCACTTTTTCTCTGAATGTGCCCTCTGTGGTCTTTAGAATCAGAGGCAGAAGTCATTTTCTGGAATCTCTTGCACCTTCGTATTACATCTGCTCAACTCTTTTTGCCCTTTTGGTTTCTTGTTGCTGTTGAATAGATTTGGGGGAGTGATTTATTCATTTTCAATATGTCAGGGTGCCCCAGACTCCTATAATTACTTCACAAAACAGTAAAGAAATAGAAAATTCAGAGGGTATACCACAGGTTTTGTGGATCAGTTGGGTCATGAGGAGCTGTGGGGCTTTTGTGAAATGAGTTTTAGGGGTCATCTTTCATCAGGACCACACTGAGTAACTCAGCTTTGCACCTTGGAATAGCTTGGTTTTCTAGGGGGAATGAAAATTGTGATTTTGGGCTGTTCTGTTCTTACAGCATCCATCACTACCTGTGGTAACCATTAAAAATTTGTTGGATTTTTAAACAAAACCCACCAAAATCCATGAGTGGTTTTTTACTGGCCTGCAGTCCTTTCGTGCTACTGCAGAGGTATGCACTGCCTTAACCTTTTCTGGACTCTATTTGGTGACAAACTGGGGTCTTTTTAGGACTCTTGTTTTTTTTTCAGAGCTGGGCTTTCCTTTCCCCATTTCCACAAAAAGCTGTCATTTCCCTCAGGAGTGTGCTGGGCTTCCCTTAGTGCTCCTGATAAAGGAGCTTTCTCCAAAGCCTCTTGCAAAACAAAAAGCCATTTTCACAATGCTGGGAGGAGGAGGAGAGTGGAAGAATGGACCAAAAAAAACCCCAAACAACCCAGATCCTTTTCCAATCCGTGGCACAGCTGAAGTTTACACTAATTAGAAATCATCTGGAGGCTCTGCAGCAGATTGAGGCTTCTGCTGGAAGTGCATCCTGACAGGTGGTTCAGCACAAAGCAACATCACAATTACCTAACCCCCTGTTTGATTTGTGTAAACCCTCATTGCTACTCACATTATTTAATGAACTATGTGCTTCCCCTGGCCTCCCTGCAGAACAACAGTGCTCCTTCCAAATCTGCAGCCTCTGCTCCAGGTTTAACCCTTCTGCTGCAAGGTGAGGGAACATCAGTGCTAATGAGGAGGTGAAAACTGGAATTTAAATGCTGCAGATTCTTATGGTAGGGAGAGCAGAGAATCACTGACTGGTTTGGGTTGGAAAGGACCTGAAAGTGATCCCATTCCACCCCCTGCCATGGCAGGGACACCTTCCACAGCCCCAGGTGGCTCCAAGTCTTGTCCAGGCTGGCCTTGGACACTTCAGGGATGGGGAAGATGTGTGATGCTTGGAAATTTTAATTGTGTAGTCAGGGGCTTCATTTTCTGCTCTAGATTGGGTTTTCTTTAGCTGAGTTAAATTTCATTGCCAACTCTTTTGTTGTGGACTGGAGGAATGAACTCTTTCATGGAGACAGTCTCTTTCCAGACGGTCACTATGAGATTTTTCCTTTTTTTAACAAGTCCTACACAGATTCTGTGGTTACTGTAACCATGCACAATCAGAAAAATAAACATAAGGGTTCTGCTGGCCTTGAAGGATTTCCTGAGCTATCAGAACTTGCTGCATCTCTGCAGGTTTTGCATCAAATGCCCTCAGAGTTATGGACTCTCCTTGGAGTCCTTGTCAGAGTCTGGCTGCTCCAGTCCCACGGGAGGTGTTTCAAAAACTGAATTTATGTGGAGACACACAGCTGCAGAATGGTCTGTGACCCACAGAATATTCCCTCTCATGTAGTTCAGCCTCCGATGTGATTACACTCTTTAGCAAATACATATATTGAAATTCTCCTTCCAAGTGAACCTGGCCGTTTGCTGTTTGTTACGAGAGGACCTCTCAGTGAAGCAAATGAAGTCAAAATTTAAATCCACAGGCATGGAGAGAGATCTATTTTGAGCCGTTTGCTTTCCTCCCAGACTTGTATTAATCACTCATTATTTCTGTTTGGTTCCTTCTGCAAATAACTTGAACTTCATCTTTCAGAAAAAAAATAGTGAGTTCCACAATTCCAGAACTATGACTCATAACTACAAATGAGGAACCAGATGAAATAATAATAATAATATAGAAAGGTGTTTATTTAGAAGCAGTTATTAGCATTGGGTGGGTTATTTAAATGTTCATGTCATGTTGTATTTGGGTGGTGCTACGTGAGCTCAGGAGGTAAAATGTTTTTTATGGAACGTGTTTGCTGCATCAGCTGCTTGTGAAAAAGCAGGTTTGAAAAGATTAAGTTAAAAGGATACCCTCCCAAATAATATTCATTATGCAGTTTTATTTTCTGTGTCATAGATGGAATTAGCAGGTGTCCACAGAGTGGTTTGGATTGGGAGGGACCTTAAAGCCCATCCAGTTCCACCCCTACACCTCCCACCATCCCAGGCTGCTGCAAGCCCCATCCAGCCTGGCCTTGGGCACTTTCAGAGATCCAGGGGCAGCCACAGCTTCTCTGGGAAGCTGTGCCAGCAGAATTTCTCCTCAAAATCTAATCTAAACTTGCCCTGCTTCACCTTAAGGCTGTTAGGTCCCAGGATTTACCTTGGAAATGTTTGTCATGAGGGAGGAAGGAAGTGGAAATGAGCAGGAGAGGCTGAGCATGAATTCCAAGGGTAGAAAAGAGGTCTGTGAAAGTAAGAGGCAGCACCCAGGCAAAACTGATTCTCCCAGTGGAAAGCCAATCCCTGATGTGGCCCCACCAGGAAGATGGAGGAAGGAATTGGTTATCTTTGGGGGTTTTTTATCAAACCCTGGTGCTTTTAGTCAGGGAGGGGGTGGGACAGAGCAGCAGGAAGGGACATGGTGGGCTCGCTCTGCCCAGGGAGGCTCTGGGGTCCAGATGAGTCCCTCACCCCCCTCACCCAGCTGGATCCCAGGTGTGTGTTTGCCTCACAAATCTCAGCAATTTTGGCAGTTTCCCCTGCACGTCTGAAGGCCAGACTGGAACCATTCAGGCTGTGAGATGTGAACAGGCTCAGGGTGTCTCTGAGCTGTCAGAGGGACATGTGTATTTGGAGGGCCCAAATCTGTGCATCTGCTCAGCAATATTGTCTGAGGCACCCTTGTGAGGTGGGGAAATTACTCATCCTGCACACAGGGCCATTTATAGACCTCTGCCAGATTGGAACCTGACAGTGTGGTGGGATGAGCAGCTCCTCAGATGCTGGCTGCAACACTGATTGTTAAAAAAAAAAAAGCCTTTGGCGGCTTAAAGTATTTGCCAAATCTGAGTCAAGTTGCATGCCTAAAGTGAAAAAGTGTTTTATAGCATTAAATTAATGAAATTGCATTTTAAGTGTAGAGTCCTCCCAATCAGAGATGCTGATAACCATATTTCCCATGAAACTGTAGGAGTTTTAAATGTTCATAGGTGTGTGGATACAGAGCTTCAATTCTCAATCACCTCTCCTGTGCCTGTTGCAGTGAAGGCTGAATGAATTCCCAGAAAGCTGATCTTTTCCAGGTTTTTTTTTTTTTTTTCTCCTGATGAGTTGTATTGTGGAGGAAATTGCTCTTTGATTTTTGCCCTCTTCAGCAGCTTCTCTTCTTGCTGCTGAAGTGCCAAGAGCAGCTCAAGATCAGGTTCAAGTGCAGCGCTGCTGTTAATCAGGCTCAGTTCATTTGGAGCCTAATCCACTGCCTATTGAAGTCATTGCAGAAATTCTCTTTGACCTGGGCAGGCTCCACAACGACTCAAGCCTGGGCTTCATGACTAAAACAACTTAAAAAAAATCCACAATGGACGTGAAAACTCAGTGGAATTGCACAGCTGGCAAATCTGCTTGCATTTGCTTCCACCAAACAAATGGGTGATTTTCAAGAATAGTGAGGTTTAAGTGCTGCCAGTGTTTGCTGTTGCTTTGAAATTCACACTGTCAGCTGCTCACACTGGGCTTTATTTTAGAAATCATGAAAAGGTGAGGCCTTCTTCTGCCAGCTGGAATAGGATCTAACTTGTCTGATCAGGGAAAAAAAATGATACTGGCAGAATGAGAGGTGTTTTTATCCTGTGCAAATGGATTAGCAGAAGGTGGGGATTTTATTTTATTTTTTTTTTCATGCTTTGTTCCTTATTCCTGCTGATGTGGGCTTTGCATTGGGAGGCAGGGGGGCAGCTGAGGGGCTGGGAATGCAGTGCACATGGGGAATTTCCTGAGCACAGGATGCACAGGAGCTGAGCTGGGGCAGGGACCTGCAGGAAGATCAGCAGAGAGTCAGTGATCACGCCCTCCCCTCTCTGGGGCTGAGAATTCCAAGGAATTCCTCTTGGAATAATAGTGTGAAAAAATGAAGGTTAATTAAGCTCAGCTCCCTAACTCTAAATGCTACAATTTTCAAGCTCATTCCTGCAGTTTTTCCATACATATAACCCAAGGTTTCTCCAATAAACTCTAAATTTTATTTTCACTAAACACTGGTGGGTGAGCTCATGCTCCTTGCCAAGGTTGTGTTTAAATTGCTCAATATTTTAAATAAAAACAAGTTTTTCTTCAATTTGCTTGGTGAAAACACGGGAGGATGTCTGAAATACTGTAGCACCACCTGCTAAACTTTAAATTTTGTTTTTTTTTCCAATTAACCTACATGGCTACATTTGCTTCTCCCAGGAGAGCATGAACCAGCTGCAAAGAGTGAATATCTCTCTATTTATGGAAGTGATCTTTGGCAGGAATTAATATTTATCAATGAAAGTCAAATTTAGAGAGTTCAGTGTCTTTATCCCTGGTGCAGATCAGGGTGAGGAGAGTTCTGCCCGCTTGACTCACTCTGAAATTGTTGGAGATCTGTAAATTCAGCTCTAATCTTCCTACAGGGAAATGTTACTGTTAATATCCAAAGCCCATTAAAAAGGGATTTCACATCTTTGGAATTTATTATTGAATCTCAAAGATGAGAAACTCATTTTTAATAGGTTTTGAACTTTATAGGCTCTCTATAAGGAATTATATTGTGATGTAGTTTAAAGCTTGTGAAGTACATTTTCTTCCCCTTTTATAACAGTTGTTTTAAAGTGGTGATTTACCAGTTGTTTGAGGTGGTTTTTTGTGTTTTTGTGTTCTCTGGCTCCCCCCCCTCCAGTGAACAGATTTTTATGTAACCAAAATTTCATAAGCACTTGGGAGCATGGAAATCACCTAATTCATTGGAGAGATCTGCTATTTCCATAAAAATCCCTTTTTTCTCCCCCCTCCCTGCCAGTCCCATGAGTATTCAATGGCACTGGCATTTTCTTTACTGTGCCTTCATCATAAATTCTGTAATATCAGTAATGTACTTGGAGATACAGTAAATATACTTATTATAGCAACTGCAACCATGCTTCATCCAGCTCAGTAATTAGCCATGCTAATTACAGTTGGGATGTGGGCTGGGAGATGGTGTGCTACATTAAAACCAGAGAAATTAAACCAGAGCCAGCTGATGGGACTGTTACGTTCTTTTGGGGCCTGCAGATCTTAGTGAGGCATTAGCTAATTAAAAACACCAGGCTAGTTCCTGAATAAACTATTAAAGCTAAAGGTTACTTTCACACTTGAGTGGTAGATGTCAAAATGAGGGTTTTTTTTTCCCCGTATTTGTGGCCCTTGTGAAATAGAGATTTGGAAAAAACCAAGCGCAAAAGAATTCCTTGGTTTTATAATGGCAGAAATTTGTGATGGTGAAAGGATTTTGAGAAGGCTTTTCCTGTGTGGTCAGTTTGCAGCTTCGGTTGCCTAAGGGGCTGGAGAGGGACTTTGGACAAGGCTTGGAGTGACAGGACACAGGGAACGGCTTCAAACTGGCAGGGGAGGTTCAGATGGGATATTGGGAAGGAATTCCTCCTTGTGAGGGTGGGGAGGGGCTGGGGTGGAATTCCCAGAGCAGCTGGGGCTGCCCCTGGATCCCTGAAGTGTCCCAGGCCAGGCTGGATGGGCTTGGAGCAGCCTGGGACAGTGGGAGGTGTCCCTGCCATGGCAGGGGTGGCACTGGGTGATTTTTACGGTCCCTTCCCACCCAAATCATTCTGTAATTCTCCGACACTTTGAGGCATTGATCCTGTGATCCTGCTTCCCCAGCCAGCCCAAGGGCTGGATCCTGACCTGAGAAATGTCTCTGAGGTATTTCTGGGATTGTGCTGCTCCACAGAGCTCTCTCCTTAGCCCTCCTGAATCCCAAATCACTTATCCTCTATTACTGACTAAATCCTTCCCTCAGCCACAGGAGCAAGTAAAGAAATCCAGGTCTTTGCAGGGGATTTCGAAAGCCACAGTGACATTGACTCTTGCGAGAGGGTGGGGATGTGGAAGCTGCAGTGGAAAAAAGAGAATTCTTGTAAGAATATTCTTTACAAGCAAATGCACCACTGCTGGGGCTGCGTCTCTCAAACCCAGTTCAGAAGCAGATTTAGGAGACAAAGTGTGCATGCAACAGAGTTTTTCCACTGTCGTCACTAAAGAGTTTAAAGGAGAAAGATCTATGCTGCTTGGAGGGCATTGCACTGGAAAGGAGTGTGGAATCCCTGGATCCCTGGAAATGTCCCAGGCCAGCCTGGGACAGTGGGAGGTGTCCCTGCCATGGCAGGGGTGAGATGGGATGAGATTTTACATCCCTCCCAACCCACAGCATTCTGGGGTTCTGCTTCATGGCCTGAGGGACAAGAGGCCTTTTTCCCTGTGGAATGAGCAGGCTGCAGTCAAAGCCCACCTTGAAAGCTTTGAGTTTCGGAGCAAGCAAGGGATCATCTGCTCAAGGTTTGGGCAATCTCAGGGCTCTGTCATTCAGGCAGGTTTTAGGCCTCTTTCAAATGAACATCACTCTCCTTCTGATTTATCTGCACAAGTTCCGCGACTTTATTGTGCACATGGGAGAAAAACCTGCTCCTATGATCTGGATACTAAAATACTCCTGCCTGTTTCCAATGCTAATGCTTCTGTTCTTGCTCCAAATTTTCCTGGGGAATAAATTTCCAAGGGAGCACAATGAAGCTGAGTGAGTAGGAGGGGCAGAGTGAGGGCTCTGCAGGTGGGGGAGTTATTTAGTTACCAAACTGTCTTTCATGTCTCAAAGATTCTTCCACCTTTCTTCAAAAGGACAAGGAAATCTTCAAGAGAACTAGAAGGGACTTTGCTTTTGGAAGGGGAAAGTAACAATTCAAAGTATTAAGGTGAGGTGTTGTGCAGGAAAAGACATGGGAGCAGAAGTGTCTGGGGATATCTTACCAGAAAGACTTCTTAAAAACTTCCTCTTGCATCATTCTAGTGAATATTCTCCTTAGGAAATACATGCTGCAGATTTTTTACATTTAAGATAGTATATCTAACAGTCAGAGAGATGGTGCATCCTCATTGCCAAAAAATATTTGGTGAAATTAACACTTTTTAATGGCCTTTCCAGCCTTGTTGATGTTGTTGGAGGTCACATTGCTCATTCTAAGAGCGAGCCACCTCACAGGCAGGAGCTGCAGCTCCCCATTAATCAGCTTTGCAACTTCCCAAGGTTTCACCATGCAAGGTTTAATTTTCTCTGACAATAATTATTTTCTGATGGAATTGGAAAACGGGCTGGAGATCAAGCTTTGAATGCTTTAGAGGGAGGTTGGGATGTGAATAGAGAGAGCCAAAGCAGCTTCAGCCACCTCACAAGGAGCTTGTGCCTGCTCAGCAGTGAGCACAGCAGGGCACAGTTTTTCATCCTTCCCAAAAATGCATGGAAAGAGGTTTTTGCAAGCCTGCTATAGTTTATATATAATCAGAAATAATATACATTATTATATATAATATATAATAATAATATACATTTATATGTATATAATATTCAGAAAGCTGACGACTCATGCCTGGAGGAAAAGCATTTCCATGATGAGATATCACACAAAGAGCAAGAATTTCAGTTGTCTTAATAAAGATTTCTGTGGTTGGGTATTAAGAATTTTTCAAATCATGTTTATGATTCCCTACTCCAAGGGAGAATATTAATGATTGATGAGATTAATACACCAAATCTGTTAAAACAAGGGGTGAAATTCCTGTGGGAAGTGATTTGAAGGGCTTGAATGGAGTGGTGTGGTTTGGAAAAGTTTTAGTCAGGAGGAATTGCTGGAGAAGCAGAAGTTTAGGGTGGGTTTGGGTTGTTCCAGCCAAATCTTGAGCACAAAAATGTCTTCTTTGTGGGGGCTTCTGTCTGCAGGTCAGCCAGGATCTCATGAGAAGGTGGAGAAATGAACAAAAATGGAAAAATGGTTTAAAAAAAAAAAGGGCAGAAAAAAGGTAATAAATGATAACAGAACTGCTGAAATGGGTCAGTGTTAATTCTGAGCTCTGAGCTGGCTGCTTTATTTTCCTTTTCCTCCATTGTTGTTTGAGGAGATAAGAAAGCAAAGACTGTTTGAGAAGGGGAAATTCTCTTTTTCAAAGAACAAAGCAATAGTGTAAGAATACAGATCTGGAGTGCAGCTCTCCTCCCACCCTGTTTGAATTGGAATTTTGTCGTGGGTTTTTACAAGGAGCTGTGGATTTTTTAGTAATTTCCTGTTAACGTCATTCTCATGTTTAGCAAATGGATGTTAAGAAAAGCAAAAAGCTGAAATAAACAAGAAACTTCAATTTAGAGTTTGAGCCACAAAGCTTCAATTAGCCTGTGACTCTGAGGCAAGCTCATCATCTTGTTTTAAGTTAGTTTTTGAAAAAAAAAAATTCCTCAAAGTAGCAAAAAAATCAAAATGTGTTGGTGGCTGACTCAGCATTATGAAGCAGAAACTTCTTTGGTGTCATCTGAGGGATTTTTTTAGGAAAAATCCTTTTAGTAAAGTGAATTAATTCTGCTCCAGGCCTGCTGCTGCCCATCCTTCAGAAGGATGGGAGTGGATGTTGGATGGCAAATACAGAATTCTGGAACTGGTCACTTCATTTTAATTCTAAGATGCTAAAGGATGAGACGGTGCTGCTCTTAAAACCTTAAAACCAAAATTCCACCAAACAAAAGGAAACCCCAACCCACAACACAGAGGGTTTTGTTTGAGGTGGTGAGGGAATATTTTTGTTTGCCATCTAAGGATCTTTAGGATCAAAGTCAGCTAGCAGCAAATGCAGGTGATAATTTAGGAAAAAAAACCAAACAAATAACAAACAGAGCCACTCAAAAATCCTTCCAGGGCTTTTCTCCCCTCCTTGCTTCTGTTTGTTTTTGTGCAGCTGAGAGGTTTTATGGCAGTTTTAATTCAAACCCATCATCCAGGTAGAGAAGAGGAGCTGAAATCTGGCAGGGGTGGAGAAGAACTGGGAGGCCAGATGGCAGGAAACATAAAACTATAGAAAACAAGCAAAGAGAGCTCAAAAGAGATTAAGTCTTCTGTCCATAAACACATTGACAGAGGAAAGAGTCAGACCTTTAAAAATGAAGTGGTGTTTCTTCAGAGAAGGTGGACATTGCTAAAAACCCTCATTTTCTCTTTTTTTTTTTTTTAAAGGCAAGCATCAAAAGGCATCACTAAATCTGTAATTCCCAAGGTGAATGGATAGCAGGGGTGGAAACAGAAATTAGATCATGATGGGAAAGGGGATCCAAAATAAAACCAGCACAAAATGAGGGAAATATTGATGAAATTTGAAAATATTTGGTTATATTTTGAAGGCAGTGGGTTTAAGGAAAGATGAGGGCTCTGCAGTCAGCAGCTGAGGGAGGAGCATGTTAAAGATGTTCCAAGAACACTTAACTTCTCATCCTGAGCTCTGAGCTGGGAAGGCTCCAGCACCAAGAGGCTGAGGAAGAGAATTCTCTCCAGAGCTGTGAATCCCTAAAAATCCAGCAATGTGTTCAGAACTGGGCACTCCTACTGGAGCCAAACCTTTTTAAAATAACCCCCAACAAGTGCCAGGTGCTGAGTCCTTCACCTGAATGTGACACAATTATCCAGGATTGTGGAAGTACCATGTGGCTGATAATTAGGGGAAGAGTGGAACTTCTTGATTAGATAAATAATTAGTTTAGGATAAAAGGATTTTTTTGGTTTTTTGGTTTGGGTTTTTTTTTTTTTTTTGAGTGGAAGTGGATCATGATGGAAGAAATGAAGTAGTTCTAGAAGTTATTGTCTTATAGAAGTAGAATAGTGGCTGGAATTTGGGAGGGAAGTTTATTGCTTCTAAAACAGTGTTGGGACTGAGAAAAAAAGGAGGAAGAAGTGGACAGGAGACTGGATTCCAAATGTCAGGGAACTGGGAGGTGGGAACAAGGGAAGGGAAGGAGCAGTAATTTCATTGCTTACTTCAATTTTACTGCTATAAAATGTTCAAGAGACACCTGGAGCTCTTGGGACTCAGGTAAAAATAAATCCCTTGGAATTATGCTGAAGTGGAGAGCAAGGAGAGAGGAGGGAAAACCCAAATGCTTTTTCTTTTGGAGTTTACAGGCTGTAGTTGCCATTGGTTTAGACCATGTGCAAAGCTTTTTTACTGTGGATAGGCACCATAATTTACAGTGTTCAGATAATCTCATCTTTGTTATGCCAAAATAATTTGGATTTCTGAGTGGTGAGGGTTTATAAAAGGAAATCAGTCCTTTACAGACACTCTGGATTTTACTTCTTCTAAAATGTTTCCTTGTGGAGGTGGCTCTGTCCTTCTGCAAAATAATTTTATAGTGCTGAGTCCCCTTCTTAACTCCTGAAAAAGGAAGTGGATTTTGGGGAAAATGAACCAGGAATGGGCCATTGGATGGAAAATTTGGTTTTGTGTGTTATGGAAGAGGATGAATTGGGGAAAGCTGAGGAGGGAATTGGCACCACAGCAAGTTTGGAGTTCATTAACACAAAGGCACCTTGTCTTTCCTCGTGTTCCTGATTTTCCTGATGCATTCCTTGGAGCACAGGAGGAGTTCCTTGGGGGTTTGTTCTGCTGATGCAGGGAGTGCTTGGGAAATGTTGGATCAGGAGCTTTAGAACCCCAGTGTAGTCTCACCACTGAAAGCCCAGGGATTTGCTCAGACCTGGGAATTTGTCATAAGAGGAGGAAATGTTAAGCTGAGCACAAGCTGGAGAAAAAAGAGACGAAGAAATTGATGCTGCTTTAAAAGCCAAACCAAATGAGGTGGGATTTGTTCCTCAGGTTTTGCAGCCAGGTGGAATACGATGGCTCTGCTAAAAAGAAATCCAAGCTGCTGATACGAAAAAATCAGTCCTAATAAAACATTCAGTTGACAGGTGGGGAAAAAAAAAAAAGTCAGCAACTGGTAAAAAGGGAATATTCCTGTAGAATTGAAGGCATGCTGGTGTTAAATACAAATGCTGGGCTGATCATTAGGTGCAGAATATAACTCTGACTGTGATTTACTCATCAGAACTGGGGTCTGACACATTCAAATGAGAGATAAGAAGATTGTTCTTTTTTCCAAGGCAACATCTCCACTTCCCATGAAAAGCTTGAAACCAGCCTGATTTGTCAGGTGTGATTCCTGGTGTGGGATTTGTCTGGTGTGAAATTTGTCAGCTGTGATTCCCAGTGTAAAACCTGGGGGTCGATAATGCAGCGTGAAGGAGGTACAGGATTTAATATTGCAAATATTAAGCAGGATTTAAAAATGATTATGTAATGTGGAAACAGGAAACTAAACTTCTTGGGGAGGGATCAGAAGCCAGGGGTTTAAACCCAGATGGATTTTAGGAAATGAAAAGGGGCCAGAGGAGTCAAACAATCCAAACTGTCCAAGTGTTGCGTTTGGATCAATATGTTACTGGAATTGAGGAAAGTCATGTGTGTACACGAATTGGCTCACTGAGGTCCCACAAAATATAATTTTTGGGAGGCAGCAGACCGTAAAATTGGAAAATTGATGTTGCAACTTCATTCAGAGAAAGTGAACTTGTGCGAGGAAATTCGGTGTTTCTGTGGGGCTGGTTTGGAACAGAGAGCTCACAACCTGCTCTTCTGTTACTGGCAGAAAAATCAGAGAGCCTTGGGCCAAAGCAAGGAAAAGGATGTGCCTGTTCCTGCTGTGCTCACAGCAGAGCTGGGGGAATCGTTGGTTCAGCTCCCAGGCAAATCAGGAGGAATTTAACCCCAGAATAATGGGAATAAAAGGCAGGGCTGCAAATCTTTCTTTGCCCCAGATTCCCACTAGATCTTATGTCACTGCGTAGGGTCTCTCACTAAGTTTGTCTCAATAAGATTTAACTTAACAAGAGACAGTTGTTATATGGAGAATATAATTAGGAGTATTAGGGGAAAAAAATCTTCTCTGTGAGGGTGGGGAGGGGCTGGAATGGAATTCTGAGAGAAGCTCTGGCTGCCCCAGGATCCCTGGGAGTGCCCAAGGCCAGGCTGGACACTGGGGCTGGGAGCTGCCGGGGAGGTTGAAATCAAATTATCTTTAAGATCCCTTCCACCCCAGGCCATTCCATGATTCTATTAATTAATTTTAATAATTAAATTAAAATGTGACCCTTAAATACTCGGATTTTTGTCCCTCTGACACTGCTTTTTTGTTGAATTCCTCTCTAATGTCCCAAAGCTGAAGAGAGGGTATGTGAGTGCATTCCTGGGCTGGAAAATTGGTGCAATTTCCCTCAGTGAGAAAAAATAATGTAGATACAGGATTTCCCAGGGGAGGGTTTGACTCCAGGTATTCCAGGGTGAGAGCTTTAACTCTTAGATAAATAGAGAAAATACACATACAAGGCTCAACCCAGAAAAAAAAAAAAGAAAAAAGAAAAAGCCTTTTAAAGAAATCTGTTGGAATTTCATCTGCAACACCTATATTTAGAAATTACTGAACTAATTATTCCAACTTGTGATATATACATAAGGAAAAAAGTAAGAGTAAAAAAAAAAAAAACACCCTCCCGAAGTTGGATCATGTTTTGTGAACCTAATGCTTTATTAGAGACACATTACAGGAAGTTCATCTGTTTAAAATGCAGTTATTAAGTCTGACTCCATGTCATGAGAAATAGATTATTAGCTCTGCCTTAAAGCAGCTTGAAATAAATGGATTAATCTTGTCACTTCCTCCTCCCCCTCTCATTGTAATGTTTTCATGTGTCTGTGAATATCTTCTATTTATTTTAAATTATTTGATATGATGTAGCAGTCAGCTGCTCCTTCTGTGTTTTCAAACTTTCTTGTAATTTCCAAGGTGCATCCCTGGCTTTCCTCTCTCCCCAGTTTGACAGTCTGATGGTCACTGGGAAATCTGTGCTCACTGGAACTCCTGGGGAGGTCACTTGGTCATAGAAAAATGTGCTTTAATTGATGCTTTAGGATTTGAGCTTTTATATTTTCATCTATTTGTAGTCCTGCAGTTCTTTAGTGTAGAACTCTGAACTCCACACACAGTGTGAGCTGCTGCTTCCCCATTTGGGTCAGACACAACAATTCCTCTCCAGGCTGGGAGTCAAGGACCCCTCCCTGCCTCAGGCCTGAGAGATGGAAACAAAAGTGAGCTGGGGGGGGGAAACTTGGGTTAAATTACTTCATTACCTGGAGCTGGAATTGGAGGATTAACCCCCAATATGCAAATATGTTGGATTACTAAACACAAAACCAGCTGCTGGAGGCACTCCTTGAGCTTTTATTTCATTATCAGACTCGTTACAAGGTGAGACACAAAAGATGGTGAGAGGTCATGCCATAATAACAACCAAAATTCTCTTGATTACAAGGCCTTTTAAAAAACTTTCTGGCCAATAAGATAATAAAAGCTTACGAGCATTTGCTTAAGCCAATAATTAGAGCTCCACGTGCTTTTTGCTTCTAGCAATGCTTGCTTGTTTTAGCTTAAGAGCAATGGATAAAGCTTCATTATTAAACTGACATTGTTCTGTTATCTTGCTTACCGTATTTTCTATGGCCTATCTCTGCACAACTCAAAAACATCCTCACTGTTTTCTGTCCTTACATATCTGTTTTCCTGCATTCTAAGATCTGCTTTCACACAGCTTCTGAGAGTTTTCTACCTTTTCTATTTCCCACACTAACGGCCCAAACTTATCAAAGTGTGAAACCTGTGACCTGGGGTCCATTTTGGGTGTAGCCCCTGGGGGGCTTTGTCTGCCCTGAATGTACCTGGAGGCCCTTCAATAAATAGAAATAACCTGCTTTTTATTCTCCTAATTTTATTTTCCTAATTTTGTCTGGCCTCTGTTTTTAGGCAGCCCCAAAACCCCCACAATGAAGCACTGGAAGCTTCATCCAGGACAGGGAGGGACTGCAAACTTGATTTTCTCTTTAGGATGATCTCCAAGGGGTGACTGATTCAGCCCTGTTTTGGGAACCTGAAAAAAGGGGAAAAAAGGCAATATTTTAATGCAAACTCCCCTGAGGTGTCTGGGAACACCTTGTGAGCTTTAATGTGGCTCTGAGAGCTCCCAGCAGCTCCTGACGTGATAAATGAGAAGAACACATCAAAGCAGGCAGGTGGGAATGTTTTATTCCCACAAGTTTTCCCTCACTGGGCAGCCCAACATCCCAAATGCCAGCTGGGTGGAAAATCTCAGTCAATCACGCCAGGCTGTGCCTTAGCAGATTTGTAAGTCTGTTTTACATTTGGATATTTCCATTAGCATTTTCCTCACATCATTGTCAGGCTGTACCCATCTGGAACTAATTTGAAAATCAGAGGTTAATGGTCACAAAAGATGACTTGGACCAATTAACTGGAATATTTATAAGTTCTGTCTCTGCGTGAGCTTCGATTATAAATATTATTTTCACTTATCTGGCACTGGCAATAATAGCAATGTTTTAGCTATTAAATTATTAGCATTATAATTTGCATTACAGATATATATACAATCAAATTTTTGGGGAGATTGCTGTTTGTCAAAGTGTGCCTATTCTCTAAAGCAGATTCTTTTCAACTTGTAAGAAAAAATACAGATTATTTGAGGCACATCAAAGCTGTTGTAATCTCTGTGTATGGGGATTTACTCTCCTTTAAAGTTCCTGCACTGGAACTCCCTGACTTTGTTGGGATCTCTGACTCTTTGGATGTTTATAACAACAAAACCATGAATCATTTGCCTTCCATTTGCTCTTTTTTCAAGTTTCATTTGCAAGATCTGAAGCAGCAAATTAATTGGATGTAGGGATTGGTTTAAAAGTCAATGTCATGGTGACAACTGGCAATTTGTGAAACTTTCCCAAGTGCCTTCTTGCTGAAAGTTGGGAAGTTTTTCCTCCTCTGTCATGAGAAATAAAAGAAATTGAGAAGGATGTGATGCCTGCAAAGGCTGGCCTGGAAGCAGAGACTGGGTGGAATAAAAGGATAAAAGGGATTTATTGAAAGGATCCAGCCTGGGCAGGGCAGGAACCCCTTGGGGCTGCACCCAAGGCAAACCCACAAATGGGCACAAAATGGATCCTGGGCACGAGGCCTCACACTTTGATAGGTTTGGGTCCATCAGCAGATTGGAGTGAATTGTCCAATTCCAGCTGCAGGTGATGCAGCTCCATCCTCCTTGTTCCCTCTCTTCCTTCACTGCTGTTTCCACTCCTGGGCCTCAAATGTGTCCTTGGTGCCCAGCTGGAAAGGAATTGTTTTGTGTCCCTGCTCTGTGCAGAGAGCTCACCAACCCTTCATGTGAAGCCCAGAGCTGCACACTAAACCAGCACAGAATGGGAAAAACAGAAAAGCTAAAACTTAAGGCATCAGATGGAAAAGGAAATCCTCTCTCCTGTCTTCAACACCTGCTCTGCTTGACCCAGATTTGCTTTTCTGCTGCCATGGGTGCCACACCTGTGGAATTTTGCATTTTTCCCTGCTCAGGGAACGAGGGGTTTGCTTCATGACTGAGCCTCTTAGGATGTTGTTCTCCAGGAGACAGGGATTTGACTGGACTCTGTCACGTTTTGTAGCTGCTAAAATGTAGAAAACAAAACATCTCAGCACTGGGCTGGTTTCTGTGATTCATAAAAATAAAGATTTCAGGGTGTTTGCTGAAGCAGTGAATTAAAGAAAACTAAATAAATGTGTTATTATGACACTTTGAAGGGAACTCTTAAGACCAGGAAAAATCCTTCAAGTAGGTGTTGGTGTTGATATTTTCACTTCACCTGGTTGGTAAAACAGTGCAGAAATCTTTTTATATTTATACTACAAACAGAACATTTAAATGTGTTCAAGGAGGAAAATATCCTATGGATGTGTTGCTTTTCATTCTCTTAGAGTGGAAGCAAGATGTATCCAACTGGAAGAAAAAAAAATCTTCATTTTTAAACCAAACCTTTGGGCTGTAAAGAGGCTGTTCAGTGCTTTGGGAAATGCAGGAGGTGTATTTTATTCCAAATTATTCCACTTTAAGGTACCTCTGCTACCTTTTCTTTGCACTGATGACTGCCAGGATGCATTAACATAATTATCACAGATCGATGGGATAATTTAGATTAGAAAAGACCCTTAAGATCGAGTCCAAACCTAACCTTGCCAAGTCCAGCACTAAACCACATCCCTCAGCGCCAAATCTAAGTGAAGCCATTAATAATTAAATATTCTCATAACTTCTGATAAAGAGTTGCAAAAGTTTTGCATTTCTAACTAAATTAGGAGCATCTCAGTTTTGTTTGGCTGTGGTGGTTTTTTTGTTTGGTTTTTTTTGTTTGTTTGTTTTTTTGTAGTATCAGCCCTTACAAAGGATTTTTGGATCTCACTTAAGTGTTATGATGAGTTACCAGAATTGATTTTAATGACATTGTTGAAATGCACAGAGCAGGCAGCAGAGCAAGCTTCACCAGGAACAAGGATCAGCTGAATATTTTGTGTGAGACACCAGGATGGATTTTATGGATTTTTACACTCCTTGTCATGTAAAACACTGGCTGGGTCAACAATGGAAAATTTCCATTGACTGTATGAGAGATGTGATCAAGACTGAAGAATTCCAAACCTTTTTATTTAATTTCTGGATATTCTGAGATATTTTCAATGTCTGTATAGTGGTGATTTTTCTTTTTTTTTCTTTTTCTTTTTTTTTTTTTGGGGTGGGGGGGATTTTTTTGTTTTTGGGTTTTTTTTGGTGTGTTTTGGGGTTTTTTGGGGTTTTTTGGGGTTTTTTGGGGTTTTTTGGGGTTTTTTGGGGTTTTTTGGGGTTTTTTGGGGTTTTTTGGGGTTTTTTGGGGTTTTTTGGGTTTTTTTTGGTGTGTTTTGGGTTTTTTGTTGGTTTTTCTGTTTGTTTGGTTTTTTGTGGGTTTTTTTGTTTGGATTTGTTTGTTTTTTCATTTTATTTTTATTTGGTTTTTCCAGGCCCTTAAGTTAATCACAGTATGTGGTAGAAATTATTTGCTCCGATTCTTTGGCTTGGTCTCGATCCTCTGAGGAGGATCTACAATCTTACTTTTGCACCTAAGCTTTGAAGCTTCTCTCAAGGCCTTAACTCAAACCCTGTGTTTAATTCTAAATTCTGGCCTGCAAACCCAATGCTCTGAAAGCTCTCTACTTTTTAGGTCCCAACAATTTCGGATGCTTTTTTCCCTTAATCCAGAATAAAAATGCAGGGCCAGGAGGAGGGAGGAGCTGTGCCATGGCCTTTGCTCCCCACTCCTCCTCTTGCTCCCTCCTGCTGCAGCAGCAGCTGGGCAGAGCAGCAGGGAAGGAGGGGTGGCTGCTGCAGAGGGAGCTCTGAGCTGTGTGAGCATCCAGGAGCTTGGGCTGGAGTAGCAAACCCATTTTTAACCCAGAGAAATACCTTTAATTCATCAAAAAAATGGATTTTTTTTTTTTTTTTTTAAGCTGCTTGTCCCAGGTAGGATTTTAGCCAAGCTCTAGGGGTTGGAGGTATTTAGCCATAGCAAAATGGCAGCTGGAACTCGGTGACCTCAAGGAACCTTCTCTTCTCTCTTCCCGTAAAAATCACTCGCAACAAACCCAAAAAAGCCACCTCAGCAGTTTCCCCTTTATCTAAATGGCTCCATCAGCCTCAGCAGGAGTGATTTTTTTTTTTTTTTTTTTTTAATATTAATGGCATGCAGCTGCTGTGATATTACAGGGGAATATCAGTGGAACAAGGCATTAGCATTTGTGTAAGAGTGGCCATTGACTTCAGCAAGAGTTATAAAGCAGGCTCGTGGTGCTTTATGAGGGAATCATGAGGCTGTTTGAGGACATAAACGTGCACAGAAATGCAGAGAATATTTGAGTTTATGGTGGTGGGAGCAGGTAGATACTGAGGAATTATTTTCCTCAGAAGTGGCAAAATCAAAGAGGTCTTGCAGGATGAAACTGTCCTGGGTGTTCTGAGACAATGGGGAGGGGTTAAAATGGAAAATTGATCTGTCTTTAAAAAGATTTTTGCCCGAGTGATCAGTTTGTGCAGGGAGTTGTTCCCCACTGTGTCTTGGTTTGAAAAGACAGGTATCTGCTAGGGAGGGCAGGAACCTACCTTGGATTGAGAAAGGCAAACTCCCTCCCTCTGAATTGTTATAATTCTGAAACTAAGGGACTCTCAGGCAAAGATATGGGGATAGGAATAACAGCTCTTTACTAGCAGGTATAACAAAGCAAATAAACAACAATAACTATGGCATTAATAACAAAACAGAACCAGGGACCCCGTGGCAGAGACGGGAAAGGATGGAGAGAGGCTTTGCTCCATAAACCCCCTGGGGCAGTTGATCCTGGATCATTTATCTTTTTGGTGGAACTTGCAGCTAGATTTTTGGAAGCCTGTTCCTGTTTGGTAGCTGAATTTCACAAGCTGAAGTCCTTTTGGAAGCCTGTTCCTGTTTGGTAGCTGAATTTCACAAGCTGAAGTCCTGCTTGTGAGGCTGTGTGGTACTCGATGGGGTTTGTCCCAGCCTGGCAGTGCCACTGCCCACTGCCAGCTGCCACCCTCACCTTGTGCTGGGCAGCTCCTGTGGCCCTGCTGGGAGCAAACCCAGCCTGCTGAGGGAGGGGGATGGATTCAGGATTCATCTTTCTCCTCCAGCAGAGAGGAGAAATCCTCCAGCAGATGGGGAAGATGAATGGGATGAGTCACTGTGAACAAAGAGCACTGATGAGTCGAGTGTTTTTATTTGCACGGGCGTGGATGGAACGCCACCAGTTGTAGAATTCTGAGTGTTGTCAGCTCAGGAAGAACAAACTGAGGCTGTAATTTTGCTGGAGGGATCAGTGAAAAGAAACATTGATTAAAATAATACCGTGGGGATCCTGGTGTTCCTGCTGCAGGCCAGGGAGAGACAGAGCCCTCAGAGGCAGGATCAGAGAATCCCACAATGGTTTGGGTGGGAAGAGAGCTTAAAAATCACCCATTCCATGTGCAGGGACACCTTCCACCATCCCAGGCTGCTCCAAACCCAGTGTCCAGCCTGGCCTTGGGCACTGCCAGGGATCCAGGGGCAGCCACAGCTGCTCTGGGAATTCTATCCCAGCCCCTCCCCACCCTCCCAGCCAGGAATTCCTTCCCAATATCCAATCTAACCCTACACTAGCCCAGTTTAAATCAGCAACTCTCTCTCCAGAACAAACCAAGGAGAACTCTTTTCCCTCTGTCTCAGGGAGCACCTTTGGGATTGAGATCTCTTGCTTTTGGTGACATTATATGGCCCCAGCAGTCCCAGTAAATCCAAGTGATGTTGTTTTTCCTCTCTTGTTTCTGCAGGGACAAGACTGAGGTTTGTACATTTCTCACCACTCATAAAACCTTTTATTCCATTTTGCTGAGCACTTTGGCTGTTTTCTCCCAATTGAAGCTGAGTACCTCTCTCCCCTTCTCCTCTGGGAATTCCAGAGGAATTGTTCCCTGGGAACAATTCCTTCCCAAAGTCCCACCCAAGCTTGTCAGTTTGAAGCCATTCCCCTTGTCTTGTCCCTGCATTTCCTTGTGGTGATGTTCCATCATCCCTTACCAAGGATGTTGAACAGTGCCAAGCTGCACCAGAGAGAGATTTCCTCTTCCTGAATGACAGCCAGCCTCACTGTGTGACATGGGGACATGTGACAGCCCAACCCTGCTGTCCCCAGCACCCTCCCTTTGTGCTCTGGGACTCTTCCCCACTCTCACAACTCCTCTGTGGTGTTTCAAGAACATTCAGAGCTGTTTTAAGAGGATTTGTTTGCCTGCTATTGATTTTTGTTGCTGCTTTTAAGCTTTGGGAGCTGGTTTGATACCGGTGGTTTGTCTTTTGTTGGGCTTTTTTTTTGGAATGCCTGTAAAGTTGGAGGGCGTTTTCCCAAGCCTTGTGAAATTTAGTTAAAAATAGGAAAAAAATGTATCAGGAATAGGACTTAGGCCTCCAGCGTGTTCTGGCTTAAAGCTGTAAAAACAATTATACCTTTGCCTTTTGCAGGTTTTTATAACAATGGATAAAGAGTGATTCTCATTATGGAGCACCAGCACAGGGTGCCCAGAGAAGCTGTGGCTGCTCCTGGGTCCCTGGAAGTGTCCAAGGCCAGGCTGGATGGGGCTTGGAGCTACTTGAGAAAGTGGAAAGTGTTAAAAAATTGTCATTAATGTCCCTTCCAACACCAACCATTGTGTGATTCTGTGCGCATTTATAAATTGGGACAAATATGCTCAGTGGGAAGTCTGGGCTAAGTTCCTGATAAATATATTAGTTCTAAATCATCATGTTCTGGGTTTTTTTTCAGTTTGTGTGGGGTGTGGTTTTTTTTTTTTT
>VXBQ01009680.1:281690-320458 GCA_013400175.1 Phainopepla nitens
TTTTTTTCTCTGTGCCCTCCCTGTACCCTCTGAACCAGGGCTGGGAAGGCTTTTAATTGTGAAAATATTCGTGCCTTGATTCCTGCCCTGTTCCAGAGCACTCCTTCCAGGGAGGAATTTTCCCTGCTCTCCAGTCAGCCCCCGGCACAGCCTGGGGCCGTGTCCTCTCCTCCTGGCACCTGAGATCAGACAACCTAGAAATGCCTTCAATGATGGCACAGACATTGCATAAATCCCTGAAAACTCAACCACACCAGCTGCCCTGGGGCACAGGGGTCAGAATTTGCCGGGGGCTTTGTGGAGAGATGGAAGCACCAGTTCAGTAAAGGGTGGGCACAAATGAGGGAATCTTTATTTAGTTTTTAATCACAGGGCTGTACAGGCCAACAATCCCTTGCTTTCCTGTTTCATGATCTGCGTCTTGTTCAATCCTCTCTCATCGAGGAAGCACTCAAAGCATCACTTTAGGTGATGAGCTGACAATTCCCAAAGGAGGCTGTTATTTATTATGAGGTGATTAATTTGCATCCACTGATGGATGGCTTTGGAATTTGTCCCTGCACCGATGAAAACAAATTCTGCTTAATTTGTTTCTCCTAGCACAACTTTTCTCCTTAAAATCTAATGCAGGCCTTGATTGCTCATCTGTGAAATCTGTGCTAATCCCTTTATGACAGCTCTGTCTCTTGAACTGACCATTTAAAGGCCTAAGGAACTGCAGAGTGCCTCTAATTAACTTGTGTGAGACACTGTTTATTCCATTTGTCTTTTTTCTTTCTTATTTTTCAGTGTCACCGTGGCATCTGCTTGTTCCCAGCCTTTTTTCTCCCCCTGCTAATTCTAGACAGGGGAAATAAAAACCTCACCTTGCTGGAAATTCGTTAATATTAAAATATTCCCCAGCTGAGCCTGTAAATCTCCGTGCTGCAGTTTGCTGGTGCTGTACTCAGGAATTCACCTCTGGAGTGAATGCAGATCTGCAGGATGAATTAGTAACTGTTTCTTGCATATTTAAATTTCATTTTTGACTCATAAGCCTGAACAAAATTTCTGCTTTCATGCTGAGAATTGGCAGAGATGAACTGCTCCAAACTTAAGGTGAAACGAACAAAAAACTTCTAAGAAATTTTACTGTGACTATGTCCTTTTAAGAAAAGCTCATAGTTATTTTTTACTGTTATTACAGGTGTTATTAAATATACATCTAACACTGTACAAATACAGAGGTCTGGGTTCTAAAAAGCAGGAATTAGACAGAAATATCCTCACTTGGGAGACTTCTCAAGATGATTTCCTTGGGACTTTTTGAGTAATATGAGATGAAACTTTGACCCTTTGCTACAGGTCTGTCAGCTTTTCTTCTGATTAAAAAATACAAGTTTAATCAGAAAAGATACAAACAAAATAATGCAACTGAAATTACATTTTGAATTATTTAGGAGGGCACAGGAGATGAAAGCTGCTCAGGAGTTTCCAGGTTGGAGATAATGCATCTTGATCGATAAATGAACACTGTCCTCCCTAACCCCAAATATATTTGGCATCCATTATTAAAGAGGCATAAAATTGTCTGATTCCATTATTAATGCAGGGCTCTGCTGCAGCTGGGGAGGTCACACAGGAAGAACTTAGACTTGGATTCAGAGTTTTTATTTTTAATTATTTTAAAGGATTGTAGGAGACCGGGTTTCAGTCTTCACCTCTCCTTTGATCTTTGTGTCTTGGTTGAGTCCTTTTCAGTCTTTGGAGAGAAATGTGACTCGGAGGGTCCAACTCTTAAATCTGGGAGTGCTTGGGGTCTGTGCCTTCAACAGATTATCCCAAAAAACACAAATTCAAAGATGAAACAGAGGTGTTGACACTGCATTTACATTGTTTCTGCCTTGTACATTACACTTCAGAAATTCCCAAGCTTTCCCATAGCAGCTCTGCCTGAATTTCTGGAGGATTCTTCTCTCTGAACCACTCTGATCTTTCCCTTCCATGTCTGCCCTCATCTCCTCTTCCCTGAGACAGCAAATGTCAGCAAGTCCTGCTGATAATTTGCATTTTGAGGCTTCCTGACTCTGGAACAAAACCCTAATGCTTGTTATGGCATGGCTGTGTTCTCCCAGTGCCTTTGTTCCTGTCATCACCTAATCCAGTTTAATTTTACATCACATCAGATATCTGCAGACATTTATAATAAAGTTGGGGATATCTTTTCAGCTGTTTTGTACTGGGAATCCTTCCCTGCCAGGAATTCTGAATGCCTGCCAAACTTCAGGCACCAGCATTTCCCCTTTTTTCCTTCCCCCCTTTTTTTTTCCTTCCCCCCTTTCTTTTTCCTCCCCCCTTTCTTTTTTCTTTTTTGAGTGTAAATAAGTTGTGATGTGCTGGATTTAGGCAGAGAATTGTGATTTATTTCCCAAAAAAAGCCCAGGTCCTGTGAGTGAAGCTGCAGCTGGAATTCTGAAGGGCTCTGGGCATCATTTAATGGTTTCCATCTTCACACTTTGCTGTTACTCTGCAGTAAATCTTGAGCTTTCACTTGAATTTTACTTTCTCTGTCAAACTGTTGTGAATCCACGTCCTCGTGGCCCTGAAATTTTTGCAGTTTCTCTGTTCAGACTGAGGATCCCTCTGGAGTGAGAGTGCAAGAATCCTGTGCACCTTTTAAATTGAAAATTATTCTTACAGGGAGAAAAAAAATTAGTTATTTTTATACTTCCCACTTCGAAAATAGTAGGAAAGTGACTTAATTTTTTAAATCAGCTTTATCTAAGTTGCTTAAATTTTGGACATCAGGTTTTTAAGTGGCATTTTAATCTCCAGTGTTGTGTTGCTTTCTGCCAGCTGGATTTCAGAGCTGTCCCATGGAGTTCCAATCCATCATCTCCTAATGGAGGTAATAGAATTTCTCCTCTTCTCATACACTCCAGAGAAGTGAACTCAATTGATTCTTTCCCTTGTGGAAATCTTTGTCATTCCAGAGACTCTCTTTAGATTCCAGTACATTATAATCAAGCAAGAAATAGTGAGAGCTGTTCTTCTTACATGACATTTTTATAAAATTTTAACTTTTATGTCAGCTCTGGTGTGTTCTGGAGCTGTGCCTTTTGGCCAGTTTGACTCCCACATTCTTTTTTTTTAGCTCTGCAGAGCAAAAATCTTGTGAATTTCTTGCAAGGGTTCAATTTCCAGGTGGCTCTTAGTGACACTTTACAGACTTGTAAATATTATTCCAGGATCATTCACAGATAAACTTCATTCTTTACTAGGAAATAAAAAGGTCCCACTTTGAGTATCTTCTCTTTTTACAGCTTCTTGGATTATCTTTCCCACACAGGTGAGGTCAGAATTTCTTCTTTACATTGGTAAAAACCAAATTTATTGAAAATCAGTCCAAATGCTGCAATTCATTACAGTAGAATAGCAAGATTATATCTCATTACTTTTTATTTTATTTTACTGCACAGATTTAAACCAAATTATTTAGCATTATTTATCATAGCACAGCGTTGATTGTTCTAAATGCTTTAGGTGGCATCTGTGTGCTTTAACAGGGATAAAATTATTAATAGAAGTAAAAACACTCCCAGAAATAAAGAGAAAAAGCTGCATTTTTCTTTTCACCTCCCCCTTTTAAATTCTTTCAGCTGTTCCATCTTCTCAGGAGTCACTGCATAAATAACAAACAGAAATACAAAAGGAAAAATAAGCAGCACTCATTTTTTTTCGCCTCAACTAATTAATGTTGTGGTTCTATTTTGGGAGTTGCACATCCTCCTTTTTATTTTAGATATATTATTGGAAAGGTGAAGACATCTGTAAGCAGGAGGTGAGACCACATTTCAAAAGTGATGGATAAAACTGATCAAGTGTTTTTACCAGGCAGATCACCTCCAAGGTTTGTGGCTGTTCCAAGGCCACAGCCCTTGCTGGAAATATAAAGCAGCAATAAATTGACAGAAACCAATGATTCAACCTTAAAATTCCAGAAAATGTGAGCAGAAATGCACTCCCAGCTCACAGCAGTATTTTGTGCACATAAATTCGTTTTTTTTACATGAAAGTTTAAGCAGATTTGGAGCAGCTCTTGTATAAAATATATCCTGTCCAGGATGCAGACAGTGTAATCCTTAGCTCTGTCAAAATTCCATCCTAGCACTTTTTAATCTGAGTAAACCAGAGAATGAAGATTTCCATGGGCTGGATTATTCCATCTCTGCCTCCTCTGGGCCAGGGAGGAAGAGTTTATTAGGGAGAGGGACCCTGGCACAACTTTTAAATTCTTCACACCAGGTGGAATTTGCAGCAGAGGAGTTTCCTATCCATTATGATCTGATTTTTAGAAATAAAAGAAAATCAGCTGGGGTTCAGTCCTTGAAAGCTGTCTCTAGTAATCCCTGCCAATCTCTATAATGCCATATATTTTTGGTATGGAATGCTGTTGGGAATGTTTTCTAGGAGCTCAGATAAAAGGTGGAGATCTCTGTGCAGGATTAGGACCAACCTTTGTGTCAGCATCAGGACAGCTTTTATTTTAATTTCTGTGAAATTCTCTTTTGTGCTCCTGTCTTTCACCTCTTGGGACGCACAGCTTTCATTGCTAGCTTTTAAACATTCCTACTGGCATCAAACCTCATAAACATTGGCAAAAAATCCCATTTAGGCTCCATTGTCCCAAGATTGAGAGACTAAATCTGGCAAATCTGTGCCTGGATCTGAAATTTGGGGAAATTAATAGCTCTGACCTGCACCTGCTTCACTCCTGCAGTGCCTTGGTGTGAGAATCATTTTCCAGATGAGCTTCCAGCAGCATCTCTGCCAGTGCCAGGCTGCCTATGTGATTTATTCCTCGTTCCCTGTGTGCCCAGAGAGTGCCTCATCCTCCTGGACAGATGGTTGGATGATTTGCAATCCCCACAAGATCTCCCTGATGATTTCTGCCTCCAGCAGCCATTGCCATGTTTATTTTTGGTCCCGGATTATTGCCTTGCTCTTTTGCCAGCGCTGGGCCTTCTGCATCCACCCAGAAACCAAATCTGCTCCATCACTGAGGAGCTGCTGGCTCTGTGGTATTTTATTCTTTTTGTTTAATTGTTCAAAGTATTGTTTTCATTTTAGAAAGTGAGCACTCCATGCCTTGTTTTTATCCTGGATAATTCCAATGTGCTGACCCAGTAGCTTTCCTTTAGATGCTCATTTTCCCTCTGCCATCCTGCTGCTTGCCAGTACCTCTGGCCTTGCCTAAATCCAAGAATATTTTAATATATCCGTGGTAATTCATATTTTTCTGCTTTCTGCAGCTTTCTTTAAAGTACAAATAGAGCTCAGCTGATGGCCCAATACCTTTTTTTCCCCTTTGAATAATAAACTGGTTCCCTGGACTAGAGAAGATACTCCCTTTTTATTCCCTCAGTATTTGTGTTCACACAAACATCTTCTTTTTGAATACTGATTTCTCTCTTAATATTTGGGGTTCTTCTGTAGCAGCAAATCCAGTTAGAGCACAGCCCTCACTTGAAGCAGATAATGGGATTTATTTCATTCCTGTCAACTGGGTCCGTGTTCCAACACTGCCCCTGAGTCAAGTTGCATTTTAGACATAAAAATAGGCCTGGTTAGGCACTGTGGTGAAATGTGGTTTAGTTACACCTCAGCTGCAGAGCATTTTTAGCCTGGGCACAATCCCATCTTTGTGGAGCTCAGGTAGAGAGAGTTTATTGTACAGCCCTGCTGACCCCGGGGCCGAGGCTGCCACAGCTGCTGGGCTTTATCAGATAAACACCTATAAACTGCTTGTTTGCTCCTGCAAATCCTCTGGAAATTTTCTATTAGCAGCCTTTACAAGTGCTCCTAGCCTCAGAAATAAACCTGCTGAGTGCTGCTGCCTCATTCCATCTCCTGTGTTCTGCATGGAGTGGGGATGGCTTTGGCTTGGAGCACAGGAATCCACCACTGCCCTTGCCTTGTGCAAGAGGCCTCTGTAAATCAGATGGAGAAGCCATGGGTTTTGCAGATAACCTAGAAATTGCTGCTCATTAAAAGGGATGTAGGATTAAAATCCAAACCGGAAAAGATCAAAGAAACGAAGATGATCTGCTGTTTGATTTCTCTACTTTCTGTGCTTCATTTTGATGCCAAGAACCTCCATTTCCTCATTCTGTCAGCCTGCAAAGTCTTTATTTAATATTTGCAAGGACTTGAAGAAATTGCTGCTCAGAGAACTCCCCCAAATTCTTGTTGTTCTTCAGCAGGAAGATACCACTCATTAAATGCCAATCCATGTTTTTTGAACTGGGATTGTGAACTGCTTGCTGTCACCTTGGAATATTTCAGAAATGCACCATTCCAGCTGATAACTTAGATAAGTATTCTAAAAATTGAAAGAAATCCCATCTCTCTGAACTCCAGGAGATGGAGTGTTTGTCCTGAGTCTTTTTGGGAGTGTTAGCAGTGACCAGCAGCTGGGAAGTGGGAAGGAAAGACCCAAAGGCACTGTAGGGTCTGGGTAAGGGAAGAGAGGCATGACATTTATTGTAGGATTTATTGTAGGAGTTCCTGTCCTGCTCTGAGCAGGTCTGGGACATTCCCTGGCAATAGGGGATGGAACAGAGGAGCAGAGCTATGAAATGTGTTCAATAATGACACCAACCCTCTGTGTCTGAGCTTTTTCCCTGTCTGGGATATTCCTGCAGTCCCTTGGGTTGTGCCTCATCCTGCTGGAGGATTTGGCACCCCACAGAGAAAATGTCACTGGTGTCTTCATGGTGTGGCTTGAGCTGTGTCTCACCTGACACCAGGTATTTTCCTGAGGTTTCCTCTGGAGGGAGGATGTTCTGGGAAGTGTTTCTGGCCTGCTCCAGGTTTTTATTTTCGATTGAGAAGTCCCAGTTAACTTGTGTTAATCACTGGATGTGCCTGGTTTTTGGTGGTTTTGGCTTTTCATCTGAGCCCCAAGATTAGATTGCTTCTTGAATGAAATTCAAGTCTGCTGTGCTGCACTTGACAGTTCCCAATAAACCTCCATTTCTGATTCATGGACACCACAGCCATAAAATTTAGCACAAGATGATTTTCCGTAGCAGCAAGTGACATGAAAATGCAAAAATCAAAAAGACTCCTATAGGCAAAGGTTCTGCCCTTCCCTTTGTGCTCTTTTACCTTTTTTTCCTGTTTTAAAGATATTTGCAGGACTTAGCTCCCTGTTGCATTGTACAACATCCCAGTTTCACTGAAGCACAGGAAACACCTTTTCACCCACTGAACCATGAAGCTATTGCTGTTCCAGATGGGTTTTTCTGTGAAGATCCTGCCAGGTGTGGGGCACAGCAGAACGAGCTGCTGGGATGCTGCCTCACCTTTTGTTTCTCCTGTGCCAGCAGAAGCTCTTCTGCCTCTGAAGTGCCCCCATAGAAGTCCTTCTAAATCCTGAAATCTTGTGTATCTTTAACTCCTTTGCAGTTTCAGCTGCCTCTGCTGAGTTTTACCCAGCCACTTCTGGCTCCTGGAGTTTCACTGAAGCTTCCACAGCTTGCCCAGATTATCCATCATCCCCACTCCTTTTGGTGAAAGTTTCAACCTTTTCCATGAGCATACTGAATTTCTCATTGGAAAATCAAAATATCCTCTCACAACTCCTCTTCTGAACCATAACTCAATTTTTTGATTTATGAGCCTTTTTCTTCTCTCTCTCTTCTTTATAACCAGTTTACCTTTTCAGAGATAAACTGCAGTCCAAGAGAGATCCAATCTTGACAGTCGAAATTCCTTTTTTTTTTCTACTGGCAGCATGTGCTGTAACACCCAGACAGAGCTGCTTTGCTTTGAGATTAACCCCTAATCCCAGTTATTTCAACTTTCCTTCACAACTAACAGGCAGAGTGATCAGGATGGAGAGTTTTCAGTTTATATTTTATTTCCTGACTTCACGGCGTTAAATAATGTCACGGTGCTAAATGGAGACAGGGAACATGGAAACAGAAAGCCCCAGAGAGTTAATAAACCATTAAAAGGAAAAGGCAAAGGAAATAGAGAGGGATGGGATGGATGAATAGTCAGCAGCAAGTCTCTCTTGCAAGGAAAAATTCATGTCTGGGAAAGCCTGAGAAGTTTTTGTTGTTGAAACTTCCCTTTGTGTAGTTGAGGATGCTCTGCAGGGGAATGTGGGGGTGGACATGGTGGTGCTGGTTGGACTCCATCATCTTCCAGGCTTTTTAAATGATTTTGTGCCATTTTGGAGGTGTTTGGGTTAATTTTTTCAGCATAAGGGATATGATTTAGGGATGGTAAAGCCACATTATCCCTGTGATCCCTGGGCAAAGGGGCCTCTGGAATGAGGGCTGTGGCAATGTAGGCCTTGCTGATCACCTGCAGCTCTGATAAAGGTGCTGGACTGACCTGGGAGTGCGAAAACACACCAGAAAGAAGGATGACGTGGAATTACGACACAGATTTATTTGAAACTGCTGCAAATCTAAAAACTAACATCTGCCTTTCCAAATTAAGAGACCACAACCTTCAATTTCTCTTAAAACCTTCTGGTGTGTGAACTTGCTCTCAACCTGTGACCAGCTCATCCTGCTTATTCTGAACTATGCAAACCAAACAACAACAACAAAAAACCAGAATAAAACTTGGATCATGTGATTCCCTGGAAGTTCTTGCCAGCTGCTCCCACATTATTGAGCAATCTATCATCAGGCTGGTGCTGCGTTTGTGGTGATGCATCGCACTGATGCATCCTTAGGGGAACTGTATCCTTTGATAGATTAGTCAATAACAGTCCTGAGGAGGGAAATATTTGGAGAAATCAAACCCCAGAATCGGATTTCTAAAATGATCCATAAGTGCAGTGTAAATGGAAGCTATTGACAGCTCATGTTCTTGTGTTTTCTCTGTGTGTGTGCGAATTTCTGTACACTGGGGACTGGTGGAACCAGCAGCAGCTGATTTTCCTTACCATGGGCTCTGGGATAAATGGAAATAGGAGGAGGAATAGAAGGAAATAGGAGAAGGAGAGGAAATCATCTGCCTTTCCTCAGCTGGGCAAAGAGCAGGGAGGTCCCTCATGAATTTGGTTTTGCCAGCCAAATTCTGGTGTGCTGGAAAATCCTGGCAGGACTTAGCCTTGAAATCTGTACCAGAGTGTGCCACAATCCTTTAAATCTTCTACTGAAGTGATTTTTGAGGAGATACAAACTCGACATGCTGCCACCACCTGTCCCTCTCTCTCCAGTTAGTGCTGGTGACAATTTTAGGCTGTGGGACAGCATTGTCCCTCATCAAGGCAGTCTCTGCAGCTGTGGCTGCAGTTTTTAGGGGAATCCCTTTGATAAATGGGGTTTAATTTTCAGCAGTGTTCCCTGGCTTCGAGTGGGTGTGAATGGGAACTCCAAGTGAACAATTGCAGGTGCCAAAAAGCACAAAACCCCCTTTTTTGTTTATCATTCAGGACAGCCTCCTTCCTGCTTTTTCCAGTCCCCAAGGTTAGACAAAAATACTTTTTACCATTTGGAGATCAGGATTTAACCTTCAATATGCAGATTATTTAATAAGCAGCATGACCTTATTAAAACAAAGTGCTTTGCTTCCATTCTTGGCTCTTTAAAGAAACACCATTAAAAAAAAAAAAAAAAAAGGACAATAAAATGATTGTTCCTCTGTGGTTGTTCAGGGAAATAAATAACTTAGGACATGACTAATCTCATCCTGGGCTGAAATCTCTTCTAGTGAGCTATTCTGCAAATAAGTTTCGTAATTGGCAAAGATCTTTATATATTTGTTTGTTGTTTTTTTTGGGTTTTTTTTTTCTAAATTGGGTGATAGCTGTAAATGGTGAAAAATGAAATAGCAAAGATAAAGATTTGTGAAGTGCCAAAAGTGCCAACATTTATTCGGGTTTTTTTCAGGCAGCGTTTTTACAGTGGTTTGAGAACTATGCATAAGGATTTGTAAAGCAAATCTTATTAAACTTTTTGTGGTGCTGAGCTCCTTCCCTGAGTTGGGTCAGTTTTTCTGCTCTTTGTTCTTCTCCTTTTGCGTTTTCCTGCTCTTTGTACTTCTCCTTTTGCGTTTTTCTGCTCTTCACTTTTGCTATTTTGATTATTTAATTTGCAGTAGCAATTAAATTTCGTCTTTGCAAGCCAGCTTCTACTACAGGCCTTGCTTCCCTATTTTTAATTGCCTGTAAACTATTATAAATTTGTCTATACTTCAAAGCAGTTTAAAACCTACAATAATAATTTTCAAACAATTATAACTAAATAAATACATTATTAATTTATTATTATAAATTATGACTAAATGAATAATCTTATAACTAAATAAATTGTAGTGGAGAGGTAGCTACCACAGTAACTGCTAATAACAATAAATCTCAAGTCATCCCAGTGTCTTGCTTCATTTGTCCAGGAGCTGTTGCCATTCTCTTTTGTCACTCTGCTCACTGTAATTCCTGCAATTCCCAAACTGGGATGTGATTTTGGGGGGTGAGGAATTGATCAGAGCTGTCATTCCTGCAGGAAGTTCCAGCCTGGCCACCTCAGCGTTTTCTGCCTGCCGCGATTTGGAGGAACACAAAACTCCTGACGCCGGAGTTCTGGGTGTTTTTCCCTGAGCATCAAGGCAACAGAAGAAAATTCTGATTCAGAGAGATGTGCTGGAGGTTCTGCAGCTATCCCTGAGGATAAAGGAGTTCTGCACTAGCTCAGGCCTTTGCAGAAAGCAGCTTCCCCAC
The DNA here is from genome assembly GCA_013400175.1 of Phainopepla nitens. Taxonomy (NCBI): domain Eukaryota; kingdom Metazoa; phylum Chordata; class Aves; order Passeriformes; family Bombycillidae; genus Phainopepla; species Phainopepla nitens. The sequence continues at coordinate 292,414 of VXBQ01009680.1, forward strand.
AGCAGCTCACGTTGTTCTCCCACCTGAGCCGCTCCAGCTCTACCCAAGAATAATGAAATTAATTTTGCTAAAACTTCATTTGCCCTCTATTAATTACCCACCTGAGAGCCGAAATAATTTTTGAACCAAATTAAATTATTTTCATCTCCTTTTCCCTGGTTTGTTTCCTATTTAGCAGACAAGATGCAAAACACAATTTCATCAGGTTAAAGAGAGAAAGCTGTGTCCCTGCTCAGTGTTTATCTTGCTGTTTAATTTTGAGATTATCTTTAGTGTCTTGGCTCTCCAAAGCAGATGGGCTGTAGGCTTGCTGTAAATCACCCTCAAAGGAGCTGTCTCTTAATGCCTGGGGCTGGAAAATGTAGGTGCTGCTGGAGCCCACACTGCACCTTGCCCATTTTTGCTGGTGTTTCTTTATTTTTCCACATTGCTGCAATTCCAGTGTGACTTCATTTGCTTTTCCTAAGAACTAAAATAGTGGCTTTGCATTGTTTGCTAAATATTTCCTATCCCTGCACATCCCTTCGCCTGTTGCAGTGTATAAAATGTAATAATTAGGGGGTAAAAGTCCCAGCTTTGGGGTAACTCTAAAGTAGAAAGTTAGCCAGATCTCCAGCAAATTTAGTAGGAATCAGTCCTCAGCAGAAAATGTGGCGACTGGGGGGAAAAGAAAGGAAAATGTGCTCAGCCACTATAAAAATGGGGTTTAGCTGCTGTACTTTAGTTATTATTTCATTGTAATTCAGCCATATTTAAGAAAAGTCTTTAGTTTTCTCTTTAAATTTTAAAATCTTTCTTTGAGGAAAAAATAAGCCTATTTCTTGCTAATGAAAAGCCTTAGAGTGACACTGCTCTCCTTTTGCAGATGTTTACCTGTTTTCACTTGCTCATGCATTGAGCCAGTCTGGAGGGAGAATTAATACATTAGATATTACTGAGCCAGCTCATTTTCCTTCTGCAGCTCAGCTCTTCCCTCTCCTCCTGCCTTCACCTGAAGCTCTTCTGGTTCCACCTCACCCCCACCAAGCAGTTGCTGCCATTCCCATTCCAGAAACAGCTGCTATCCCAAATAAATCAGGGAATTCTCTGCTCTTTCACCGTGCCAGATGACAGCACAGGAGCCACAAATCTCAGGGTGCAGCTACAACTGCTCCTTAAGTTATTTACAGTGTTGCTGCTTGAAATGTTTTTAATGTTCGTGGCTTTCTACAGCCCCTTGTTTTGTTTTTTTTTTGGTCACCCTGTTTTTTAGCACTTTCTCTGCAGCACACAAAATCCCTTCCTTGACCTTCAGGGTGAAAAAAATCAGTCTGGGGAAGGAAGATGTGAGCTGCAGATGGATGACACGAATAAATGGGGACAGAACAGTCTGTGAGTTGTACAGAGTTATCCATCTCCTCCTTCTGCCAGGAGCTCATCATTCCATGATCTCTTCCAGGGAAAGGAAACTTCCCTCACACAAAAACTTCCCTCAGACGACTGAGGACTCTGTTCCCAGCAGACAGAACTCGGTCCTGAGGTTGAATTTGACTTTCCCCGCTTGGCTTTTGGTTCTGGAGTGCCTTGGGGTCAGCTTTGAGCTGGATGCCGGAGATTTCCCTTGGCTTTCGCTATTTTTGGGTTTCTGGCAGTGCTGCTCTGTGGTGTCAACAAAGTCACCAGCTCTGCAAGCAAGGCTCTGGTGGGTATTTTCAGGAAGGGCTCCATATGTGCCACAGAGCTGCAGGAACATCTCAGGAATTCGGGAAGTTCATTTGTCAATTTGTTCAACTGAAATTGCCAGCTTGGGATTCCTGCAGAATTAAGGGAAAAGTTTCCTTCACTTCTCATTCCCTCTGCTCACCCTGTGTGTGTTTCACCAGGGACATCCTCAATAGCTTAAATTTTACCCAAACTGGGGGAAAAAAGCAACAAATAAGGTTTGGTTTTGTAATTAGGTAACTTAGAAGCGGGAATAAAATGAAATAATTTGGGGGGGAAAGTCTCAGCTTTGGGGTAGCTCTGAAAGAGAAAGTTAGCCAGATCTCTAGCAAATAAATAGGAATCAATCCTCAGCAGAAAATGTGGGAAATGGGGGGGAAAAGAAGGAAAATGTGAGTATAAAAATGGGGCTTGGCTGCTGTGCTTTAGTTATTATTTCATTGAATTTGGCCATATTTAAGAAAAATCTTTGTTTTGTTTTGTTTTTTTTTTTTTTTTTTAAACATTTAAATCTTTCTTTGAGGAAAAAATAGTTCTATTTATTCCTAATAAAAAGCCTGAGAGTGACACTGCTCTCCTTTTGCAGAGGTTTACCTGTTTTCACTTGCTCATGCATTGAGCCAATCTTCAGGGAGAATTAATACATTAGATATTACTGAGCCAGCTCATTTTTCTTCTGTCACTTTTGCCATGATTAATGATAGTGAAAGTGTGTTTAACTCTGCTCCAAATGACACTTCTGCTTTTGCTCAGTGCTTGGATACTTTTTGAGTCTGTTATCATTAACTAAAAATAAATTCCAGTTAAACTGCAAAGGCAGATAAAACCATTTCTTTTCCTATTTCCTTCCCTTTCTTGTTTATTTTTGCTTTGTCCTGTTGAAATTGCTGGTTTTATGCATTTAAATATTGTAAAGCTGTAAAGATTATGCAATTCAGTGGCATTTAAGCTTCCTGTATTTTATAAATATAGAGTGATTTATTGATATCTCCTTTAAAAGGACAGTTTTAAACTCATCATTGTCCAGCTACTAAAAGCTCTGGGTCCTGAGGTGGCAGGGAGATAAAAATCTCTCTCCTATCTGATAAACCAGCTTTAAAAGGAATCAATACCTGAATCTATCACCTGCTTTTATAACAATATCCTGCACTAGAGCACAGCACAAAAAATAGCCAGGAAACCATTAAGGGCAGGAAATTCTTCCAAACTAGTTTCTCATAAACCAGGAAAAAAGGGTCAGAGGGGATGAAGCATAGAAAGGGATTCTTTGCTAGAATTGCAAAGAAATATTTTAAGGCTAGGAGGGATTTTTAGGAATTTTAAGGCCTTCCTTGCAGAAGAGCCCCTGAGTTGTCCCCAGGGCTTTCCCAACCTCAGTGATTCTTTGATTATCTTGATTTTTCCTTCCTTTTCCCATTCATGGAAAGGTGAAATGATTTTAAATGTTGTTCCTGCCAGCAGATGAGTGTAGGAATTCCCAGTGCTGGTCATGAGGAGAGGAAGAATTTCCAGTATTTATTTTTATATAATAAATATATCCTCTGCTGCAAAGGCTTGGAGGAAGTGGTTGGTGGGTGAATCCCTCCAGTGCTCCTCAGAGGAAAAGCAGAGGGGATGGATGGATTTTATCTTTAGTGAATATTTGCAACACATCCTGAATCTCTCCAGATTTTGAGTCACTGCAAAGCCAAACTACCCATTGCCAAAGCTGATTATTTCACAAGCAACCTGCTGATCAGCCACTTAGAAAGAGGTGGGGAAAATGGCATTATTAATGCAAATTGGTATTGCTGCATGAGAACTGCTCAGCCACTGTGGAAACTGCTCGTCCACCACCAGGCAAAAAGAAAAATTGAATTATTAATGGGTATGATTAATTCTACCCAAAATCCCTTAAAAGGATAGGAAAGGTTTCAGGCTTTCTTTTGAGGAGATTTTCGAGTGGTGAAGCCGGGGTATGCAGAGCAGCCGTCTCCAGCATATGAAAAGAACATAAATAATGAATGAGTTCAGGAGAATCATCCCCCAAGAAAAGCAAAATATGCATTGTTAACGCATATTATTTGTATTAAATGAAATCCCCAGGAAGAGAATTCCAGAAACTGCCTGTTGCAGCTTCCCATGCCTCCATCCCCTTCCCCCGGGGACACCGAGGCACGGCAGCAGGAAATGGCTTTTGGGAGGTTCTTGAGGGAGTTTTTATTGGGGTAAGGCAAAACCTAAAGTGTCAAGGTGTAAAAAAGTGCTGCAGTCCCTGCCCTGGCTTCCTATCCTGTGAGGAATTCCTGTGGGAAAAGGACAGCAGGTGAGTGAGGACCCATTCACGGGTTAGGGGAGGATCTGTCACCTGCTCAGGAGCTGGAGAGCACCAGGCTTGTTTTGAAGACATTCAGCCAGCAACTCTTCTATTTTCATCTTGGATTTGTTTTGCAGATTTATTTTGGTTGCACTGTTAAAAAGAAATCATTGTTGTTACTGTTATTTATTTATTGTGAAACTCCATTACCCAGCAGATTGTCAGAGATTTAAACAACACAACGTTTGAGTTTTTACACCTTTCTTCCTGCAGACCTGAACAACTGCAGAACAGATGGTTCAGCTGCTAGTGGAGGTAAAAGGCTCTGCAGATTAAAAAATTGTTGGCTATTTTTATGCCATTTCTGCTTTGGCATTTTGCCTCACTTTTGCATCTTTGCCTAGCACATAAAATGAGGCATTGCTGAATGTTTTCAACTTTTTAAAACTTCTAAGGATGCACTGTTTATTCTGTGTAGGAGCTCAAAAGTGAGAGCTGACCCAAAGAAGGAGCGTTAAATGTAATGGAATATCTTTGGAATTTCTGATGAAATGAATATTTTGGCTTAGAATTTTTTTCTCCTTTCGTTACAGTCGCTTTTCCTAAACAGGCTGTGATGAGAATTTGTTCCTTTAAAATAATTCTGTCTCAACACATTTCAACCAGTAGTTATATGGACATAGTGGCCTTCTAAAAGGCAAAATTTGATGACAGAATTAACTTTTGTTACCAAATTAGGATTTAGGGAGTTGAGAAAGCCCCATAGATGATCTCTGTGCTGCATTGGTGTCCCCTCAGAAAAATGTCTTGCTCCTTTCAGACTTCTCAGGTGGTTTGGCACAAGATGTACCTGTAAATAGTCGAAAACCCCAGATATTTACATGTGGATCTCCTCAAATCCCAAATTAATGCAGTGTCCATGCATTAAAGTGAAACACCCACAGATGTTGGGCTGAATTTTGCTCTAGAGGTGATGAGCACCAGTTTCCATCCTGCGATTCCTGAGGGCAGGCGGGGTTTTGTTTCCCACATGATTAAAAAAACACCTCCAGAAAGGATGGGCTTCTCCAGGCACTGGCTGCTCTGCAGGCCACCCCCAGCTCTGACATTTATCAAATGTTGTTTTTCTGTGCTGTCCTGAGTGCTGGGTGTGCTTGGCGTGGCATTAACCCCACAGCCACTAGTGGATTTGGGAGTAGTAATTTGGTTTCACCAAAGCAGCCTCTCTGAAGTTCTGTAGGGATGAAGTTCAGCTCCAAAATCCCTTTTTCCAGAGAGGAATCCTCATTCCTCGGGCTCCCTCTGAGTGCAGAGCAGCTGCTGGCTGGGGTTGGGGGTATTATGAGTTGGAGATTTCCAAAAAAAACCACCACCACCTCTATTTTTCTTCTTGTGGTTGCAGGGAAATTGTGGCCTGACCCCAGTGCCCCACCACAAATTTTTCACTCACATTTCTCCCCTACCACGTGCACTCAGTTGTTTCTCTCTTTTCCACGGGTACAGTTTTTTCATGATCAATGTGATCTCCACAGGGACAATATTTAAGGAACCGTAATACTTAACAGCCTCCTTACCTTAATTGAGTGTTTATCTCAGCTATTAAATATTCTTCAGAGTTCTTTTAGCGAAAAACCTTGAGGTGCTCATTAAAATTAATGTGTGTGGTTTGTTTGTTTAGCTGCCAGAAGAAGCACGCACACACAAGTGTTTCAAGCCTGGTAATGTGCAAAGGTGGGAACCAGGATGGGAGGGGTGTGAAGGAATTGGGAACAACAGAGACTTTTTCCTAATTTCCTGTTTTCCTCATGTTTCAAACCTACACATGCTCTGATGGTGCTGCACAGGGTGATTTTGGCTGAAGTAAAGGTAATTTTATTAGAGGTATGCTGCAAAATTAAAGGGAAAAAAGGATAATGAAGGTAAATCCTCAATATTGATGCTGTAAATTTAGAAAGACTTTGGAGTTACACAAAACAGGCACAGGCAGCTGCTCAGCTGGTGCTGGAGCACCAGGTCACAAAAGATTTGAAGCAGCATTAAATTACCCTGCTGCCATGGTAGGCACTGGAAAGGCCAAGAAAAAATAGATTCTGTGGGTAGGGATGAAATATTTTAGACAAGCTGATTACCTCATGCGAGAAAATGAGTTAATACTTGCAGCAGCCCAGTAAATTGTTTCTTCTTTTGGGAGCCAGTTTTCAGCTGTTGTGATATTTGGAATTAAGGGGCTTTTCTCTGTGGTGAGAAACTGGCTCTGAGTGGTGCCAGTGTCAGAAACCTCATTTGTGGAGCTGAGGGCACAGAGCCCACCCTGCTGTCGTGGTAGTGGGCAAGGTGAAAGTGGAGGAGTTTTACGTTAAATACAGGATTTTGCTGAAGAACCACAAAAACATGAGCGTGAGCACCCTGATAACGAGAATACTGTGCTTCTCTCCCTGTGTGAGTGTGAATTTCCACCAGGAAAGGCAGATATTGGGAAAAAGTTTCCTCGTGGAAAGGTTGTCAAGCACTGGAACAGGCTGCTCAGGGAAGTGCTGGAGTTTCCATCCTGGAAATGTTCAGGAACTGTGTGGATGTGGCATTGAGGATGTGGGCTGGGGGTGGACAGTCCTGATGAGCTCAGAGGTCTTTCCCAGCATTAATTATTTCATGATTCTTTCTCAGGTTGCAATATTTAGTGAGGAAAAGCTCAGAATCAGTCAAATCCTGAAGTGAGAAAAGATTTCCATAGCACAAGGGCTGCACCATGAAAATCACTAATAAAGAACATAAAATCCATCTGTTATTAGTGTGGGTCGGTTTTAGGCAAAATTATATCACTTTTTTGTGCTAAGCTTTTGTTGTGATATTTTTATATCCAGGTGATTTTAATTTGTTCAAGCCCAAAACAGAGGTGAGCACTGGAGAAACTGGACAGAAAGAAAAGGATATTAAAGCTGTCTTACAGGGCTTTTTAGTGTACTGGTTTATCTGGGTTCAGGGGTGTTTTTGGAAGGAGTTTTTTGAATTATTCCTGGCACTGACAGTGCTGACAGCAAGGCTGATTCTAGAATGATAATGGAAGATAAATGGAATTTGGCCTTCATTTGAATAATTGGTTGACAAATGCAAGAAAAGGCAAGCAGCAATTTAAAAAAATGCAGGTTATAAGTAGTGAGTTTGGGGGTTTACAGTAGTCAATACAAAAGAAGGAGGAAAAGGCTTAAAATGTTATTATTAAAAAAAGAAAAAAAGTAAATGGCCTAAATGAAAAATGGGATGAATGAAAAAACTACTGAAGTATTAACATAGCAAAATGATCTCACAGGGAGTAGTTTGAGCTCTCTTTTAAACAGGGAATATTATGTATTTCTTTTGGATTCCAACCAGAAAATCAGCTTTGCTGTTTCAGGGTGACTCTGTTGAATTGTCTGCAAGAATATGAGAATTCAAGTAGCACAGTAAGGGTTTATCAAAAATAAATTAAATTGAGAAATTTCACAGGTTGCAATGTCTAGACTTCAGTGATTTGTCCAGAGGAGCAGTGAGATTTCAGGGCTCCTGTGGGTCATAAATTTGTGGCATTTAATTAATTTTCCATCAGAACCCAGAGAAAAGGTGCTAGGATAGAATGACAGATGTTCAGAAGATTTTGCAGCTAGAGTTTCCAGAAAATTCAGTGTAACATGTTTAAGCCACCAACTTCCAAGGAAAACCAGACGAGTTCCTTCCTCTGACTTGAGCTCCTGACTTCTGGAGCTCAGGAGTCACTGCTGACCCTCTTACTGCATTTTTGTTTTTTGATGTCCTTTAAGTGTCGTTGGGATCCAGCTGTAAAGGAATGTGGAACAATTCTAAAAACAATGATAAAAAGGCTTCCTCTGCTGGATGTTGGTGGTGCTGGGAATTGGAGAGGAGCAGGGGGACCATGGTAAAGGTGAGCTGGGTAACAAATAACAACGTTCAGCTTGCTGGAGTTCTCCTGGCAGCAGAACTGAGCCATCAGGAGTTGTTCACTCGCTCTTCATAAACAGCACCTGGAAGAACAGGGGTGAGGAAGGAAAATTGTCATTAGAAACTGAGCTTTTTTTTGTCTTTCATTTTCTGTCCCTCCTTCTGTGCTGCAGTAAATATTGATTTGTGGGCAGGAGCAGCGAGGGCTTTGCCTGTGCCCATTCTGATCTCATCAGAGGTGAGTAGGAAAGGGCAATACTTAATGACATTTTCCCCAGACCAGAAATCACTCTGGTATTTTAAAAAAAACCCCAGCATTATGCTGGAGAACTAAAATAGCTGTCATTGGGAATTGGTGTTAGAGTCGTGCTGCAAAAAACTCTGAAAAGGGGAAACTCTCCGAGAAGCTCTGTAAGTGTCACATCAGCTGTTTAGTGCCACTGAAAACACTTTTATTTTGTTTTTAGGACATACTAGAGGTTCATATTAGAGTGGAAGGGAGAGAAAAGAGGTAGGAATTTAACTGGCAGTGTGAAATGGATGGATTTCTAGCAGGATTCTGTTGTCCTGCCTATGGAGAGCTCCAAGGCAGCGTTCTGAAAAAATCATGTCAGTGACCTGACCCCGGTCCCAGTGAGGGCAGAAATGACATGAATTTAATGTTTGTTGTAGGGCTCTTGTGTTGTTTTACGCAACCCAGGCCTCCTGGGTTCTCATCCTGTTAAAGTTCATGGCAAACAGAACATTCCAAGCCCGAGTGCTGGGCAGGGAATTGCTCATCTGCCAGCGGCTGGAGAAGGATCCACGTCAGGCCGTGACACGTGGCAGTTGTGACAGCACAAGCTGGATAAATGAAAAAGTCTTGCTCAGAGCAGGGGATATTTCATGTGTGGAAATGTCACAGTTGGAATTCTGGGCTCTGGGAAGGTCAGGTTCTCACCTGGCCCCTGTGTGACCTCACACAGTGCCAGGGAGAAGTTCAGTCTCACACCTCGGGTGCTCAGCAGAGCTCACAGAGCCAAACACGAGAACAGCACTCACAAAACCTTCCTGATGAAAGGTGTCATCTGCTCTGGGGTTTCTTTCCAAACCCACTTAAATCCCTCCCTGGGAGGGTGGGGAAGCCCTGGCACAGTTTCCCAGAGAAGCTGTGGCTGCCCCTGGATCCCTGGAAGTGCCCAAGGCCAGGCTGGACGTTGGGGCTTGGAGCAGCCTGGGACAGTGGAAGGTGTCCCTGCCATGGCAGGGACTGAAACTGGATTATCTTTAAGGTCCCCCCCAACCCACATTTTTCTATGATTCTGTGCTCCTTAGAAATCTCAGTTTTATATCTTAATCAGGTTCCTTAACTTTATCAGGAATATCAAACTGAGAGAACTTTCAGCTGGCTGCACACCTCAACACAAAATGTGAAAAATGAATCCACGAAGATGGATTTGCTTTAACAAAGGCCTCAGAGCCACATTCACTACAGCAGTTGGGCCAGCACTTCACAGTGGTATTCAGTTTGTGAGAAAAAAAGAGAGATTTGATGTAAAAAGATATTTTAAGTGTATTTCTAACCTTACGATGATGATGTTTAATGTGGGAGATGTCCAGCTCCTGTGCTCATCAGTGCCCAGGTGCCACCAGAGCTGTTGCACTTCATTGAGTTTAATTTTCCAGGGAAGAACATCAGTGTCTGTGAGCAGATCTTTGCCTCAACTCAGCTGAAACTTGGGCTGGTGCCCATCTTGGTGTGTGAACCATCTCAAACTTCTAATAATCATCCAAAAAAACAAATCAGGAACCAACCAGGAGAGTTTTATTGCTGCTTGGATCAGGAGATCCAGCCCTCAAAACCAGCAGTTAGGATATTGGTGACTTCTCACAGAGGGGTAGATCTGCATTCCAATAGCCTTGAGAAATTGGTGAAGAAGGAAAGATAAAGCCACAGTTAAGGAAAAAATTCATTAGGTAACACTTTTGTTTCTGATGCATCATTGGATGCAATTAAATTTTTGGCAGGAGCAATGGTATGAAATGTTTTGTCCAGAAGGTTATTGTAGCTGGAACTGAGGCTGGATGGCCAAACAGCCATTGTCATCAGAACAGGGAGGAGAAAATGCAAGGCAAAGTGCTGATCCCAGTGAGAATCCAGGCTAGATTCCTGTTGGAGATGAAGTTCCTGATCCTGCCCTGTGTGAGGGTGGAAGAGCCTGTAGGTACAAAGTGCAGATGTAGTTTTATTCCACGAGGAATAGACATTATTCCTCTATCATGTGAAACATTTAATTCAACCATCCTGCATTCAACAAAAAAACAAACAAAACCAAGCAACCAAACAAAAAACTCCAAACAACAACAACAAACAGACAAAAAAACCCAAATCAAAACAACAACAAAACAAGCCATACCACCCCAAAAACCCCCAAAACAAACCAGCCACAAAAATAAGGGAAAGCAACACGTTATTTCTGCAGGCAGTTAAATCACAGCCTGTTTATAAAACATAAATTCTGCATTTCTTGCCTGACTGCAGCAACAGACACGTTAGATAACAAATTATGCAGATTTGCTTCTGGAGACTATTTTTTTTCCCTTTTTTTTCCCTACCACAAAAAAAGAGCAAGCTGGTTAAAGTGACAATACTTTGAAGAGGGCATGTGGTTGTGACTGTTTGCCACCCTCTTTGAGCAGCCTGGGGAGTTGTTTGTGGCCACCCAAAGCTCTGCAGGGATGGTTCAGAGCTGCTGCTCCTTGTGAAGGAAGTGAATTATGGAGCACAGCTTCTTGTTCCATGTTAAACATTTCAAACAGGCTTGGCTGAGCAGGGTGGGCTTTTCTTGCCCTTGGAAGGAGAAAGTGTCTCTTGTCTTAGATTCATGTTGAGTAATTAGTTTTCTTCAGAGCAAAGAATAACTAATCCACTGTAGTTTATCTCAGCAAAGGGTCAAACAAAGGCTTTGCTGTTTTGTGAGAAGAATTTACAAAGCAGGACAAATAAATACATCCTCCAGCTGAAGCACAGCTTTGTTCAGAAGCTTCAGGACCTCTGATGGATTTGATTTAAGGGTCCATCCAAGCCCTCTGCAGAGTTCTGGTGAAGAGCTGAGTTTGATAAAGGAAATCACCAGGGCCCTGCACAGTGGTGGGAGGCTCTGAGGCTGATAAACAAGCTTTGCTTGTCCTTTAATGTGGTTTGTGAGAAACATCTTGCTTTCCTTTCAGAGCAATAAAGGGAAGGTATCAAAGCGTTCTGGGCATTTCCCCTGGCTGCCAGGCTAATTAACCAGAGTGGAACTCTTTGTGGCATGGCTTGAGGCTTCACTGATTGTATTTATCAAGGCAGATCCGCAGAGCATTTTTGGTTGTTTTATTTATTGGCTTTTTACTGAATTAAGGTGGATGGAAATGAGGCATGTCCTGGTGTGGTTGCTCTGTCCCCTTCCATGTGCAGGGATGGACGTTCTCTTACCTCTCTGGTGCTCCCCCTCCCAACCCACTGTTTATTTTCACTCATCTTCCTAAATATGATTCCAAACAGCTTCAAAGCAAATAGTTACAGAAATGTTACTTCAGAATTGAGTCTGTTATAAGAGCACATTAAAGGAGACAGAATTGCAGCAGGAAAGTTTGAGCAGCCAGGAGTGTTTCACTCAGAGTTGACACCATGTCTTGTGTCACAAACTTGCTTTTTTAAACTTTTCTGGGAGAAGAGGAGAATGAACTTGCTGTCATTTAATTGATGCCCAGCCTCAGTTATTTACAGTCTAGTAAGGAACTTATCCCAACAAACCACAAGGTTTAAAAAAATGTTCTTTACAGTTCAGTCTCTCCTAAAGGACACATCATCCATATCATCTTATCAGCCAAAAAATTATATATATTTATATAGATATACCTGTTTTTTGCAGAGGTCATCTCTGCTGAAATGTTGATTAGATGTTGGTGCTGTTAATAGATTAAAGTTCAACTACAAAAAGTCTTTATCTCGGTCTCATTGTAAATATATTTTTAATGCTGTGTCTCAGAGATTCTTGTGGATAAAGAAAATTTCCTTTTAGTTTTCTTCATCTCAAGTTGCTGCTCCCCAGAAAAGCAGGCCCATAAGTTAGTACCCACTGTAGCAATAAATTTAAATTCTTGTAAGCAGGAATTTAAACCCAGCAGTACTGCTGCAGAAACTCTTAATAAATTAAACCCATTCATTGCACTTTACCAGATTATTAAAACACTTAAATATTATTAACTGGGTAGCCTGAGAGCAGTGGGCTTCTCTGCATGGAAATATGTGCAGGGAAAGGCTTCCAAAAAGTCCCAGTAGCTGGAGGACAGTCAGTGATTCAACCTATTCCTCTCTCCTTTCTGAATTCTCTGTGTAGCAGCCTGGATTTTTCCTGAAATTAATTGTTTTAATTATGGCAAATGGCTTGAATGGCTTCTATGTGAGGGAAGAATTAAAACTCTGGGATGGTTTAGTGCAGAGAGGGGACATAAAGAGGGCACATGATGGAGATATCCCAATAATGAATTGCACACACAGAAAGTAAATCTGGCACTTCCACTTAGCCTCCCTTATAATACAAGAACCAGGGGACTTGTAATGAAAGCGAAAGGAAGCAGAATGAAAGCCATTAAAGAAAATAAGTATTTACACAAATGCATAATTAACCTCTGGAGGGAATTCCCGCAGGAGTTGAGTGAAGCCAGGAGCCTGGTGGGGTTTGGGAGAGGATCAGATGTGTCTGTGGATGATGGGAACATCTGGAATTGTGCTGGATGGTGTGGGAAGTGTGAAGGGATGCGGGGCTGCAGCTCCTGCTGAGGACAGGGACAGGGAGTGTGCAAACCCTCAGGAAAATGGCACTGGCAACACAAACCTGGCTCAGGGAGGGAGCAGATGGCTGAGGAAGGGAGGAGCTTCCATAACTGATCCTTTCACTCAGGTAAGTGCCACTGTGTCACTTATTTCAGTGACAGTTCTGTGCTCGTTTTACCCCAACCGAGGCAAGAAAAGAGGCTTGAACGTCAGGGGAAGACACATCCAGAGCAGTTCCTCTCCTGTGCAGTTGTTATCCCAGCATTCCTAAGGAAAGGCACCATAAATAATTAAATAGAATTCTTCTCTGGGAAGCAGTTGAGTTTTCCAAGTCAGCTGAGATGGGGTGTGACTGGAGCTGAGTGGTGGCAGCACTGCTCAATCCCTGTCCCTGTCCTTGCCCATCCAGAGTTTCAGTGCCTCCACTCTTCATGAGTGTTAATGTTTGAAATCCTGCACTAACAAACACAATTTCTGCAGACATACCTTGTCCACAGTTCACTGACTTCCTAAAATGCATGTTCACTTTCCTTGTCAGGGTCTCTGCCAGTGTTCTGGAGACCAGGGATATTGATGACCCACATGACATTATTATTAAGCCCATTTTCCCCTTTGCTAATAATAATAATATCCAAACCAGCTTCCCAAAAGCTCTCCAGCCAGCTCATGCAGGGAATTGTTCCCTCCAGACACAGATGTTGTGGGAATGTAGCAGACACATGGCAGCTTGGAGGTGGATTTCCATTTCCATTTCATCCATTAACCTTTCCAGGATCTCTGCCAAAAGATGCCCAAGGTATTTTGACCTCTTTATTGATGGTCTTCATCAACCCACTTGTCTGAGAAGGATTTTTTAAGATCAAAGCAGGAATTCCACCTCAGCACAGACAGATGTCCCAAAAGGCTTCTCATTCACGCTCAATTGATTCTGTGGCAATCTTAAATGTTTCCCAGCCCATTTCTTTGTGACCTCCTTCATTCCAGGTGATGTTTGAAAGCTCTGAGACGTAGCAGAGATGATCTGAAGTAGGTCAGGAGCTGCCCCACAGCTGGATGTCTGCACTGCAATTTGTGTTACTGTTCAGGTAACACAATGCCTGAATAATAGCAGTTTCTGTAAAGCAAATATCTTAATTTGGAGTAACAAATCACTTTCTTTGCTGGAAGTTAAGACAAAATCTGACAAAATCATAAGTTTAAAATAGTCTTGATGTTATTCTGGAGGGTTTGTCTTTATGGTTCAGATTGTTAGATAGTTAGAAACAAGATTTTCTTGGAGCTAAAAGCTTTCCCTGAACTTGGAATGTCTTGACTTCAGACACGATAAGAAAAACTTAGTGAAAGCTCCTTCCAAACTTCTTGTTTCTAGCCTGTGCATCTGAGACATTGGAACAGACCCTGTGGGGACCTTCCCAGCACAGAGCTCCCTCCTGTTCTTGCTGTGCTGGGTCTCCCATCCTCTCTGCAGGGAAGTGCCCATCCTCATCCTGCCTGGACTGGGCCCCTTTTGCTTTATTCCCCATTGCAGGGGAATATAAACATCATAGTTGTTAGATATTGACTGCGTTAGATATTGACTGTTGTTAGATATTTACTGTTATTAGAAACATAGTTAGTAGATATTTAGTATAGAGACGTGACAAGGTAGAGGCCTTGTCAAGCCTCTAAAGGAGGGGAATGATTAGGATTTTAGCTTTATATTTTCATATATTTCTAATCCTGCAGTTTAGTGTAGAACTCTGAACTCCACACACAGTGTGAGCTGCTGCTTCTCCATTTGGGTCAGACACGACAATTCCTCTCCAGGCTGGGAGTCAAGGACATTTCACTGCCTCAGGCCTGAGAGATAGAAACAAAAGTGAGTTGAGGGAGCAAACTTGGGGTAAACCTGGAGCTGTAATTGGGAAATTAACCCTCAATATGCAAATGGCCCAAACTTATCAAAGTGTGGAACCTGTGTCCCAGGATCCATTTTGGGTGCAGCCTCTGGGGGCTTTGTCTGCCCTGAATGTACCTGGAGGCCCTTCAATAAATATCACTGCTTTTTACTCCCTGAATTCTGTCTGGCCTCTGTTTTTAGGTAGCCCCAAAAGACATCACCATGTCTGGAACAGGTGCCTTTAAACCCCAGGAGTTCTGGTAAGAGCTGCCACAAGCAGCCCAGCACCTCCTCATGATGAGCTCTATTTATTCCGGCCTGACGTTTTGAGGGAGCGTGAGCAGAGCTCACAGCTCAGAGCTCCTTTGGAGCATTGTCTTCTTCAAACCCATCTTTAATGTGCTCTTTGTTTGAGAGCTCCCTTTGTAATTTAGTTGAAGCTGAATTATGAAAGGATCCTGATCTAAATGAGTCACCGTCCCGCTAGAAAGAATGTGACAAATATTAAATATTCTTGTGTCGCTTGCAGATCTGAAAGCAAATCCATTCTTTCCCTTTAATGCTCCTCCTGCCTTTATATTCTGATGATTCATCCCACATTATGGTGCCATTTTTTTTTTCCTTCTTCCCAAAGCTAACAGGTGTTCCTTGGATTTGCCTCATCTGTTAGGAATCACTGTGGAGTCCAGCTGGAAATTTTCCATTCAGGAGCCCCTGCACTGGGCGTTGTGCACCTGGGCCCAGCATTCCCAGTCCAGCCCAGCATGGAGCTGGGCCTGGCTGGTCAGGGCTCGACAGCTGCTGCAGCAGATCCACATCATGGTCTGGGCTGGATTTACTGCCCAGAGCCCAGGGCTCTTGTACCACATCATGGAAATGCAACTGCTCCTGCCCATCCTGGGATGGCTTTGCTGGGGGAGTGTGATTAAAGGCAGGTATTCGTCCAAAATTGTTCCCTTTTCTAAACACATCAGCACTCAAGAACTGTAACATCAACAGCTGTCCTTAGGCAGGAGTTGGGGGTTTTTTTGCAGCTCAGTGAAAGCTTATTTTAATAAGGTTACATTGTCCAAGCTCTCATCTTTCTAAATGAAAATGTTCTGCCAGATTGAGATGGATGAGTAAATGATTGCAAATCCAGCACACGTACAAGCTCTCCTCGGTCCTGCCTTTGGCAGGCAGAGGTTCCACACATCTGAAACCATCACAGGCAGCAGCGCTGTCCCTGTTTGGTGGGAAGTGCCAAATGGTGTTTGACAAATATTAATTCGATTTGATCGGATTGTAGTGCAATATTTTATTTGCAAGATGTTCAGACCTAATTAAAAAATATTTTTGACTTATTAAAATGCCTTGGAAAACATCAGCCTTCTTTAATTGGAATCTGATAAACCAAGAAGCCAGAGCAGTCATCCCCGTTTTCATCCTATTCCGTAGAAGTAGAAATTGTTGTAATGCTGAGTAAAGAAAGATTAGGAAAAAAAAAAAAAAATGAGTGCATTTTCTATCCTGATCTCTTTGGTTTGGCGCTAATTTGAATATATTTAATTTGCTTCTGAAAAATGTAGGGGAAAATTTAAGAGGGAATGGTAATATCAAGTTAGCCTGTTTTTGTGACAGTGATCTTGTGACAGAAATACCATTTTTGCTATTGCCTGTCATTGTAACATTTCCTTTCATTTATTAAAGCTGTTAGCACCTTGACTTATATAACATTTTAAAGAATGCACAGGCAAAGGCATTCCTCTTTCTCTTGGAAAAAGAGACGCACAGAAGAGTTGGGAGAAGTTTTAAGAGTCAAGGCTCGATGCACAGCAGTGGCTGGGGTGGCACCACTGCTTTGCAAGGTCCTTTCCAAAATAAAACCCCTGACAAGGTTAATTAGAACCAGGAAGGTTTCACTGTGGTTTCAGCACTGCTGAAATGTGCTGATTCAGATGAGAACACTGTCAGGCTTCCTACTATGGCTGATTATCTAGACCTTAATTATTATATAAATCAATTCAGGATAAATAAGACCTTCTTGGTGTAATGGCTCGCTGCCATTTGTGATTAATATTTCATTAGGCACGAAGCCATCAAAGCACTTAAGCAGGTGCTCAATTTTAGCCACTTTAGTCAATTATACTTGGAATTAGGCATATGTTCCCGGGCTTTGCTTGACTGGACTGTTCCCCAAAGCTGAGCTGACCTTTACCTTTGTCATTAACATCAGTGAACACTTTTTGTCTGTGTACCACCAAGGATTAAAGGTAAGAAATTCGCTTTTTCCGCTCACAAACGAAATGTTGTCACCATTTCCAGGAGAGGCCTGACTCTCTGTCATCCTTCCAGATGGTTGAGAGCATGCTTTTCCCCAAAGCCCTGTTTTCCTTTGTATCCTTTGATTCTCCAGGTGGCAATCACGTTAATACACTGAATTATCAGCCTTTAGAGACACAAGCCAATGAAATGTGTGTGCTACATCTTTTTTTTTTCTTGTAGTAAACAGATTAAAATAATATTGTAGTTTTTCTGTAGTCCAGCAGAAAAATCTCGCCTATATCTACTTCATGTGCTGGTTTTTGCTTCACCAACAGGTTTTACACCAATTTTAGTGACTTACTTTTCATTTGCCAGTATTTTGAAAGATAAATAATCAAAAATTGCGGGCCAATAATGCCAACCTGAAGTCTGGGACCAGTTTTCCATGTTTTTTCCTGCCCTTTGGTGGTGGAATCTATAAAGGGAGAACAGGGGATGAGGAAGGATGGGAAACAAGTTTGTGAGCTCAGAAAAGTCTTATTTATGCTGACGTTCAGTTCCTTTAGTACCTTTCTCACTGCAGATGAATAATTTCCAAAGCCTCTGTTCTCATTATGGATCTAATTTTGACTTTATGCTTTGGAAAATTCCAGTGTTGCCACATCTCAGTTTCCTCGATTTTTCTCTCTTCTTTCCAGGACGTTGTGGGAGAGGCTCATCCTCTGTTTGTGCTTCCACCCCCTGTGCTCCTGCTCTGCACCTGCTGCTCCCAGAATTGCAAAAGTGTCTTTCAGGAGACACTTATTAAAGATATGGATCCTGATGTCCAATTTAAAAGGGAGTGGGGTCCAGAAAAGGACCATAATTGGTTTCTAATTGTGTTTCAGGGCTGGAAAGTGAAACACAAAACCCAGCTCAAGTTGCAGGTGGAGGATTTGTGCATTAAATGATTTCACTGAGGTCAGGGACTGATGGCACTTGATGGGCCAGGATGTATTTGCTGCAGCATTAGCGGGTTGGAATCTTCCTGGGAGGAGGATGATTGCTCTGGAAAACTTTCTCCAGTTTCATTTGTGAGCAGCAAAATCCCCAGAGAAGTTCAGGCAAATCTGAAGGAGTTGCTGGTTTTCACCCACTGGAGAACGGAAAAGGGGTGATCTGGAATTCCCAAAATTTGTAGGATATCTGGACCTTGAGTTCCCTGTTGTGTGCTGAAGACTTCACAGTCCAAAGTGAAAGAGCAAAAGATTTTGTAGTCAGCAAGGAAAACCTTCAGCTTTCACAGCAGCTGTAAATTTTGGAGACATATCAGCCATAGTTTTCAGAAGTGTCAATCTGCTGGATTATATCCACGGTGGACAGGACTGTGGGGCTTTATTCATTGTTGAAATGTATTTCATAACCAGCATGGATGAAAAGGTGGAGGCTCAAGAGGAGAAAAAGAAAGTAGGAAATGGTTTAATATGAGTAAAGTGTAGCCAAGGAGGCAGGTGGTGTGACCTGGATTAGGTGGTTTAATTTGATTTTTTATTCTTCTGTCATTAAATTATGAAAGGGTTTGATAACTTACCAAAAGTTCCAGAGTTTTATTTGGATTTCATGAGAGATCACATATTCACATAGTTTGGATTTCCACTTGTGAGACATTACAAAACTAAAATGTCTGAATGGGGTAGGTGACAGAAACTAAAAAATAACCTCAGGTGATTCATGTGAGACTTCAGAACTTGCTTTAAATACACTAATTATTTTTTTTCTCAAAAGACATGAAATATTTGATTT
Source organism: Phainopepla nitens (assembly GCA_013400175.1). Lineage (NCBI taxonomy): Eukaryota > Metazoa > Chordata > Aves > Passeriformes > Bombycillidae > Phainopepla > Phainopepla nitens. The sequence continues at coordinate 311,050 of VXBQ01009680.1, forward strand.
TTGTAGTCCATCTGGCAAATGTCTGGCATTGTGTTATTCCATTATTTTGTTGTTGATGTATCATTTTTGTGATAATGGGGTGGGGGGTTAAGAAGTCATTTTAGAGCTGCACCTGAGGATGTGAGCTGGTGTTCCTCACTCTCAGATGCTACATGAAACCACTCAGCAAAGGCCTGACTGAATCCATCATCTGGAGATAGGAAAATTCTGCCGGTTTCCAGCTCACCTTCATAAATACTTTCCTGATAAAAATCAAGCCAGAATTCATGAAAATTAATGGGAAAATGGAAAGTGATTAGCAAAAATAAGCCCAAATTTCCCCTTGTAGTCAATCCCAGGCAGAGTTTTGAGCTGGCTCTGGTGCCCACAGTGTCTGTTCCTGCTGGGGACATTGATCCTTTGATATTCCCATCTCTTTGTCTTCCTTTTTCATCTCAGAACAAAGTATTGTGTTCTTCAACTTTGACCAAAGAGATTGGCAATGGGACAGGAGGAATAATCTTACCTGTCCAAGGCCCATTAATACTCACAAAAATATGCTTTAAATGAGACATTTATACAAATCAATATACATTAAAATGTATGGGGAGCCAAGGCAAGCCAAGCAGAACTTGTTCCCTAATCTTCATTAAAAATAAAAGATTAAAAATGTATCTTTTCCTACCTAATGCAGACAGCTGTGGTGAAGGGAATGTGACCCAAAGTTTTAATGGGGTAGCTCTTAAATTTTATTATCTGTACAAAAAAAAAAAAAAGAAAAATATTTTCGAAGTGGAAAAAAAGGATAATATACTTTTTAAAAGCAGCAAACAAGCAAACAGAAGTGCTGGTGTTTCGGTTTATGTTATAATGGAACAGTTTTTTTGGAGGGAGACAGGCTGTGCTTGGGAAGAATTGGGATTTTTAAGTGTGGGCAGGCTGAGCTGTGTCCCCACAGAAGCATTTCCCTTTTTATCTCTGCATCTGGAAGGTGCTGCCTTCCACACCTTGGGCTTGTTTGGTTATAAATGTCAGGGAGGATTCTGTGCATAAATAGGGAAATCATATGGATGGGGAGAGGAAAATAAAAGGAATTGAGGGGAGGACTGGGGATGCAGTGAGGTCCAAGGCCAGCCTGGGATGGTGGAACGTGTCCCCATGGCAGGGGTTTGGAACCAGACACTTTTTAGGGTCCCTTCCAACCCAGGCCATTCTTTAATTCTCTGAATAAAAGCACGATTTTGGTTTCCATCCACCCTCTGCACCTTTTGGGTTACATTTTTTTGCCCTTTTGTTTTTTGCTATCCCCTTGACAGCGAATTATTTCTGCCTTCACTGAAGTCACCCTCATTGCCAGCACCCCTAGAGCACCAAGAGCAGAAATCAATCCTTCTGTGGGCCCTACGAGGAGCAGAAGAGGACTGCAACTTCTATTTTCTTTATTCACACTGAGTTTTTAAGAGTACTTGGTGTTTCATGTGTGATCAGCTGAAGTGCTTTACAGCTGTTACTGATCTCACTTTTTTATCCCAGCACTCTCCAAGGGCACAGAGTGGAGCTGGGCTTTCAGCTCAAGGTTCAAGGACCTTTTGTGTCTAAAAGCTGCTTCTCTTACCCATTAGTCCAGCACATTATTTGTTCTTGCAGATAAACTTCTTTCTTCTTTTCCCATTTCTTAGGACTTGCAACAATTTGCAGGAGTTTCAGGGTGAGGTGAAGAACGGTGTGTCAGAAGGGCAGGAAATGCTTTGTAGTGCTGAGCTGGAGCCACTTTCCAAGGAGTTGATTTTCTGCAGAGATTCAGAATAAAGAGAGGGCAGAGAAGCTGTGCTGGCAATTGGGATAAATCCTCAGGAGCTCTGAGGATTAGAACTGATTACAATCCTCAGGAACTCAGGTTGTAACTTCCTCAGAAGGTATAATCCCACTGGCAGAACAGGCGGGAACGAGGAGGAGGAGCAGCAGAGTTTCCCTGGATTTTTCAGGCAGGAAAACAACCCCACTTCCACCAGGAAGTCAAGTGGATTTACAGCTCATTTGAGTCCTTAGGTTTTGTCTGCTTGGAGCTTGATCCTTGGGGTTTAGGAGTTGAAACAGACATTTCTGGTCACTCCATTCTAGTCCTTCCTAGTCTGGATTTCCTCTGCCTATCCATTTTCATTCCAGGTTTCTTAATTTTAAATTCACTATTTGACACAGATTTTAGAAACACTAAACATAAAGATGTTAGAGAAGGAAAAAGATGTTCCAGCCATATTTTGCATACAAATGGGCAAAGGCATCAGCACATCTCTTATTTTATATGCTGGATTATTTGTTAAAGTTTTTTTTTTTTCCCTGTCAACAACTCAGGCATCTGGGTTTTTTTTCCAGTAAAAGGCAGGCTTAGACCGTGCTTCTTATCCTCTAAAAATGCTAACTAAAAGCTGAGCTAGTCTGGCTCTTAGCAGGAAGCAGAATTGAGCTCAGCTTGTAAGGAAAATGGATGGAAAAAATCTGCTCTGAAGTTTTGCCCTGCCCAAGATGCCCCTGCTTTAAATGTGCAGCTGATACCGAGAACACTGAGCAGAGGAAAATCTGCTCTTCCCTTCTCACGTGTTTTGGACAAATGGATTAGATTTGACCCAAAGATTTTCTTTCCTCTGACTTATTGAGCTGCCCCCTGAATGTTTTGGGAAGTCCCATGGAAGCAGTGAATGTTTTCACGCTTGCAGTGATTCCCTTTGCAAATGAAATGGGATAATTGAAGGTTTAGCCCTCACCTGGGTCACTGCACTTGTCCCCCATTTGAGAGGTGAAGGTGCTGCCTGTGTGTGATTTCCACACCCCAAACCCCAAACCCAGCAGTTCTTTCTCCTCCCTCTGATGCTTTCAGTGCCATCAGAAAGCAGCCCTGTGATCAAACCCTGCTGCAGCGCTCTGCTCTGGTTTTGATGGAGTTGTCTGTCATTCTGGTGGGATTGTGGGGTGAACACAAACCTTGGTGTGTTCTGTGGAGCCAGCTCCATCCTCTGCCTCATCCTGCTCCAGCCCCTTTTCCCTCCTGCCATTATTGAGGGATATGAGGGGGAAAAAGACAAAATATTCCTGAAAGCTTCAAAAATTCAGCCCCTTCCAAGAATTTTGCCACGACTCTGCTGGGCCCTTCATTTCTTAAACCCAGCCAAGGGATTTTTTTCTCCTGTTGATTTCCCCAGGAGTGGGGAAAGGTCAGGGAATGTAAACATAACTAAATGGAATGGAAATTACTCTGGGTTCTCTGAAACCCAAAGAGATTCAGAGCAACAATATCTTTTAAGGGCTGCAGAAGATGAATTTTGAGCAATTAAGCTGTGAGTAATTGGATGTGTTTTACTTCAGAGTCAAGAAATGTAGGTGGGAGTTTGCTGGGAACTGGAGCAGAAGGCAGCATGGAAAACCATGGAATTTCTCTTGGAATTTAGTCCTGAGAAAAGCAGGTGGGCAAGACAGGCTCTGGGGGTATAAATAAAACTCAGGTGATTTGCATGAGACTTCAGAACTTGCTTTGAAGACACTAAATTGATATTTTTTTACAAAAAAAGGACATGAAATATTTGATTTCTGTAGTCCATCTGCTAATCTCTGCTTAATACTCAAGGTTCAGGCTGGCAGGGAGATGAAGCTTTGTGTTGTATCTTGGAATTTTTTCTTTTAGTAGGGAATCAGATCCTTCTCAGTGCATAACTTGCTCAAACTTACATTTATATATAATATTTATGTACAGAAATATATAACAGCAAAATATAAATATCTTATATATAATATATAGAAAATATATTAAATATATATATAAAATACATATAAATACATGTAAAATACACATATATATATATGGTTTTTCCTTAGAAAATCTATCCCCAAGGTGACAAAAAATATAATTAGAGAGTCACCATTCCTTTCAAAATTTTGTGCTAAGTGTAACCAATATCTGTGAATATTAAGAAATTTTATTTACTCCATTATGTAACATTTGGCCACTATTGGATGTTGATACCCTCAGTTAAATTACTGCAAATACTGGGGGAAGGAGCAATTTTCACACAAGATGAATTTTCAGAGTGGTGAGCGATGGTTTGATGTCCAGAATTTCTGCTCCTTGTTTATTGTTTTCCGTAAAGTAGGCTCTGCATGAAGCACTGCATTAAAAAATAGTAGCATGGGAATGGAAAAAAAAATTAATAGTCTTTTTTATATGTATTAGCAAACTGATCATATGCATGTGGGGGCAAAATAAATTTCAACATTAAACTGCTCAGCTAAGTAACCACAATTTGAAGCATCAACACCAAACAATTCCTCTGAAATCTGATAGAAATTTTTTGGAAGAGGGCAGCAGAAAAACCCTGAGGTTGAGATGTTTCATCTCAGTTCCTTCAGAGAGGCTCGAGGGCTGGAAGAACAGGGAACTTGTGCATAATTCCACCTGGAGGTAATGCAGGGGAAAGGAGGGGTTGGAAGGCATGGCACTTGTGGGCAGATATTGTATTTCCTTGAAGGAAAATGTGCCACAGCATCCCAAGCCCTGTGGTAGAAAAGCCCAACAGATTTTGCTGAGAGCCTAAGTTGGAATGAAATTAAACTGATGAAGAGACTCTGTTAAATATCACTGAGGAAACTCAGAGCACTCAAAAAAAAATTAGTGCTCTCTATTACCCAGTAAAATAGAGGGAAGGTTCCTATTGATGAGAAAGCCTGGATTGTTATGGGATAATAAAAATAAATCAGGAGTGTTAATGCCCAGATTCCATTGTAGGTTTGTCAGTGTTTGCTGTAACTGCTAAGTTATAACTCCATTATCAGTGCAGTGTCCACTTGGAGTGCTGCACACCAGTTCTTACATTTACTGTCCATTTTAATACCCAGCCTGGCTGATTTAAAACACACCTTCAGTTAATTAACTAGCTCAGCACTGAGATTATCTCTGAGAGCCAAAAAGTTCCATTTCGGTGTTAATCACGGTGTAGCTACAGCTTTTTAATTTGATTTTTTTGTTAGTGGAGATTCAAGAGCAGTGGAGTGCCCAGTAGTGCAGAGCATTCCCAAATTCTTTATTTAATCCAGACTCATAATTACCTACAACTCATACTGAAGGCTAAATACATAACAAACAACGTGGCTGGACAGGGCTTAAGTTGAAAACCAATCCCAAGACAAACATTATTATTTACACTTTAAAATAAAAGCCTGTGTTCAGTAGCATTACTCTGCTCTTTTTCTGCACTGTAATTTCTCCTGAAAGATTTCTGTGCTCTGTGATTTCTCAGTGCTCATCCTCCTGGTTAGATTTTCTTCTAGATTAACGACACTGAGTTTGGTCTGATATTTTTTTTTCAGTGAATGGAAAATCTCTCTGAATCCTGTGGTTGGAGGAATAAATTTGAGAGCTGGGTTACTTTCCCAGTCTTAAATCTGTCAGTTCTATCAATTTAAATCTGTTTAAATTGTTAATATTGGGTAATAATGTTTTAATATGACACAGAATCAGCCAGGAGAGATGACCTGGGTGGTGCTGCACTGATCCCACTGCCCTGTGCTGAGCAGGGCACCAGAGCTGCTGGAATTCCTCTGGGAATGTGGAAATGTGTCTCCCAGTTAAAACCAGGAGTGCTGGGAGCAGTTTTTGGAAGCAGAATGTTGATTTTGGAGCAGATATTTGAGAATCAATGGTTTCGTGGCCACGGGGCTGCTCCTTCCTCTTCTCTGTGCGCTCGCCATTCCAGCAGGGATCTCTGGGGAATTCCTTCCTGTGCAGAGGAATTTCTTTCTGTGGGTTCTTTCTGGAATCAGTGCTTTGATTACCTCCTGTGATTCCACACAGTTTGAAGCCCAGCTCGTTGTAATCTTGGCTTAACAGCCTCTTCCACACTGGTCAGGTTTCCAGCTAAGCAGCTCTTAGAAACCTCCCTTAATGCTTTTTGTCTCAGGGCGAAGCAAAAGATTTTGCCAGCCTTGACTGTGAGATAAATGGCTTCGATATTACTTTTTATGAGAGATTTCCCAGGTTTTTCACTTGAATCTTATCACCATATTCCCCTCATTTCAAAGGTGCTGCCTTAGTTTCTGTGTTTTGTTGTGCTCTGTGTTGTCTGCTCCACACAATCTCCCCATTTCTTCCTGCTTTTGTTTAATTGTGATTTCACATCTCTTGTGCCTCCGGTTCTCAGCTGGGATTTTTTTATCTAATCACAGAAAGATTTGATGCTTTGCAGGAAGGAACAGCCAGGAGGATATCTTGCTTCTGTCTGAATGTCTATTTACCACTTCTGGGGGTATTATTTTACTGAATAATGATCCAGTCTCACCAAGACTTCAGAGCATGGTAAATTACAAACTGCCTGCAGTTTGTGGGCTCCTGTTTAATTGTTTGCAATTTGTTGAGGTATAAAATGCCTACATGCATGAAATCCTTAGGACAGAACTTGTTTTTCTTCTGCATTTGCTCTCTGAAGGCACAGTCGGGTGAAACTCGGCCTTTAGTTCTTAGCCTAAAAATGACTGGAAAAGTCTTTTTTTTTTTTCCAAAGAATACAGACATTCCCCACTGTGTGATATCAGGGATTTACACATTTCCAGCCTCATGCAAGCTTCACTTTCTGCCTCAGACTTGTAAGCAGCCTTCAAGAAAATTCCTTTTTTTCTTAGCTTATCCTCCACCTTCCAACCCACGGCTGGATGAAGTTGTGCAGATACCCCAGGAATCCACTCTGTCAATATTTTCAGCCTTCAGAAGTTCAGTTTCTGCTGCTGGGGCTTCTTTTCCTCCCCAGTTTGCCCATCCCTGTGGCTGAGTGGAATGTCAAAACACAGGAACATGGAGTGAGGCTCTGCCAGGAGTCCTGCCTTGGCATTCATGGTAAAGCTGAGCAAGATCAAAAATTCCCTTCCCTGGATACCGAGTCCTGCAAGCCCAGAATGTGAATCCTACTTTTTTTGTGAACAGGAGAACTCTTAAAATTCTGTAATTATTTATGACCAACTTTGCAGGTGACAGTTCAGTTCATACAGGGAGGCTCTGCATGGGCTGCTCTTTGTTCTTGCAGCAGCTCCTTCAGGAAAGCCTCAGCATCCTTCACCCCACGGCTCTGGATGTGGAAACTCCTTTTCTTTCATTTCTGACTGTCAAGAACACTTTCAAACTACTGCCCTTCATGCTAGCCTAGTTAAATTCACGCTAGGAAGGAGATAGGCATGGCTTTTTGTCTAAATAAGATGTAGAATACTCAGCAGCAGCGTGAATCATTGTGAGCATTAAGACAAACACACTGAAACCAACACAGGATCACATTCAGAGAGTGACTCCATTTTGGAAGCTATATTTTAGTTTTATTTCCTTTTCCATTTTTCCTGAGGTTGCTGGCACTTTGTGAGCAATGGACCACACTGATTTAAATCCTCTATTACTGGATTAGGATGGGCAGTGTAAAAAAGGCAGTGATTGTGTTTTGGCAGTTTATTTTGCTTTATGCCATTCCTCTGCACTGATAAAACCAGCAGAGTTAGACCTGGTGGATAGTGAGAGAGGCTCCACTGAGAAGATGTAGCTGGATCCTGATTCTTAAAAATGACAGAACTTAGTGAGTAGGTGAAACAAAGCTTGGCTGGCATGATTCAAGGGAGCTGAACTGGATTTGTCATAGATTCCACTAAAATTAAATGGGCTAATTTGATACCAACATCTAAATGTTCTTCAAGAGTGAGGGATGAAGCTGGTCCAGCAGCACTGACAGTGTGGGTGCTTCTCCCATATCTGCCAGCTCCAAACTGCATTTTTAAAAATATTTTATATATATATATATAAAATACTGCTCCTGGCTGTATTGATGTCAATTCTGAGGACATTTGGGGCAATAACAGCCACAATTCTGGGTGTAAAAGGAGATTTCTTTGCATGCCTTCCCATTGCAGCCATGCAAGGAGCTCATGGGTTGAGGAAAGCAGTGCTTCCTGCTCTCTGCCAATAACTTTGTGTGGCTCGTGCAAACAATCTGTACTTCAGTAAGGAATATTTTTAGAATGAAATTTTGACTCTCCGTGGTCCCTTGATGAAGAGAAACAATTCCTGGTGTGAGGGATTCTCTGTTTGTGTGCCCACATGAGGGTTCACATTCAGCACAATCCACATGTTCAGGAAATAATCCTCCCTTTGGACAGACAGAATGGCAGTGACAGAGGGGTGTTGTCCAGGACAAATCCAGCATTTATTCAAGAACTCTCTCTCAATTATCATTTCAGTTCTGTTTGCATAAATTCTGCCCGCCTGCAAAATAGCATTTGCAATCCTGAGCCAGATTTTAATTCAATAGAAATCACAGTGGAGGTAGCCATGGTAGAATCACAGCTTTTTATTTGAGTAGAAAGTGTTGCAAGAGTTTCACAGCCAAGCCAAACCATTTGTTTGCTGTTTTGTAGTCAACATTTTATAGCCTCTTTTTAGTACAGCCTGCTCATTTAAAAGAAGGGAAAAAACTGGCCATGGAGTGAATGCCAGAGGTTATCAGCTTCCCTTGAATAGCAAAGTAGCTTTATCTCCACTAAAAAAAGTTGGTGTAGAAGCCTTGAGGTCTGAGAAAATCAGCAAATAATTGAAATTTGAGGCGAAGGAGGAGAGCAATCTGTGGTGTTAGACTGGGAGGTTGGTGTGGACGTTGCTCTTCCTCCAGTTGTATCTTCCCAAAATAATAAGGGAAGGAAATGTTTCCTGAAATGAGAATCCACTGAGCTGCACTGGGTTTGAACGCTGTGGGGATTCACCAGAAATGGGCTCGCTGATTTATAAATTCATTTCCCAGTCCTGTTGACTCTGAGGAAAAATCTCTGTAGTTCAGCTGCTGAAACGTGGGAACACGCTTGGCTGTGCTCAGAGCTGCAGACAGTGCAGTGTTAAACCAAATAGGAACGGGAGGAATCACATTTTTTACATCTTTATAGATTTCCTCAAACAATTTGTGAGGATTTGTGCCTCATAACTTCCCCCAGGAACGAGCTGGGGGTGTCCTGGGCAGGGAGAGGCTGGGCTGGGACAGATCAGGCACAAAGGAAATGTTTGAGCCTTGCAGGTTGAGAGGAGAGAAGGGTCTGGGGGCTCCTTGGAGCAGCCAAGATTGGGATAAGTGGTGAAAATGCTGGGCTGGGCTGGGAGGTTTGTGAGGATTAATGGATCTGAGGAACGGGGCCAGCCAGAGGCCAGGAGCAGCTCTGCTCAGCAGGGTAACAGATCCCAAATGGAACTTGGCTGGAATCCTGCTGCCTTTGCTTCCTTTTTGGAGAGGAGAGGATTTTAATCCCTAAAATCACCGTGTGGGAGTTGGAATTAGATGATATTTTAGGTCCCTTCCAAAGCAAACCATTCTTGATTCTGTAAAATTCAGTGGCTCATTTTTATCTTATCAGAATTTATTTTATTTTATTT